>CM070497.1:33752715-33937715 GCA_036324585.1 Champsocephalus esox
TAAAGAGTCCTCTCCTGCTGTTCAGGTGTATATCAGTATGTAGTGTCTCTACTTTAAAGAGTCCTCTCCTGCTGATGTTCAGGTGTATATCAGAATGTAGTGTCTCTACTTTAAAGAGTCCTCTCCTGCTGATGTTCAGGTGTATATCAGAATGTAGTGTCTCTACTTTAAAGAGTCCTCTCCTGCTGATGTTCAGGTGTATATCAGTATGTAGTGTCTCTACATGTCTCCATGCTTTATGTTAAAAAAGCTCTTTATTTCTCTCATACTGCCTGTGCTGCAGCACCTCTTTTCACCCTCTGTCTGAAACCAGAGCCCGGTCTGCAACACCTCTTTTCACCCTCTGTCTGAAACCAGAGCCCAGTCTGCTCTGATTGGTTAGCTGGCCAGCTCTGGTCAACCTCTTAGAGATGTCCCGCCCCTTAGCCTATCACGTACAATGTGTTGGAGCTCTATTTATTTTATAAGACACTCTGTTGAAATTCTTTCAGCACTCAAACGGTTTCCAGCATAGTGTTTGCAACAGTTACTTGTAAAACTGTCGTTGTGGTTTAATATCTACCTCCCTCATGTGTACGAATCTCTGTCTGGATCTGCTTTTCTTTTCATTCTCACTTACTCTTTTGTTTTGACTTAATATTTCTCCGTCCCTCTGGTGTCTTCTGCAGTGTTTTCATTTGGATTTCAGGCCCCATCTCTCTCTTATCCATCCTTGTGTTACTGCTATATTCTTTGTGTCACTTCATATCTAATTGTCTCGCATTGCCACAGTTTCTGTCTCTTGTTTTCTTCAAGTCGGCCCGACTTCCTGAGCTGCAGTCATATCACCATCTTATTGTATCTCCAAACAGCCGTGTTACAGGAAATAAGACAACACCCTAATAACGTTTGCAGGCCTTTTCAATCTGATTTACCCCCATGTTGTTGTTGGAGAGTTTCCATTGTGTCAATTTATTCGCAGGTATCTGAAATAACAAAGTAGTCCGTTCAAAATCAACAGATAAAAAACAAGCGATACATCTCAAGCTCAGGGAAAGCTTGCTATTAATAAGTGTTATACTTTAATTAGTTTGCTTTAGGCAAGTTCCTGAGAAGTGTTTACATTATGTATGGAGTGTACGTTATCTAAGCACACATGGTATTTTAGAAAATAGTCGAACTCATGAAAGAGTTGTATCACATATTATAGTCTGATAATATATGTAGAGTAGGGGTGTCAAACTCAATTTCATGGCGGGCCACATCAGCGTCATGGTTGCACTCAAAGGGCCGGTTGTAGCTATATAAATATACATATATACAATTATGTATTATAGTACATTATTGCCGCTGTATTTGATTATTATCGGAGAGGGTATAATGACTTCATAATTAACTAGTCTGAAAGCAGAAGTCTGGGGAATATAATTGCAACCAATTGCAAGTCCCTTCAGTGTGCCTGTCACAAAATGAGATGCATTGTGGGACATGTAGTATATGGGCAATGTGCTTCTGTAAAGTGGCATGTAACCATATAATAAACGTATTCTATTCTTTGCAATCTCTTGAGGGACGCATGAAATGAAGTCGCGGGCCGTATTTGGCCCCCGGGCCTTGAGTTTGACACCCCTGATGTAGAGTTAATGAATTACTCATTAGCATATTTTCGCTATCACAATTGCTCTTACTCTTCTGATCTCAATGAGAGTTATTGCTTCTGAGGGTTAATTATTGCAGTATGCTTCATGTCTTACAGGTTCATTTACTGCAGTTGCCTCATCAAACACATCATATTGGAATACATTGCATAGTCTGTCCATGTACGCTGCAAAATATACCTGCAAATCAGTCAACTTATATATTCATTTCTCACAGCCATCCAATTTGGACTGCCGCTAGCAGTAATGTGATAATTTGACGTTCAAGCTGAAGCTATCATTTACTCTGATGTCAAACAGCTCCAGTGTGTCTTTTTCACTCAGCAGATGATTTTAGAAATAATTATGAAACATCAGATTGAAAATAAATTGAATACATAGAAATCTGCTGCCTTTTTAAATGTTTGGCCGAGCAATATTAAATGAGACCTTCATTGCAGAATAAAAACAACATGTGTTTCAAATACAGGTTTACAGCTGATGAGACTTTCATTAGTTTTATTTTGTATGTCAGAAACATTACACATAGTCAAGGTTTGTTTTCCTTTTAACCATGAGAAGACTTATTCTGAATGTTGTATAGTTTATAGATACTTTATGTAAGGGATAATGTGCAGCGAGGCGGTCCTTACGGGTAAAAGAACACCCGACAGGCTGATCAGGGATCCCGACGCGATCGCGGATCCCTGCGGTCCTTTTTCCATTACGTAAAAAGGACCACAGCTGTGTTACGGAGCGTCCACACTACAGCTCCAAAAATAGCTTGGAGCTGGGTGTGTCTGGAGCTTGGGGATTTTATTCAAGCAACACGACCAACAACCAATCACATGAATCTCCCGCCCCCGACATACAAAGCAAAAACCCCCGGGGATTTTATGCGAGCAATATATATATAAACTATCCCATAAACAGGCGAAACCTACCAGTTTCACCCACTGTCTCTGCCACCTCCCTCCATGCCTGGTTCCTCCGGTTTGTATCCCGGGAGGTGAAGAGGGTCTGGTCATACAAAACCGGGTGATTCGATACGTTGATAGTTAGTTTCTCCTCCGACTTTTTTTGAAATATAGAAATGAACGGCGGGATATCTCTCCCAGCTTAGATGCGGTTTGATTGGCTGGCGCTTCAGCTGTCAGATTTTGGGAAACGGGATTTGATTGGCTGGCGCTGGCTACTCCGGGCGTCCAGGCGACCAGAAGTTGAACAATGTTCAACTTCTGGTCGCCTGAGACGCCTGAGACGCCTCGCTCGGCTACCCACAATTCAGTTCGGCGAAAAAGCGCGGCTACGTGACGTCACCCCATTGAAAGTCAATGGGCAGCTTGGAGCTGCTTGGAGCTTTCGACGCTCTTGACGCTGTAGTGTAGACGGGCCGTTATTGTCTCTCTTGTCTTTTTATGTTTCTTCACTGGGAACTCATCAGCCACTAACCATTCATCCTGTGCTCTCCAAATCTCGACCGGCCCACTTCGGTACCGCAAGTAATACCACTAGTAAATTGTCGACAAACGGACGGGGTGCTAGTGACTTATCCGACCGGCCCACATCGTCCGACCGGCCAACGTCCCGATGGCCAGTCCGCCCCTGTCTCCAACTATATTAAAATGGATATTAAAATCCTAGACAACTGAAAACTAAAGACAAGCAAACAGTTTGAAAAGTCGGCCGAGCTGTATAGGCCTACAGTTAAATCGACCGGACTTCTTTCTGCAGATGTGAGCGTCCTTAACAACGGTCAATACATCTTAGTTTAAGTGCTTTTCACCATGAATTAGAATATTTTCAGAAACCTGCCCTCAGTCTTTCTTGATTTATTTATTATTTATTATAATAAAGGGAGGTACACATACATGTTAAGGTTTGACTTATCAATATTCAGATTGTTTGGCAAGTCATATGTTCATGTGGAGAGTTCATCAGTTCAAAGTGTGTAGGAGTGAGCAAGGGTGCGCAATCAAAGAGAGCATGAGTGTGTGTGTGTGTGTGTGTGTGTGTGTGTGTGTGTGAGTGTGAGGGTGAGGGTGAGTGTGTGTGTGTGTGTGTGTGTGTGTGTGTGTGTGGTGTGTGTGTGTGTGTGTGTGTGTGTGAATGTGTGTGTGTGTGTGTGTGTGTGTGTGTTACCCTTGCTGAGTTAGAGAAATATGTGTTTTAACCCCCAGGTTTATTTTCATGTTAAAGAGCAAAGTAAACATAATGGTTGTGCTGCTGCTGCACCCTTTTAGCGTGCTTACTAAGCTTGACTCTTTTATAAAGATTTATATTTTTTCTATTTTCTGCACTTTCATTCATTTCGTGCTGTATGATTGTTTGGTGATATATTAGTAAAGTATCTTGGCTGAGACAGAAATTATACCTTTTCAAGGCAACAGCCTTCAGGTAGATGCACTTAAACAACTGCACTGACTCCAACATAACTCAAACGAATGACTGATTTAGTTTGCACCAACTTCTTAGGTGTGTGTGTGTGTGTGTGTGTGTGTGTGTGTGTGTGTGTGTGTGAAATCTCCCCCCATTAATGGTATATGTATTGATGAATCCTCCAGTCATGTGGAACTCCGTTTACCCACAGTGCCTTTGGCTTCAGGGGCACCATGGCAACGCAGTAAGTAGGATAAATTACATCACAGCTACCTGTCATCGCACAGCTGGAGGGAGGAGAGAGAGAGAGGGGGGGAGAGAAAGAGAGGGAGAGACTGACAAACCAAATGAAGAGATGGAGATCCTGTGGGAAGAGGAGAGAGACAGATGCTGGAGGAAAACAACAGGAGCGATGCTGTGCTGTGGACGGAAGACAAATTAGAGAGCGGAGATAGAAGGGAGATCAAGGGAGGGGAAATGTGATGAAGATGTGACGGGTGACGGATACACGTCTATATCAAATGTGGTGAGCAAAGAAAGTTAATGTAGAGGTTTGTGCAGTGATGACAGATTTGTGTAGGCCGACCAGGAAGTTGGAAGCAATGGGATTTTCCATTGGATTTCGGAATATTGCAAAAATAAGCTTTGTGCTAAGCTAACGGTGGCTAAAGTTCAGCGTAATGACGTTTAGTAGTCTCATTTAGACACAGGTGTTAGCATCTATTGGGCATATTTAAATCCATTAGTGAGGTAGATCAGTATTACTATTTTATCTTGTAGAAACAAAACCTTATTTCAGGCTTCCAACCAAAAACTCGTTCAAAGATGTTTTGACTTCTTGGCGAAGGAACAGGAAGTGGTAAAACGCTGACTCATGTCTAGGTTTTCCGAATTATTCCTGCACCACTCTTTAATCATTATTAACATGTCATCAACTCACCAATGTTTGCACTTTATTGACCTTCCACATTCATATTCATTCATACATTCACAAGCGTCTTTGGGTTCAAGAAAAGCGCTATAGAAATACAATATATTATTATTATATATATTAACTGTCGTAGTGATGCAGATATACTGAGGATGAAATAAAAGGAAGCGTTTTGATGGTTTTGATTACATTATTCAACAATGGAGTCTGGATCTTTATATTGACCTGCAGAAGGTCAGAGATGTATTGTAGTATGGTATAATAAGAACAACAATATTGAAAACATAATTTAGACCAGCTAAATTATTCTTTTCAAACACTAACTCAATATCCTCATCTTTCTCTAACATCAAACACATTCAAAAACATTGTGTAAAACCTTTAGAGCAGCAACTAATCGATGTATCCATCAACACAACGTGTCAGGGTTGAGTGAAGCAGGCCTGACCCAAATGCAGATTTAACAGAACCTTTATTTCAAGGCTACAAGACACAGAGCGGAACTCTCTCCCCCGTGAACACAGTCAACAACAACAACAACAACAAACAAGGATCTGACAGACAGAAAAACCAGAACTTAAATACACACAAGACTAATCAAACAAACAAGACACAGGTGAGGAGGGAGGAGAAGACACAGGGGCACCAGGTGAACACAATCGGGTAATCAGACAGGACAGGCAAGACGGGGGGGGGGAACACTTTTCAAAATAAAACAGGAAACCAAAGACAGATCTAGGCAAGACAAAACACAACACAGACAGATCGTGACACAATGCAACCCAATATACACGTTTCTCACAACTCCATCCCTGCTGAGAACCGGACTCGGCTGATTTCGACTCCACAGGGTGCTTTTTAACGGATGCATCTCTGAAGAAATCACATAAATGCATGATTAATACGTGTGGGAGGATGTAGCAGCTCTGATTTTCTACTTGTACTGTATTTCCTGGTTTGATTAACATGCACAAGTAACTGCATTATACATGTGAATATAAAGTAAGCCATCTGTATAACACTTTCCACAGAAAAAGACTTTATCCAACAGTCATCACTCAAGGAATGGTAATACAGGTACAATGGGGGCGGTGTCAGTCACTGTGTCACATGACTTCACATCCACTGCACAGGGACGGAGCAGCAGCTATAATAGACTGCAGCTCAGCAAACACTTTGCTGTTAAGTAGATGTCAAAGGGACGACTGAGCCAACACTGAGAGCCTCCGCAAATACAGTATCTGAATGAAAGCTGAGACTCAGTCGCTCATATCTGCCAAATGGAAAGCTTGGTGATATCAGCACCGCCGCATATCAGTTCAAAACACTTCCCAAAGCTCGCTAATAGGATTTCCTTTCCCCGTAATATTATACAAGACATTAAGATTGATGTAGAAACTGTGTGTGTCTGTCAGTGCGATGTTTGCTGAGGGACTGTACCCATCACTCTGCACCAGCACAGAAACAAGCCTGCTTTCATTAGTATATCACAAAGGAAACAGAGAAACATGAACACACAATATCTATCTATCTATCTATCTATCTATCTATCTATCTATCTATCTATCTATCTATCTATCTATCTATCTATCTATCTATCTATCTATCTATATATATATATATCTATCTATCTGTCTGTCTGTCTGTCTGTCTGTCTGTCTATCTATCTATCTGTCTGTCTATCTATCTATCTATCTATCTATCTATCTATCTATCTATCTATCTATCTATCTATCTATCTATCTATCTATCTATCTATCTATCTATCTGTCTATCTATCTATCTATCTATCTGTCTGTCTGTCTGTCTGTCTGTCTGTCTGTCTGTCTGTCCGTCCGTCCATCTATCTATCTATCTATATCTCCATCTATCTTTCTGTCTGTCATATTGTGTTTTTAGTCCTCCACATTTACATGTATTTGTATATTATTCCGAACATTTCCATTCTGCATAATAAGTACTTTGAGTTTTGGTATTTTACATGTGTCGTATTCTTGCAAGTAAACCTCAGAAATCATAAGCCTCAGTGCCATCTTTTTCTTGAAATATCCTGACATTTCTAATGATACACAACAATTATAGGTATTTATATTTATACTAATACTCTTGTAGTTTCATTAAATAAATGAATGAATGCCTGTGTTTAACTTCTACACCGTGGTATTACTACTTATATTTGATTAAAGGATCTTAGTACTTCCTTTGCCACTGCCCACGTATTTACCTACCTTACAAGTAATCTACCTAAGACCTAAGACCCTACCTACTTTAGGCACTTTGCAAATTATTTGGAGGTTAAAAACAATGGATACTGTAATAGTGTTTTAACAGTCTTGACACTGATCTCATTAAATGAGGTTACATTGTTAACATAGGTTCAGGAGCATGGCCACGCCTAAAACTCTGCCTCAAACCACGGCCACCCCTATTTATATCCGGCAAAACTTCCGGCCACTGCTTGTCTACATCCTCTCAACCCACCCTCCCTCTCGCTTCTACCCATACAGTTCCCCTTCTGATTCACACCGAGCGATACATCCATCCATCCCTTCTACCCTCCCTCAACATCCCTACATCCGTCTATCCCTACATCCCTCATCCCTACATCCCTCATCCCTACATCCATCATCCCTACATCCCTACATCCCTACATCCCTCCATCCCTACATCCCTCATCCCTACATCCGTACATCCCTCATCCCTACATCCCTCATCCCTCATCCCTCATCCCTCCATCCCTCATCCCTCATCCCTCATCCCTACATCCCTCATCCCTACATCCCTACATCCCTCATCCCTACATCCCTACATCCCTACATCCCTCATCCCTACATCCCTAATCCCTCCATCCCTCATCCCTCATCCCTACATCGCTACATCTCTCATCCCTACATCCCTACATCCCTACATCCCTACATCCCTCATCCCTCATCCCTCATCCCTACATCCCTCATCCCTCATCCCTCCATCCCTCATCCCTACATCCCTCATCCCTACATCCCTACATCCCTACATCCCTCATCCCTACAGCCCTACATCCCTCATCCCTACATCCCTCATCCCTACATCCCTCATCCCTACATCCCTCATCCCTCATCCCTCATCCCTACATCTCTCATCCCTACATCCCTCATCCCTCCATCCCTCATCCCTCATCCCTACATCTCTCATCCCTACATCCCTCATCCCTCCATCCCTCATCCCTACATCCCTCATCCTTCATCCCTACATCCCTCATCCCTACATCCCTCATCTCTACATCCCTCATCCCTCATCCCTCCATCTCTCATCCCCTCATAGCAACATCCCTCATCCCTACATCCCTCATCCATACATCCCTCATCCCTCATCCCTACATCCCTCATCCCTACATCTCTCATCACTCATCTGTACATCCCTCATCCCCTCATAGCAACATCCCTCATCCCTACATCCCTCATCCCTACATCCCTCATCCCTACATCCCTCATCCCTCATCCCTCATCCCTACATCCCTCATCCCCTCATAGCAACATCCCTCATCCCTACATCCCTCCATCCCAACATCCTCTGCCCGTCAACATTTATATTTAAACTGTGCATATTTATATGCTGCATATACTAACATTTTAATTCCAGGTACCGTCTGGGGGGGCCCGTAAGACGGAACCCCCACTCCGAGTCTCCCACTGCACGGACCACAGCACGTCCTCCCAGATCATCCCTTCACCCCCCTCACATCATTCACATGTTACTTCAATACACTTACACACACCACACTGTTGTGGCGTGGTTCCTGCTCGTGAAACTGAGCCAACTCCATTACCCATCATTCCTCTCCGCCTCCCCAGATGATTATCGGACATCAGAGCGCCGCTTTGCAAAGCAAGACCTTCACCTTGGCGTTCTCCTTAGCGTGAAGCAGGTAATGGATACACATGCAGGTGAATGTACTGCAGGTCACTTCATACTGCTCACACACACACACACACACACACACACACACACACACACACACACACACACACACACACCTCAGAGTCTGTTAATGCTGCAGACAAAGGAGATGCCGATCGATCGTTGGCAAGGCCAGACATGAGAGCAGCACTACAGTCAGGACATAATGCCACACGCTGCGCACAGGCTGCGGTAACGCTGATGGAAGCAGAGGATGAAGGTGAACGCTTTGTGATTAGAGAGTTCTGATGAGAGGAAACGTTCAGACACTCCGCTGGCAGCGAACAGCTCGCAGGCCAGGAGGTTCATTCATCACACACTCTTACCAGGGTCTCTGTCAGTATTCTCAGGGTCTGCAATAAAACGCGATGATCTGGAGCCAAGTGGGGGGCTGCCAGGTTTTTAAAGTCTACCAACACAGGTGCTCACACCGGATCGAACACACAGGTGTTAAAGTCGGTATAAAGTCTCAGTCGGGTGGGAGAGCTTTTATCGGAGGGCTTTTTATTTTATCTTGCATTATTATTGGAGTTTGGCTCATTAGCTCACAGTTGACTCTGACATTAGAGAAATATTGGATGTAGGACATTGCAACCTTGTCAACTTTCATTGTTCCTTCTCTGCAAGGCGTATCGATGACTTTGTGGGTTTTAAACATCATCAAGATGCCTTTGTAGTTGACCCTAGTGTCCAACGTAGACCAATCACACAGTAGCTTGTCAACTGAACAATATGCTAATGATACTGGATATGTTTTAGGCACAGGAGAAGAGTTGCTTTTACAGAATGTTTGTCCTAAGAAGCTGGACCAGATCAGTCATTCGTTTGAGTTATGTTGGAGTCAGTGCAGTTGTTTAAGTGCATCTACCTGAAGGCTGCTGCCTTGAAAAAGTAACATTTCTGCCTCAGCCAAGATACTTTACTAATATATCACCAAACAATCATAGGCTACAGCACAAAATGAATGAATGTGCAGAAAATAGAGAACATATACATCGATAAAAGATTCAAGCTTAGTAAGCACGCTAAAAGGGTGCAGCAGCAGCACAACCATTATGTTTACTTTGCTCTTTAACATGAAAATAAACCTGGGGGTTAAAACACATATTTCTCTAACTCAGCAAGTGTAACACACACACACACACACACACACACACACACACACACACACACACACACACACACACACACACACACACACATACCATGTATACATCACTTCAGGGGGGACATTACATTGACTTACATGCATTTCCTGGAGACTTATCCTCACCTTAACCATAACCAACACATGCCTAACCCTAAACCTTAACCTAACCCTAACCCTAACCAAGTCTTCACCCTAAAATTAATGATTGCCCTCATGGGGACCTCCATTTTGTCCCCATAAGGGAGGCAAGTCCCCACACGTGACTGTGTAAACATATTTAGATCCCCACAAGTATAGTAATGCTAGGACACACACACACACACACCCACCCCCACACACACACACACACACCACACACACACACACACACACACACACACACAATTTGTATTGTATTATTGTATGAGAGAGGTTCCAGGTTTTTGTGTTTAATATTCATGAGGATATTTGTCATTGTTCAAATGATAATAAACATTAGCATAAAGCATGTTTGTCCACTCATATGTTGATAAGAGTATTAATAACTTGAAAAATATTCCTCTAAGGTACATTTAGAACAGATAAAAAATGCGCGATTAACTATTTTAATCGACTGACAGCCCTAATTATTGTCAAAGCACTGTATTCATTGCTATCGGTATGTTAAGAGCATTCCATGGAATATAACAAGTGTTTCTGAAGTGAATCACCTACCCCACCTTTAAGGTTTAAAGAAATAATCAGTTTCATACCAAACAATGTAAAATATTTTATCTGTGAACCATAAATATACCTCATAGTTTCCTTTTAATTAGCAATTCCCAGTATGTGTAAAAATCAACACCTCTTTGCAAAAACACTTCCAAACACTCCGTTTTGCCATTTAAATAATCTGCTCATATAATCAGAGAAAAACACCTCTCGTGTAGAACATTACAGGAAATATATTACCGTTATTATGCATGGCAGGTTATGAAAGACAGCGAGGAGGAGAAGATGAAAGCGAGGATAATGGAGGAACATAGGCACACTGTGGTCAGCAGCCAATGTGTAATCTGTCAGTTTCCCTTTACTTGGCTTCCACTGCCAACAGCCACCTCTAGGGGGAGCTTTGATCAAAGTTGGCCGATGAAATCAAACAATTGTAGACATCACAGCTGTGCCTGATTCCCAGAGCAGCGGGGAAATAGTTTGCACTTATCCTATGCCGAGAGTGTTCGGATAAAAGCATCCATTAAGTGTTCTGTGGAGACGGGGGAGCTCAATTAGTCCATTTGAGACGAAACAGCGGCAAGATGTGGCTTCTCCGATTTCACGTCCAACCCATGGTATGTTTATGCGAAGGGAAGGTATCGCAGCACTTATTGTTTTCTTCCAGACGTACTGTAGATAATATGTGCTGCTTTCCTTTAATAAATACAACCATAGAGCTACTTAATGAAAAGACAGGGCTTCAGCGTCGTGGTTAAAACAGCTTATGAGTGTACAGGTCAGACACGTATTGTTAAAGTTCGGTGAACAATATACAGGAAAAGAACATGAAACACTTTCAGTATGCTTCACTTCAACTCTTCTGTTTTTGCTGTCTTTTGATCTGAAAACCCTTTGAAAAGTAGGACCAGCACCTATACTGTACATTCCAGGATCAATGATGAGAATTGAAAATCGTTGAAATACATTAAGAGTTATCTATACTATTTTGTCTTCACATAGAGACGAGTACAACACTGGTTTGGAAAGCAGGTACATTCACTTCAAGAGGACATGCTATGCTCATGTTCAGGTTCATATTTATAATGTTGTGCTTCTACTGTGACATGTTTCCATGCTTTAAGGTTTGAAACCAGAGCCCGGTCTATTCTGATTGGTTGGCTGGCTGGCTGGCTCTGTTGTGATAGGTCAACAGCTTAGAGATGATGTCCCTGAGCCTATCACATACAATGTGTTGGAGCGCTAGCCAATAGAAACGCATGTGTTACATAGTGACTATGGAAGTAAAGAAAGGAGTCCAATGGAGGCGTTTCAGGAGAGAAACTTTGGGATGTTAG
The DNA here is from genome assembly GCA_036324585.1 of Champsocephalus esox. NCBI lineage: Eukaryota > Metazoa > Chordata > Actinopteri > Perciformes > Channichthyidae > Champsocephalus > Champsocephalus esox. The sequence continues at coordinate 33,764,755 of CM070497.1, forward strand.
CTTTTGAAATCCATTAGCATGCAAGAAAAGCCTATATAACACACAGGGCCTTTTTAAGAACACTAAGTTGTAGGGTACTTGTATGTATTAGAAAGCCTGAGCAACTAGTTACTTTGCACTACTTCCGTCAATTATTCACTTCCCCCTAATACTTGTATGTTCCTACTACTATACAGTTATTTCTTATTTCTAAGGATATTTGATTAAATCCATCATCCATCATAACACTTCACACTTCTAGGATTGAGCGCTCTCTGTTCTCTTCTCACTCTCTGAACAACATGTGCTTAAAGAAAAAATCAATTTGCGTTGGAATATGACAATAAACCCAGGGGTTAAAACACATATTTCCCTTTGTGGTCGGTCAGGCTGTTCTACTTTGTGAAGCACCTCAGGGGGGAACACACACACACACACACACACACACACACACACACACACACACACACTGAGAGTAGTAAACACTGAAATCAATGTTCACAGCAGGATCTGAATGGACTGCACTAACCCAGCTAAAGCCATTAGCCTCTAATGGGGAAAACCAACGTGGCTCTCCCCAGCTGGTCTCAGAGCTGCATTAACACTGAACACTGACTGTCAGCATGCTAACTTTATTAGCAACGTGGCTCCACGCGGCTTATGGAAATAGGATTGACTGCAGGATCGTAGGGAGAGGTTTAGCATGCTAGCATGAGATTTATAATAGAAGTCAATAAAAGTCAAAGCGAGTGTGTGGGTGGGTTAAGGCACAACACATGTGTTTTGTAATTGCGGTCAACTTCCAGGGTCAGTAATGGGATTTTAAATCTCCGTTCGTGGCATTAGGGATGTGTGTCACGGTTTTACGTTTGTGTGTCATGTAGCGGGTGTGTTTCTGTTCTCCTTGTCATGTTTCCCTCCCTGTGTATTGTCTGGTCTTTCTCCCCGTGTTTTCCTGTCTGTCCTTAGTTTCCCTGGTGTGTCTAAATTCCTGATTGTGTTCACCTGTCACCCCTTCTGTGTCTCCTGTGCTCATCAGCGTCAGCCCCACCCCTGATTATTCCCACCCGTGTCTTGTTACCCTGTGTTTAAATTCCCCTGTCTCCCAGTGTTCTGTGTCAGTTCGTTTTTGTCTCTTGCCATGTTCAGGTCTATGCGTATTGTCTCTTGTCATGTTCAGGTCTATGCGTATTGTCTCTTGTCTTGTTCAGGTCTATGCGTATTGTCTCTTGTCTTGTTCAGGTATATGCGTATTGTCTCTTGCCATGTTCAGGTCTATGCGTATTGTCTCTTGTCTTGTTCAGGTCTATGCGTATTGTCTCTTGTCCTGTTCAGGTCTATGCGTATTGTCTCCTGTCATGGTCAGGTCTATGAGTATTGTCTCTTGCTATGTTCAGGTCTATGCGTATTGTCTCTTGTCATGTTCAGGTCTATGCGTATTGTCTCTTGTCATGGTCAGGTCTATGCGTATTGTCTCTTGCTATGGTCAGGTCTATGTTCAGTGCTGTTTTGGAAAAGAAAGTATCTTACACATACTTTAACTCTGTCTCCCGGGTCTTGCAATTGGGTCCTACATCCTAAGTGTCTGAGTTCGTAACAATGTGTGTGTGTGTCTCGATAAATAATGTGCACCAGTACATGTGTGTTTTTCTGTCACACTGTGTTGTATTTGTTTAGGAATATGTACCCATTGGCATATTATTTTGTCATGATAATTGACGCCAGGCTCCCCTGAGTAATAGAGATGACATACAGTATGACATGTGTCTTCCTCTAAGTGTCTGATAACAGGAGACATAAATGAGGATGGAAAGTCAGTTTGATCATAAGAAAATGGAAATTGAAAGTTGTCTCTGTGAAAGTTTCATGATAAGGAGTAAATGAAGACCGATGGCTAACAGATGTCTGGTTTTACATACCAGGCATACCTCATGTATAGCTTCTCTCCTGCGTGCCACGGCAGCAGGCCAAAAGCAATCACAGTTCCAGCTAGAAACTAAGAAATATAAAACTTTCATTTGCTTTGGCTTACTGTGTTTTCTATACCAACTTACCAAAGATAATTTTTGAATATTTGAGTCGATGTTCGATGTTGAACTGGAGACCAACTTTATAGAAACCGCATTTCCTATCTTGAAATATCCATGAGCAGTACAATGAAGGAAGGACTTTTGTACATGTCATGCAATTTGAAATCACATAGCTTATGTCAATGAGTGAATAAAAGCGCATATATCTGCAATTATTAAAAGGTGCATGGATCTTTGGTACTTTCCTGTAAACTACAGTAAGGACATTAATTCAATGAAATGTATAAGAGGTGTGAAGGACTAGCATTCCTCCCATTTCTAAGGAAGGACTTGTTTTTTAGCTTTAGTTTTCCAGCCTGAAACGGCACTGGTTTTATATAGTTCTTTGGTTAACTCACAAAAAGCTCTAAAAACCCCCACTGTACCACAGTTGTCACCAAACAGCATAACCAACGTTGGTAGATGAAGACCAATAACTGGAAACAAGGAAGACAACTCAAAATGTAAAATGTTATCTAGTGTTCAGTCAGTTAAAAGTCAAAGTCCACTTTATTGTGAATCTCAAAATATGTTTGTACACACAGAAAGATCGAAATACTGTTTCCCACAGTCCAGAGGTATACAAAAAACACACATTAAAATGCAAGAACACAAAATAACCATTTACTTCAAGTAAGCAGGATATATAAAAAAAGATGATGTAAATCAAATCAAATCAAGTTTTATTTATATAGCACATTTATAAACGATGTTTGGTCGAGCCAAAGTGCTGTACATATAATAAAAATAGCCTACAGTAGAGACACTTTACAGCAAATACAACAGCACAGATTGTTCAGAATATCAGTATGAGAAAAACAACACCCTCTGTCCTTAGACCCTCTGTCCTTAGACCCTTTGTCCTTAGACCCTCTGTCCTTAGACCCTCTGTCCTTAGACCCTCTGTCTTTAGACCCTCACATCGTACAAGGAAAAACTTCCAGAGAAAACCCACAGTTTAAAGGGAACTGGGAGAAACCTCAGGGAGAGCAGCAGAGGAGGGATCCCTCTCCCAGAACAGACAGACGTGCAATAGATGCTGTGTGTACATAAAAGAGATAATACATTTTAAAGCATATAGACCGAATGTTAGGAGATGCATGTGTCTGTAATAAGAAGATGAATCCACGAGGATGTCAGCTACAGTCCTGTGGAAGCCATCAGGGAAGCAGCATGACGAGACCCAAGGCAGGACTGCAGAGACAGGTTCAGCCACAACCCGAAGTCCACGACTTAATCCAGAACTCAGGATAGAGGATCCAGGACACAGGACTACAGCAAGAGGATCAGCCTTGACTCCGGATCCCAGCGTAGATATAGATACAAAACAAGAAGAAAGAGTTGGCTGGGTTAATCGGAACAAGAGAATACACAGACACAGACAGAGAGGGGAAAGATCATTGGATAAAAGTTATACTTGATAACCCTCTAGAAAGATCTCATGGACTTCCCCACTCAATCTATCAAGACCCGAGCAGTTCTGTTAGATATAGGATAAGAAACAGAGATAGTGTAAATGAGAGTGCAAACATTTCCATAGTAGTGTAAACGTGACCGGTGCTGAATTGTCTGTGTCTGTGTCTGTTGACCAGGATCTTTAGACAGGCAACTGTTTGCTAACACACACTTGTTTCTTTGCCTCCAGTGGTTAAACTTTAAAGAGCTGTGTAAAAGGACAGAGATGGAGACCCTGGTCAGGCAGCTGCTCTGATAGCAGGTTAAGGTAATCCAATAGTGTAAAGTAGCCTAATGCAGCGTCGATGAGCTCCTTACAGACTCACAGGGAAGTTATTCTCACAAGCTCAGCGATCCCATCCCCTGCAGTCAACAGATGAAGTGTTCTTCGCAGCATAAGAAGAGGTAACTAAGTGTGTCTAATTGAACTTTAGGAGCTTTAAATAGATGTGTTGTAGACAGTAAATAACATGCAAAAACCTAAACATTGATAACATGGATAATTCAGGATTTGTTTTTTTGTTTATACATAATTTAGAATCAGTAATGTTATCAATTTGTCACTGCTTAATTTTGTATTGTATAATAATTCTCATGTTACATTTTTGTATTATTGTTTTACACATTTGAGATAAATCTAATCAAATAAATAAGTTAAGGCCTTTAAATACAGTGCAAAGTAGTCTTTGTAGGAATTTGTTATGATCTCCAACAGCTAAAAAATGTGATGCGTCACACTTAGCTTTCTTACCGTGAAGAACTCTCACCTTTGAATCAGCCCCGTCTCTGAGTAACTCCTTTCATTTGGAATATTTAACACCTGAAACTCATTGAGGGTTGTCTTTGTGCGCTGAAATGTCTTTCAAGCTCTGCGAGCACACAGGACCAGCGAGCAGGACGCTGACAGGAAGAGAACCTGATCTAACAAACCTCTGATCGCTCCAGACGGGAGGCGCAAGTCCACAGCTTCAGATCCTAACCATCGAGTGTACTTAGGGGTGAATCTGGATATCTGGACTCTACGCTGACACTTTGCAGCTCTGGACACTCATCCCTGACATCAGCCGGTTCCTTTGAAAATTAAGTATTTTCAAATTGTATCATGGCCTGCAGATATTTTTCCCTAAATCTCTCTGAAAACTGGATTAAGGCTGTCTGGAAATGTTGACAATGTTGTAAATTATGACTCAGATAATGTGTTTGAAAATACATCTGACGGCTTTCTACATACTGAACAATCAATCACCTGTCATCAGGGGGCAGTACCTACCTTAGTGGGCCGGTCGGACAATCACCCCCCGCTCCGTGGACAATTGACTAGCGGTACCGAGTTGGGCTGATTTTTAGTCCCAGTCCGCCCCTGCCTGTCATCCCTCCAATGTGTCAATCATCCAGGATAAAAAAAGGTCTGTAATAAAACCTAGGTGACTTTTATTTACTTCAATACTTATTATTGGCGGTGGTGGCGAAGTCGATTGGGACTTGGCTTGGCAACCGAGGTGTCCCTGAGCAAGGCACCGTTCCTTGATGGGTCAAATGCAAAGAAACCGTTTCGTTACATAGTACCTGTACTATGTAAGGACAATAAGTTGAATCTTCAATCTTCTTCTTTAATTGTAGCGTTGGTATATCTGTCAAATGGTTGCTGTGTAAAAGTCCACGAAAGATGTTATTGTTTGCCTTATTTGTTGTTAATCTTCCTAACATTGAAATGTGGTTAAGAGAACCGCGTGGTATTGTTCAGTTGCAGAGGTTAAGCTAACTAAGTCAAAATCCAGAATGACCTGTCGGCCTTTACACAACTCTGACGAGTGAACTGTCAACGGGGGGGGGCGCCGTGTTATGCATGTCCACTGCACCTCGCGGGAGTGCGCACAGCGTCAAGCCAAAACTCAGACATTTCAATGATGTGTACGGAGAAGTTAGGTTTGGAAACGTTATCATTTCCTTTTTGGCTGGCATGCATAGCTCAGGTGCTGTTCCGAGTCATAGACGGAACATATTCGGTTAATGCGACCTCTGTTCAGATTAAAAAAACATTGGTTTACAAGACATTTATAGAAATAAACTTGTTCTCGTAAGAATTTTTTAACTACCAGCAAGTAAATGGCAAGACTTGACCCTTATTCTAAGTCTTCTGATTTGTTATGGGGTTGTCAAATTTCACATAACTCCAATATGTGTCCTTTGATGTACCTGTATTTGATGATGAATGCATTTCATTGAATTATGCTCTGCATGACGGGTGTCTCTTTTGCAAAATGTAATTAAAAACTGAAAGGCAACTCTTTGACTGTTTTATCGCTGAATTCGCATACATGATTTTTTGATTTTTCAGTGTGTGAATAGTTTTGCTTTAATTGAAAAAAAACGGGATTAATGGCCATGATAATTGCAACAGAAATGCCTCGTTACAAATATATTGCCGAAACCACAGTAACAGCTATAACTCTCTAATGTCAACGTCATCCCAATTGGTTCAAAAAGAATGAGAAAAATATGAAATACCGCAAAACTATGATAATCCCAATACTGCCAAATGTAATTTAAGCGACTGCAAAAAGTCACACTGTTAACGATATATCAATGTTGCGTTTGCAGCCCTTCAGTAATCTACTCTGATATAGAGTGGTGCCATGACCCTTGTCTTTATGTCAAACATATTCGATCAGACCACAGTTTTACTTTATTGTATTTGACAGTGCTGACAGACAGAGGGTCAGTGTCAGCAAGTGACAATGAACTGACAGCTGGGTAAATTCTGGAAGTTAACGCGGAGTCCTTGGGGGACACTTACCGGTACGTCCACACCGCAGCTTTAGACGAATCTTCCACCGCTTCCAACGCTTCTCTGCCCATTGACTTTGAATGGGGATGACGTCACTTTGCCTCGCTTTTCGCCGAACTGCATTGTGGGGGAGCGAAGATTTCCAGGATGTCCAGGATTCAAAAGTTGAGCAATGTTCAACTTTTGAAGCTGAGCTGGAAGCGTCAGCCAATCAAACACGTTTATGCAAATCTGACAGTAGAAGCGCTAGCCAATCAAACCGTGTGTAAGCAGGGAGAGCCAGACCGCAGTTCATTTCCTTATATTCCAAACGAGAAGTTATGGTAGCAAATCACCCGGTTCTTTACGACCAGAACTATTAACGGGATACAAACCGGAGGAACCAGCATGGAGGGAGGGGGCAGAGACAGTGGGGGAAACTGGTAGGTTTTCGCCTGTTTGGGGAGTTTATATATATATATATATTGCTCGCATAAAATCCCCGGGGTTTTTTGCTTTGGGTCGGGGGCGGGAGATTCATGTGATTGGCTGTTGGTCGCATTGCTCGCAAAGAATCCCCAAGCTGTCAGACACGCCCAGCTCCAAGATGTTCAAGATTTTTGAAAAGCTGCTGTGTGGACGTACCGTTAGGGTAAATGTCAACTGGGTGCTATTTCTGTTTTGGCAAATGCCCCAAATCCTGGAGGACTGGAGCTAGAAATGTGTTTAGTCAGGAAATCCTAAACTGAAAATGGGCTTCTTCTTTTTGTTCATCCTATCACAGAGACAGCTTGGTAGACAGAGCGCAGAGAGCTGACATCGGGCATGTTGTGGAAGGCAGTGTTTGAGGAGAGACGTTTTTGTATTGTCAACTCTAACCCCACATGACTCCAGAGAAAACCTTTTTCCTTCAACAAAGAGAGAAATCTTCCTCTGGGTCTCCAGACACACTCTCCAGAAGTAAAAGGTTGAAACTCAGCTCATGGCCTTGCTCGTCATCTTAGCAACTAAAAACACATATGATGGTCAGAGTGCAGCTGAGCACGAATCAGTGAGGCGTTTGCTTCCCTTTATCTCTGGTGTCTAGTTTCAGATTGTTGTGGATTGGGTTTCAGTTGTGTAAACGGGAATAGTCCTTTGATAAGACATTCTTTTCTCTCCTTCTTGAGCACACAAGTCTGGCTCTGACCGTACATATCAACCATCAGGACAGAAGCTCAGCTTGTACATCATCTAGTCTTGTTATCTAACAAAAGAGTTGAATAAGGTAAAGGAAGGTTGTTTCTATGATCCCTTGAATGAGCACGATGACTCCATTATTTACTGACAGCTCACAGGACTGAAGGTGGAATGTATGTGAGGCTATACGATGTACCTTCACCCTTTCCTTTGCACAAGCAGAACATAGCCTGTCATCAAAACATGATAGTGATTGGGCAACCTGTCGTTGGATTTTGACCAAATGTACGATGGCAATACTGGAAAACAAACTAGATTAGCATGCAACATGTTGACATTTTAATTATATACCGGGGGTTAATTACATGTTTCATTTAGACACCTGTGCATGATAAATACTGCCATCCTGAACCAACATACCAAACGTAAATAATGTTGGCAATCTAACGCAGCGTCCACACGGCGGCGTGCGTCGAAGCTTGCCGGCGGGCGTGTCTGAAGCTCGACCAACAACCAACCATATGAATCTCCCGCCCCGGACACACAAGCACGCGGTTTGATTGGCTAGAGCTTGTACTGGCGTATGATTTGATTGGCTGATGCTTCCGTCGAAGCTTCAGAAGTTGAACGTTGCTCTTGCTTTCCACCTTCTTGTGGTGGAAGAAAAGTTTTTTTAGGCAAACGTTGAAGTTGGCATCGCAAGGACTCCCTTGACAAAAAGCCAACGGGATTTGTCCATTGGATTTTGGATCATTGCTCTGTGGGAAACACATTTTTGAGACTTAAATGGTTTGTTTACGAGAATAATCTCCACATATTAAAACAACCTTATACATTTTAAAGTAAAAAGCTAATGTTGGGCTATAAAGGAACTACAGCAGCACGCTCACATGACGTCACCATCGCTAAGCTAACGGTGGCTAATGTTGGGCATGATGAGGTTTAGTCGTCTCATTTAGACACTAGTGAAATTAAATTCACTAGTGGGGTATATATACTTACATATTTTATGTTGTAGAATGAAATGTGAAAGTCTCTTTAGCTTGTATTAACCACAGACTTTAGCTTCTAATCAACATCTTACTCTGAGACGAGAGAACAGAAGTGCTCAAACTCTGAAACACACATTTTTGGGGATGCAAAAGATTTCTAAGAGCACTTCAACTCGAACCAATTTAAATCCCACTGTTAGCACTGAATACCACAATCATCAGAGTCATTACCTGCTGATTGCGACTGAATTTCAGGCGAACACAAATCCAACCACCAGCAAAGAGTTGCCTCAGCAGTGGATGAAATATTTTTGTCACCTTCAAACATGTCACTATACTTTTACCAGAGTCTCACCCTCCCAATGCATTTGATTTGGGGAGTGAGGACATTTGATGTGTCTGATTTGATTCCAGTCATCACGCTGGCTCTCACATGTTTGAAGCCTCTCGGTGTGCTGTGATGGAAGCTTTGATATTCTCTGCTTTGACCTTTCCTGCCCTTGCTGACATTTAATGTGACAGGGACGGCTGATGTGTTCCACTCCCAGCAGATACATGTGGGAAACCAGCAATCGCTCTCATGTTTCAGTGCATGCACCAGCTTTTTGAATACTTTGGTGTCATTCGGGACAATGTTCAACTTCTGACACCGGAGACGCCGGAGTAGCCAGCGCCAGCGCCGGCCAATCAAATCCCGTTTCGGAAAATCTGACAGCTCAAGCCGTAGCAAACCGCGTCTAAGCTGGGAGAGATATCCCGCCTTTCATTTCTATATTTAAAAACAAGTTGGAGGGTGAAACTAATTATCGCTGTAGCAAATCACCCGGTTTTGTATGACCAGACCCTCTTCACCTACCGGGATACAACCCGGAGGAACCAGCATGGAGGGAGGTGGCAGAGACAGTGGGGGAAACTGGTAGGGTTTTCGCCTGTTTGGGGAGTTTATATATATATATTGCTCCCATACAATCCCCGGGGGTTTTTGCTTTGTATGTCGGGGGCGGGAGATTCATGTGATTGGTTGTTGGTCGTGTTGCTTGAATAAAATCCCCAAGCTTCAGACACGCCCAGCTCCAAGCTTGTTTTGAAGCTGTAGTGTGGACGCTCCGTAAGGGTCAAGTTTTAGGGTTTTACTCGCTTGCAAAGAACACCTGAAAAATAAATGGTTATCTTTTGTGATTGGGCCACACTGGAAAAAATGCTGCTCCAAAAACAAGTTAAACAATAATGAAAACAAGCTGTTTTCACTTGAAATATGTATACAAATGTGTGAAAATTATCTTGGTAAGATTTCTTGAAATAAGAAGGGATATTCAGATAAATCAGATCTTGTAATTAGCAGGAGAACTCATTCTGAACTATATTTGACCAGAATCATGAAATGTTATGTTACAATAAACGCCGCAAATGCTCAAAAGTGTTCTGTTTTCTGATGTTAGTTTCTAATAAATACGTTAAGTAAAATGTTTCATCTTTTTGGGCCCATAACTTTGACCCAGTTTATCAGTTCTGTCCTGACTGAGCACAGGCCGGCACCTCGGGCTGCTGTGCTCTCAGTGTGTTGTCTCCCTGTTCCTGCCTGTTGGCGTCAGCTGATAGAGGTGTCGTGATTTCTGGCAGCCTTACACTGGCTCCCTATTGAACACAGGATATCATTTAAAATTCTTCTTCTCGCCTACAAAGCCCTTAATGGGCAGGCGCCATCTTACCTTAAAGAACTCATTATACCCTACTGGCCTACTAGGGTATTGCGTTCCAAGAATGCAGGTTGTTGGTTGTTCCTAGAGTCTCTAAAAGTACAATGGGAGCCAGAGCCTTTTCTTATCAAGCTCCACATTTGTGGAATCAGCTTCCAGTTTGTGTTCGGGCGGCAGACACCCGATCCATTTTTAAGAGTGCGCTTAAGACCTTCCTTTGTGATAAAGCTTATAGTTAGGGCTGATTAGATTCAGCCCCTAGTTTTGCTGATATAGGCTCAGTTTGTCGGGGGACATCTTACTTCTTCCTTCTCTCTGTCTATACCCGTGTCCTCTCATGTTCCGATTAACCCAGCTTCCCCAAATGTCTTTCCTTTTGGTGTCTATATGCGCCGGGATCCGGTGTCATGGATGATCCTGCGGTCCTGTGTCCTGGATCGCGAGCCCTGGATCTTGAGTCGTGGCTGTGGTGCTGGATCATCGGTCCTGGATGGATATCCTCGTGGATTCATCTTCCTATTATACACACATGCATTTCAAACATTTGGACTACCTATGTTGCAAATGTATTATCTTTTCAATTTACACACGGCATCTATTGCACGTCTGTCCGTCCTGGGAGAGGGATCCCTCCTCTGCTGCTCTCCCTGAGGTTTCTCCCATGTTCCCTTTAAACTGGGTTTTCTTCGGAAGTTTCTCCTTGTACGATGTGAGGGTCTAAGGACAGAGGGTGTCGTATTGTCATACTGATATTCTGTACACACTGTGAAGAGCAGTGAGACAAATGTAAATATTGACGAGGGAACTCTATCGTGAAGTCAGAACCTCTGACTCTTTCACTTGTTTTGTGTATCCTCCGGCCGAAGCTCCACATAAACCCATCAGTGTTTGACATCGGAGCTCCAGCTCTCCCTGTGTCTCCTTTGAGTCGGTGACTCCTCCTGCATCGCTACACAGAAGTGTCCCCCACACGTCTGAGATACAACTGAAAATGAGATTTTTCAAGATGATGCGTTTTCTAAAAACAAGACCAGATATCTCCCTGCAGTGTTACTTCTGAAGTTATTATGTCTTATAAAACGGACAAGTCAAATCAAGCAATCTGATTGGTTCTTAGCTGTGATATAATGAACATATACCACGGCCTGTCGTGAGCTATTGCTTAATTATATCAGGTGTAAAGAAATATTCTGACTAGATATTAGACAAATATAAATGGCAAGATTTTGAGTTGTTGTCGTGCAATGTGCCTAACCGAATAATAAACTAAGCAAAAGATAGTCTGATATTCAAGGAGAAATGAAGTCATACAATATCTTTGTCATACAATCTATTGTTGGACAAGAGTTCCATAGGTTATGGATTTGCTGAATTTATCGTTTTGACATTTAAAATGTAAAGTCAGTCAAATGTACACCACCTCCTGTAGAGAGAGATTTTAAAAAGTTGGATTATTTGAAGTCGAAGGGCTGAGGTTTTGGGTATTTGGCACACACACGTTTTTTTTGCGATAAGCCAGGATATCAAATTGTTATTTGGTTTCTTAAATGACATTTCAGTTCAAAAGCTTATTTTTTTTTACAACTGGCAAAAACTAATCATAACAGCTATTTCAAATAAACTTGTAAACATGAAGACATATATAATGGTATTACTATTTCACTTTCTCCACTCTGTCTATCTTATTTTTACATTCTTAAAAACGGGTTTATAAACTGGGAAGGAAAGAAAGAAAGAGAACATTGAGTTTGAAGGAAAACACAACGCGAGAAAATAAGGGGAAAGGATTGAGCAGGAAAAGAGGCAGATTCAGAGTAAAAAGAAACAACCGAAAGATCAAAGAGAGAACAGAGGAAGATGAACGAGAGCTTTAAGTGCTCTCAGTTGGGTTTCTATTCTTTGACAAACAGTGACAAATGATGGATGAAATAAAGAGAGACGAGTGAAGGGGAGAGACTGGTGTCCCTGCAGGCGCCACATAAAGAAGTGATGTCTTATTACACTCCCACAACACCCTCTGCAGCGAGTTAGTGTGTGATTGTTTGTGTGCAACCGAGTAATGCGTCTGTGGATGAAAATCTATGTGAGTTTTTTCTAAATGTCAACTTACATTTGAAGATATAAATGGAGCATCTGTTTACCCACTGAGATAAGATAAAAAGCTGTTTTTCTTCGTACATGTTCTGTATAATGTGCAGCAAACGTGTGTGTGTGCCCGTTTCATTTGTGTGTGTGTGTGTGTGTGTGTGTGTGTGTGTGTGTGTGTGTGTGTGTGTGTGTGTGTGTGTGACCTAGCATTACTATACTTGTGGGGACCTAAATCTGTGTACAATCACTTGTGGGGACTCACCTCCCTTATGGGGACAAATTGGAGGTCCCCACAAGGGGAAACATTCATTTTAGGGTGTAGACTTGGTTAGGTTAAGGTTAAGGGTAAGGGTTAGGGTTAGGGTTAGGGTTAGGGTTAGGCATGTGTTGGTTATGGTTAAGGTTAGGATAAGTCTCCAGGAAATGCATGTAAGCCAATGTAATGTCCCCTGAAGTGATGTATACATGGTATGTGTGTGTGTGTGTGTGTGTGTGTGTGTGTGTGTGTTTGTGTGTGTGAGATGTGAAGCCGCATAACTATTAACTAATTTGTACAGTGTGTGTGTGTGTGTGTGTGTGTGTGTGTGTGTGTGTGTGTGTGTGTGTCCTCTCCCTGTGTGTCCATGGGGCCCATTACTGCAGCAGGGTGGTAATTATTCTGCTAATGCTTAAAGTGCAGCTCCCTTTGAAGATGCTCTCATCGTCAAAATAACACTTTAATCAACGGTGTGTCCTCGCTCGTTTACAACTCTCTGAGCGGCTAATTAACCAAAATTTCGAAGTGAGACAGCAGGGACGGGAGTGGAGCGCATATGGACGCTCACAGAGGAATACATGGCCGTGTGAAAATACAGCCAGACAATGGAAGAAAATTGACAAATCACAGAGATAATATCCTCCTTGCAATTCTAGAAGAAACCAATCGGTTGTTTTGGAGATTGTGTAATCATCCTAAACGCGGCGCTAAAGCTGATATACCAACTCAGTGGATGCCTTGACTGCAGAACAAATGGTTTGCATGTTACAGAAATAGCAGGAGTGTTTTCCAATATATAGACATTACACAACATTTCCACACTGCCTGACGATATTGCCTCTGCTCAAATGCATTCCGTCAGCCATTAACGTGTAACGGCTTCACGAGGGCATCTCACTGCTGGATCTCAGTCCTGGAGAGATTCAGGAACACACAGAAGATTCAGTTTAAAATGGAGCTCTGGATTAAAGGTCTGTGTGAATTAGTCACAAAGAACGAGAGCAGATGCACTTCAGAGTTCACAAGCCAAAGATAACATTGTATGTTTGGTGCTCGATGTAGAGAAGGTCGCTTTTCGTGGTTTGACCTCACTAGAGGGGAGCCGATGTTTAACATATTTAAACACTTTCTCTCCTGCTGATGTTCAGGTGCATATCAGTATGTAGTGTCTCTACTTTAAAGAGTCCTCTCCTGCTGATGTTCAGGTGCATATCAGTATGTAGTGTCTCTACTTTAAAGAGTCCTCTCCTGCTGATGTTCAGGTGTATATCAGTATGTAGCGTCTCTAATTTAAAGAGTCCTCTCCTGCTGATGTTCAGGTGTATATCAGTATGTAGCGTCTCTACTTTAAAGAGTCCTCTCCTGCTGATGTTCAGGTGTATATCAGTATGTAGTGTCTCTACTTTAAAGAGTCCTCTCCTGCTGATGGTCATGTGTATATCAGTATGTAGGGTCTCTACTTTAAAGAGTCCTCTCCTGATGATGTTCAGGTGTATATCAGTATGTAGTGTCTCTACTTTAAAGAGTCCTCTCCTGCTGATGTTCAGGTGTATATCAGTATGTAGTGTCTCTACTTTAAAGAGTCCTCTCCTGCTGATGTTCAGGTGCATATCAGTATGTAGTGTCTCTACTTTAAAGAGTCCTCTCCTGCTGATGTTCAGGTGTATATCAGTATGTAGTGTCTCTACTTTAAAGAGTCCTCTCCTGCTGATGTTCAGGTGTATATCAGTATGTAGTGTCTCAACTTTAAAGAGTCCTCTCCTGCTGATGTTCAGGTGTATATCAGTATGTAGTGTCTCTACTTTAAAGAGTCCTCTCCTGCTGATGTTCAGGTGTATATCAGTATGTAGTGTCTCTACTTTAAAGAGTCCTCTCCTGCTGATGTCCAGGTGTATATCAGTACGTAGAGTATCTACTTTAAAGAGTCCTCTCCTGCTGATGTTCAGGTGCGTATCAGTACGTAGAGTATCTACTTTAAAGAGTCCTCTCCTGCTGATGTTCAGGTGCGTATCAGTATGTAGTGTCTCTACTTTAAAGAGTCCTCTCCTGCTATCAGTAAATAGTATTGGAAAAGAAGCGCCCACACATGCTTTGGTATAACGTCTGGTAGTTTGTTTCACACATTAACAAAGTAAACCAACATTGTACTTCTAGTTATCAAGCTATTACAAGTTGTCTTGATTATAGATTTTAGGATAATGAGCAGCAGAATCTGATCTCCACTTATCTAAATTAGATCATTAACTGGAACTTACGCTTCATAGTTATTCAGATAGGACACTTATGTCAAGGCTTTCACCATTCATCCTAATAATGTGCATTGTACTTTAGCTCTGCAGGAACAAATCTAAGCGAGCTTGGGTCAGACAGTCCTTGAGTTCAGAAACCCAATGACAGAACCTCAAATACACAATGTATTCAATCATTTTTAAAACTACAATTAAATGGAAAATACAAGAAAAGACTGAAGAGACAGAGGAGTACAGTTTCTGAAAGTGGTTGTGTTATTAGTTTTCTATGTACTGAATCAATAGAATCTGGTCATTTCAAAAATGTGTTTACCGCATCCTTCCGGGCTTAAACGCTGCATCACATAGCCATCGCACTGAACCAAAACACTGCTGATCGTAAGCATGTTTAGCTGGTTAATTAAGCTTGCTAATAACGCTATGTTTAGCTAGCTATTTAGCTATGTTTAGCTAGCTAGGATTAGCTACGTTAAGGTCAGCATGATATCTCTTGAACTGAGAAAGGATAATTTAGCTTTATGAAAGTTTTGTTGACAAACTGAAAGCTGAAGTCCTATCCCTACTACATGTAGCATCTATATGTTTATGATTTCCTTGTGATTAAATAGATATAAGAAAAGGCCTGATGTTGAGAGACATATAACTATAATGTAAATGGCTCCCGTACCTGTGTCAATCACTTTGATGCCCAACTTACTTTCAACTATGGTTATAATTCATCATTATTAACAACTGTTAATAACCCTCGAACGTCGTTGTCCTGCCAACGGTCAAAATGTGAATCTCTCCCACACCGTACTGCTACACTGCTCGTTTGGCTGTGTGACGGACCCAGAGCCTGCGGCCTGTGAGTGTGCAGCTGTGTTGCAGGTCCTGCGGTGGGGGTTGAGCTGAAGAGGCCAATCAGCATGACTGGGGACACCTGGCCGGAGCCGAGGTGCTACTTAAGCCCAGCTGCTCGGAGTCACATGGCCTTCGTGACTCTTTCCAAGCCTGCTGCAGGAAGACTCTCGCCGGGATCCTTTCCTCTCGATCATCCTCTCATGTTTCCGGTGTTGCTTCGGGAATTGCCACAATAAAAGTGCCGTGGTTTTTGGAACCCTCGAACGTCTCTCTCTTTTCCTGTTGTGGCCTACGGGCTGGCCATAACAGTTGTTACTGTAAAACCTCACCTCAAAAAGTCCCCAAAATTGCCGAATTGTCGGTTAATAAGAAGTCTATACTTGAGGTATCCCGCTACGATGACCATGTCTTTGCAATGGCAAAGGTACACATAGAAATGACAGGAACTCTGGCCACCCTGCTATGTTTAACGAAATGAAAATGTGATTTTCTGCTCTCCTTTATATCATTCGTTGGTGGTTGTTTACTTAAGGCGAGACACGGCAGTCAAAAACATCGTTTTTCAAGTACTGGTAAATTTTGAGATTTTGTGCTATTTTGATTCTATAACATGTTTTCTTTCAGGCTTTTGAAAGGAAAACGTACAAAATAAACATTTAAGTGTTTATTTTACTATAGTTTGTCTATTTGCGTCTGTAGATTTCTCCTAAATTCACCAAAAGTTAGCATTCTAACGTAACATAAAGTACCGCGACCGCTGTGTGCACCATGTCAACAGAGGTATCGCTGGAAAGCTCCGTCTCTCCTGCACAATCTCATCTGATCCAAATATGGTCATTTCCTTTGTATCAGCAACCAATCGTGAAAGCACAAAGGGGTCTTTAAACCAAGAAACGAAATCTCATTGGCTGGTGTCAATTTCTGACAACGTGATTCGTTCAGATGCGTCACGTGATGTGCTAAAACACTTCCTGGTTAGCTTTCCGCTAGAAATTGAAATCTCAAAATGGCAAAAGAACAGCGAAAACAACGTTCACAGAGAAGACGACAACAATTGTCACTTGCACGAAGCAAGGTTATACAAAAAACAAACGACCCCGAATATGAAATACCTTCACGGAGTGCGTCGAGGCGCGAGCTGTCATCCAGAGAACAGGAGGGTTTAGCTAGCGCCTCACTGCCATCTTTAAAGGTCGTTTTCTCAAAATGAGTTTTTTCTCCTACTCTGAGTTCGAAATGTCAACTTCAGTAGCACGTAGAGACACCAAACCTTCCAGTTATATTCCTATCAATATTATGAAGGCTTTTACAGAAGGGTTTGTTCATATATCATTCATAGTCTGAATTATACAACATTGTATACCTAAAAACATGGCGGAAATTGATATTGTAGGGCTGTTGACAGTATTTTCTGATTTATGGAGTGATACAAAGAGATATCCAATATCCCTTCTGTAAAAGCCTTAGATACTAATATGACTACAACATGAAACAATAATTTTGAATCTGGCTTTATCCAAAGTTCAGTTTTCGATTCCTGAAATGTGTTAAGTGCATATTTAATGAGATAATGGCTAATTTGTATATTTAAACATGCCATTTCAGAAAACTTGTAATACAAAAGACAATTGCCTTATTGTAAGTAATTAACTGGAGAAATGTCTAGCTGATACCTTTAAGTTAAACAAATTACCCTATTCACCTGGGGTGTCTCGCTTTAAACACATAATTAGTCCTGTCGTCACCCTTCTGATGGCTTATCACATTTAATTAGTTCATTCAGCCAACTCTTGACGAGATGTACACCTAAAAAAGACAGGATGTGAAGTGTTGATATTGTTCCAACATGTCACTCCTGATAAAGAAACATGAAGTTTAACGCAGCAGGGAGGGACGAAAAACAACTCTATTACCCATGGAGTGAGTCGATGATAATAATAATAATAATAATTCCTTGCATTTATTATAGCGCTTTTCCAGTGCTCAAAGCGCTTTACAGATACACATTACACATATGTTTTATACATGCAATGGTCACTGATGATGACTGATGATTATTACATGACTGCAGTTGGAGGAACTGTACAAGGTGCATTGGTAACCACAGTATTAGATTCGTAGCAAACTAGAATATGTTATTATTTTTAAGTACAACGATAATCATCTCCCAATTATTAAATCATTACTGCACCCGCACTTATATAACAAAATGCTCCCTCTATGGTGCCGCATTAAACAAAGGCCTTTCAAAGTTTGGAATGAGATTTATAACGGCTCTCAGGCCTTTAGCTAGCGGGTCCCCACAAGAATACTTATGTGTTTTAATAAAGCTAAACATCCCATTTGGGTCTCTGGCATGAAGGGCTAAAATAGCCTGAATTAGATTTTGACATATAGTTATGACTCACTCTCCATAACTCCCCTAGCTGTTGTCAAAGCAGCCAGAATAACTGACTGGAGCTGTGATTAGTTTTGGGGGTTGTCAAGCTTTTAAATCATATTTGTATCAAACGTTACAGGTCTGCCCATAAGAGCTCGGCACAACAACGGACTCAATCCATCGTGTTCATAACAGTTATAAGTAATACTTAAAAGACACAAGTGCAGTACTGATGAACACCTGCCGTCCAAAAGTCTCAATGTCAGTAAAGGTGATATTAACATGAATCAAGTGACCGTCCATGTGTCATGTTTCCTGTAGGTATTTAATTAGTCTTTTTTCTGCACTGTTTGTGTACAGATTAATATTTTGCTGAGTGTTTATTGTGTATTTTTTAACTCTGGAACAACAATTTCTTTCGGGATAAATAAACTCTTATCTTATCTTAATTTTGGACACTTTCTGTTTTCTACAGCTGTTATCTTCAGTTGTAGAAATCACAACCCAGATAAGATCAGACAAAACCCAGATGTTAGAGTCGCACTCTTTACTGTATGCTCTAAAAGAAGAAGAAGAAGAAGAAGAAGAAGAAGAAGAAGAAGAAGAAGAAGAAGAAGAAGAAGAAGAAGAAGAAGAAGAAGAAGAAGAAGAAGAAGAAGAAGAAGAAGAAGAAGAAGAAGAAAGAAGAAGAAGAAGAAGAAGAAGAAGAAGAAGAAGAAGAATCAAGTTTTTTATTGACTGCAGTTTTTTCAAAATACAGATATACTTTGTACAATGAGCAACACACAGTAACTGCAGCACTAAAGCAGGAACAATGCACAGTAACTACAGCAGCACGGTATGACTTTGAATCACCATCGCTAAGCTAAAAGCGGCTAATGTTTGGCGCGATGACATGAAGGCTTTTAGGACTCATTTCTCTCTGCACTCTGGACAGTAGCTGTGAACTCCAGCTGACGTTTCTGAGCATATATACCTGCATCACATGACATCTGCAGGTCGGTGGGCCTGCATTGCTTCACAGTGGCAGAAACAATAAAAAAGAGCAATGCAAAAATGCGAAGCCTGGGAGCTAGCTCAGGCAGTCAACATGGAGCACCAATGATACATTAACACGTGACGCACCTCGTCGCTCTGACAACCAACCAAACATATTCTCCTAAACATGCCGCTCTATTGAAGCTGCAGGTCTTCCTGCCTCGCTGTGCTGCTGCTGCTGTGTTTCATGTTGCTGCTGCTCGCCTGCCCCACACCCCCCAGCTTCCACCCCCAGCTTTCACCCCAGCTTCCACCCCAGCTTCCACCCCCAGCTTCCACACCAGCTACTACCCCAGCTTCCACCCCCAGCTTCCACACCAGCTACTACCCCAGCTTCCACCCCCAGCTTCCACCCAGCTTCCACCCCAGCTACCACCCCAGCTTCAACCCTAGCTTCCACCCCAGCTTCCACCCCAGCTTCCACCCCCAGCTTCCACCCCAGCTTCCACCCCAGCTTCCACCCCCAGCTTCCACACCAGCTACTACCCCAGCTTCCACCCCCAGCTTCCACACCAGCTACTACCCCAGCTTCCACCCCCAGCTTCCACCCAGCTTCCACCCCCAGCTTCCACCCCAGCTTCCACCCAGCTTCTACCCCAGCTACCACCCCAGCTTCAACCCCAGCTTCCACCCCAGCTTCCACCCCAGCTTCCACCCCAGCTTCCACCCCAGCTTCTACCCCAGCTACCACCCCAGCTTCCACCCAGCTTCCACCCCCAGCTTCCACCCAGCTTCCACCCCAGCTACCCCCCAGCTTCCACCCAGCTTCCACCCAGCTTCCACCCCCAGCTTCCACCCCAGCTACAACCCCAGCTTCCACCCCCAGCTTCCACCCAGCTTCCACCCCCAGCTTCCACCCCCAGCTTCCACCCAGCTTCCACCCCCAGCTTCCACCCCAGCTTCCACCCCAGCTTCCACCACAGCTACCACCCCAGCTTCAACCCTAGCTTCCATCCCAGCTTCCACCCCAGCTTCCACCCCAGCTTCCACCCCAGCTACCACCCCAGCTTCCACCCAGCTTCCACCCCCATCTTCCACCCAGCTTCCCCCCCCAGCTACCACCCCAGCTTCCACCCCCAGCTTCCACCCAGCTTCCACCCCCAGCTTCCACCCCAGCTACAACCCCAGCTTCCACCCCCAGCTTCCACCCAGCTTCCACCCCCAGCTTCCACCCCAGCTTCCACCACAGCTTCCACCCCCAGCTTCCACCCCAGCTTCCACCCCAGCTTCCACCCAGCTTCCACCCCAGCTCCACCCCAGCTTCCACCCCAGCTTCCACCCCAGCTTCCACCCAGCTTCCACCCAGCTTCCACCCCCAGCTTCCACCCCAGCTTCCACCCCAGCTTCCACCCCAGCGTCCACCCCAGCTTCCACCCCACCTTCCACCCCAGCTCCACCCCAGCTTCCACCCTGCTTCCACCCCAGCTTCCACCCCAGCTTCCACCCTGCTTCCACCCCAGCTTCCACCCCACCTTCCACCCCAGCTCCACCCCAGCTTCCACCCTGCTTCCACCCCAGCTTCCACCCAGCTTCCACCCCAGCTCCACCTGTAGGCTCGGGGGATAGTTATCTAATCATCACTCAATGTTCTTTGTAAATCTGTGGAGTGATGAGGCCCGAGCCGAGACGCCAAACTCAAACTATGCTGCTTCTAATAAACATATTAAGAGTGTTGTCTGACTGAACTGAACATTATGCATCAACTTGTTCTCTGTCTGATTGCAGTTCAGTTGATCTCAGTGTTGCGTACGCTACATACATAAGTTACAAACTACAAAAGTAATATTTTTAACAGCAGTGTGAAGCTTTACTTTTGTCTTTAAAATACATTTTCACAGAAACAGATATACACACACTTTTGGTTTTGGTGTAAACAGAGGCAGATACAAAGAGAGTCAATTGTGTGAGTGTATACTATGCATATATTAAAATGGTGTTGCACTCTGCCTACATTATTAATTGTCCACGGTTCAAATGCTACATTTAAACCCTGCATCCCTGTGAGGGTAGTTGGAGACCGAGTGTGAAGCCCTTTAAGTCCCTGAAGTAAGAATATATCAACTAAAATCTAGGAGTTCAGGATCAAGGAAGCAGAGTTGGCCGGTTAAGACGCCATTATAAGTTTTTACGTATTTCAAAGACTGCATTTTAATCAAAATGGCAACAAATAAATTGGATTAAGTTATTCAAAGAAAATGTATTCAAGACTTTGAGTGTTTCTTGGCAGAGCGCTGGGGGTGATTGAAAAACCTATTCACTGTGACAAACATGAGAAGAGATGAAACAAAATCATCATGTAAAAAAGTAAACCTTATTACGTGTTGTTTTTAATCAGACTGTGTGCAGCGGCTCGTTTCTGCACACAAACTGTTATCAAAGGTAGGCGGATCATTCAGGATGAAGAAACATCGGGACTTTCGCAGAAATGAATCTGCGAAGCAATATCACACATTTGAACATGTTTTTCTTGGCCTGTGAAATGGAAATTGATTTGATACAAGTTTATTTGAATTAATCTGAGATGTTTTGAAAGTATTGCTGTTAACTTTGTCAGACATTTTCCTGTTTTTATGTTGTTCATTCGTGCTCTTCTCAAATATCCCATCCATTGTGACTTTACCATCTGATTTCACGATCCATGGTGTCACCTTGTCTACTTTTAAGGGTCTTTTAATAACTACATTTAGTGACTAAAGCCTGCCTGCTGGCTTGCCACAGTTTGAGGGAATCGGACTGACCTGATACACCAGCTCTCACATCTTATATATATTATGTGTATATATCATATTTAATTTTGTATTAATGTATTACATGAATTAAATGTATCTGTATTCCTTGAAAAAAATATGTTATGTTATTCTTAGCAGTTTGTTTATATACGATACGATACAATACGATATACTTTATTGTCCCCGTAAGGAAATTTGTTCTGGGCTCCGTCCAGCAGTTCCGCATACATGTTCATAATATACAAACATAGTGGACATTCATACACATATCATCAATCATACACCGTTTGAACAAACACAATACACACAGACGCACATACTGACGACCTATTGCACAACCCTTATGGCCAACATTTAAAAAGTACATTTCATTACATTTGACTTTTGACTACATTTCATTTCCTGTGAATGTTAAGAAGCTTAACGGACATTGGTAGGAATGAGTGCTTATAGCGGTTCAGCCTGCTCTTGGGAACCCTCAATCTTCTACCAGAAGGTAGGAGCTGGAATTCTGGGTGGAGTATGTGGGTGGGATCAGATATGTATGTGTATGTTGCAACTATACAGAGCTTTGGCAATACTGTATGTAACTATGGTCACGCTAATAAAGCTATTGAATTGAATTGAGACAAACAATAACAAAAGCCAAAAATGCCTTTAAAAAGTCAAACTGGAGAACACAACACTACATTTCAAGCAGTGACATCTACTACGGCACATTCTTTAATTCTGCACTTTACAGATTTAAAACCTTCACTTTCTTTGACAATATCACTAAAGCAGTTTCCAGATATGCAACTGTAATCATTACAGCTTATGAGACGGGTTTAATATCATGCAATTACTGACTATCTTTCTTCTGGGACCCAAAAACAGCTTCATATCGAGGCTACAGCACTTCCAAACCTGTTTACTGGTCAGATATGATAAGATGTATAATTACCAGACGATTTGCCCCATGGAGAGGAAACGTCTCACCAAGCCAAATCAATGATAACGGATTATGAGCTACGCCATGAAAAACAAGTGCTTAAACGGCACTGAAATCAGAGTTTGTTTTTCTTATCATGGAGGATTACCAAATAGCATTTTCATCGCAAGTTCTCGAGGGTTCTACAGGGAACTGTGGAGAGTCTGAGAAAATTACTTGAGTTTAGATGCAAAAGTAAAGTAGATTTTCTCCCAGGATCAGAGCATTGTGATGGGGACTAAAGTACCTACATTTTAGTATAGCATGGACAAATATAATCAAGTGTATTATGCATCTGTGAAAATGCATGGTTGGGGTCGATTAGCGGATTAATTGTCTCAGAATACAAGACAGAAAGTTGTAAATTACTGTTGCTAAGGAGGACAAAGGGACTATATGCAGTCATATCAGTCCGTAGAAAGAAGACCAGTAAAATGTCAGAACGTCAGTTGTGGATAACTAAAATGTGTTTTCATCCATCAGAAAACAAAGTGGATTATTTGGGGAATATTGTTGGAGTCTACCGGACCAGGTCCATCCTCCGCGCAGATCGTTTGGATATGGCCAGAGCGGGGTCGCCGTCCGGATCCGCCGATGACCTTCCTTAGTTCTGAGGGAAAAGGAATTGTGTCCTCGACACTATTCTCTGTTAGCTGTACAAAACTAGACTTTGCACTCCAATGGATTGTTTCTTCAAATAAGCACTTTATTACACAGTTCAACAAAGATATATCAATCCGTACTATACCACAAAACGCTTTGGACTCCTTCTTGAGTTCTCACCGTGACAGGCTCGTCAGTGTGAGATCCCAGTTGAAGTGAGTCTCGAATCCTGAATATATCTTGTTCTTTATAGTATTTGCTGTGAAGCCCCCACCTTTGGTGCTCTCTGTGCTGCAATCTGCCTTTTCTGCCCAGCCACACACAGTTTTAGCCAAGGTCACGGCCAGGGCCCTACTCCCTTTTCCTAATTTCGGTGTGTCTTTGTTACCTGCTTTAACTGGTTTTCTCACAAGACGGTTGCGCCTTTTGAAGATCAGGGCCCCACATACCGTACCATGGTGTTCTCGTCCTTGAAGATAACAGGATGTAGCCGGCCAAACTGCTGAGGCATCTCAACAGTAAACTTTAACACGTTATTTTTCCACTCAGACAGCTCAATGTTTTTAGCGTTTCCTATAACAGGATTTACTATATCTTATATTCACAGTTACTTTTTGCCTTGTTTTTATCCTTCAATATGTATGTTCATATTTGTGGAGAGCAAGATGGCTATGATAAAGAAAAGGAAGAGAGTGCAAGAGAAGGAAATAGGTTGAAAAGGCAAAGTGCTGGACGTCAGAGAAATCCACAGAAGAAGACGGACAGGAAGTAAACACTGACGGGAACAGCAGAAGAAGACAGACAGGAAGTAAACACTAAAGAAAACAACAGAAGAAGACATACAGGAAGTAAACACTGAAGGGAACAGCAGAAGAAGACCAACAGAAAGTAAACACTAAAGGGAACAGCAGAAGAAGACAGACAGGAAGTAAACAATAAAGGGAACCAGCAGAAGAAGATAGACAGGAAGTAAACACTAAAGGGAACAGCAGAAGAAGGCAGACAGGAAGTCAACACTAAAGGAAACTGCAGAAGAAGACAGACAGGAAGTAAACACTAAAGGGAACAGCAGAAAAGACAGACACTAAAGGGAACAGCAGAAGAAGACAGACAGGAAGTAAACACTAAAGGGAACAACAGAAGAAGACATACAGGAAGTAAACACTAAAGGGAACAGCAGAAGAAGGCAGACAGGAAGTAAACACTAAAGGGAACAGCAGAAGAAGGCAGACAGGAAGTCAACACTAAAGGGAACAGCAGAAGAAGGCAGACAGGAAGTCAACACTAAAGGGAACACAGTATGGGCTCTGGCAGTGTTAAAAGACTATTTAATAGAATAAAATGTGAACAGACTTGGACAGTTACAGAAAACGTCGATCAGTGCTACCGTAATATTAAGATACGTTGCTGTCGCTGCATTTTCCACCATTGGTACGCAGTGGTCAGGACTATTTATTCTTCTTGGCGGAAGCTGCAATTGATCCATTATAGAAACGCTAATGAGATATAAGCATGACTTTGTGTGTTTTGGAGGGAAGACAGTGAGTTTGCAGACAGAATGACAGTGATCGCATATGAATATGTTTTGACCAACACATTCTCACTCCCAACTCATCCTATAGTGCCGTTATGTCAGGATCCTTTGGCGTCACTATCAAACGCACCGGGGGGGCCTTTAGGGTTGATTTTGAACTATCAGGGAGTCCCATTGAGTGGCATAGAGCTCCCTGAACGTTGGTAATAGAAGAGTTGGGAGTGAGAATGTGTTGGTTTCTACATATCATCCAAGGTGCTGGGTATCAGTGTGTGTGTAAGATACTGTCACTAGATGTTGACAGTATACTGGAATTAAACAAACAACGTCATTGCTCGAGGTTAAGAGAAAGAAGTGAGTCAGAGAGAAGCGATGATTCTTCGCAGAAAGAAAGGCGGAGAGCAGGAGGTGGGCCGGAAACAAAAGGGGTTAGAGAAAGGGAAGTAAGCTGGGAGGATATTAGCGATGGTGTGTGTTGTTAGTTGAGGCTATTTATCTGACTGAAGCAAAATGTAATCAGTGCTTCCCCTCCCCTTTCCCTTGTCTCCGTTATCAGTGTTCGATGCAATTAAATCTACCGCAGGGCAAGCTCGCCAACATGAGATAATCTTGTGAGCAAACACCCAGGGAAATATACCATGACCCTGAAAGATAGACGGAGAGAAAGACAGAGATGGAACAATCAGAAGAGAAAAATGTATGTTAAGGAAAACAGAAAAACTACGGAGAGATTGGGCGAAAGATCTCAGAAGAAGTGGAGGGAAATAAATGGAAACTCAGAGAGGGGAAGAGATAAGGAAACGATTCCGAGATCTGATCAAAGATTTTACATTTCATCCATGAGTAACAGACCGTTGTACACATGATGAACATGCAGCCTGGAGGGGTGTGTGTGTGTGTGTGTGTGTGTGTGTGTGTGTGTGTGTGTGTATCATCACTATGTCATTGTCTGTTTTATACAAATTCTTCAACAGTATATTTATGAAACTTCAATTAATTCTACTCATGACGCAAAAATGAAGACTTTAAAGCTTCGTTTATTGATTTGTGGCCACTAGGGGGCAGTACAACTCCACAACATGCTACCTGATGCTAAGTCTTATTTTATTCGTATACAAATGCATATTTTGGTCTTTTAAGTGAATACTGTAAGTCTACAATATGTGTATCTTTGGGCTCTACTTTGTTCTCCAAAGACAAATATCAGGATGTTTAGCTGCTACGTGTTCACATTATTAACCAGGTAGTAGCTAGTTTTGTCTGTCAGTTCTTCGGTACTGGTTTATGTGCAGTAGGTACTTCGGAGGCGCACTTTTTAGAAAACTTAAAATAGCTTCAAGCTGCTAATGAGCTAACACCAGGGCCGTCCCTCCCTACAGGCCGATCATGCAGACTGCGTGGGGCCTCAACTTGCGGAGGGGGCCTCAACTTGCGGAGGGTGCCTCAACTTGCGGAGGGGGCCTCATCTTGCGGAGGGGGCCTCATCTTGGGGAGGGGGCCTCATCTTGGGGAGGGTGCCTCAACTGAGCCGAAAATGCGGCGCACCTATGCGCTTATGCCGCGCAATTAGTGTGGCTCCACTAGCACCCCCGTCCCATCCGCGTCTATCGTTTTTCCAACCCAGTTTAGATGTAACCACGCCCACTTCCGCATTACGCAAAGATCGACGTAGCTATATTGGTGGGGGCTCTTTTGCAAAGATAATCAATAACAGTTGTTGCAGATTATACAGCATACACAGACCACATGTGCGATCTGTAAATCTGTAAATCTGCACTGTAAAAATATATATACATTTATTAGGCACTCTGAATAAGGGTAATAATCATGCCTGTTATTACTGTCAAATGTTATATGTTGTATTAAATAACAAAATAGACATTTATAACATATTATAAATGTCTATCTTTAAATAAAAATATTAAATAGATACCTTTACATCCTAAACAGAAGGTCAAAACGTTAATATGTTACATGACAAAAAAACGAAACATTATATATAGGCTATACATTAGGGGTGTTGAAAATAATCGTTTCTACGATGCATTGCGATGCGGACGTGGACGATTCGGTCTCGATGCAGTGACGGAAGATAATCGGTTATAGAGTAGTAACGTTGCTTCCTGATTTTCCGGCCGCGGCTTTTTTCTGTCACTTTAATATCAAATCGGTCGGTGACGCAGAGATCAGGGAGCAGACGTGACAGCGGCACAGCAACACGGAGCAGTCTGCTTTATCCACCAACACAAGGACACCAGTCCAGAACCCACAGCAGCAGGACCCGCTCTCAATCACTCCGTGTCGCTGCCGCTCAGAGACGCTGTGTCTCTGAGCGGCAGCGACACGGAGTGTGACAGGGATTTATGTTTTTCAAAAATAATCGCGTTACAATCATGTCAGGTTTTTGGTGGATTTCATTAAGTCTTGGATTGCAAAGTATGAATGTCCTCTGGCAATTTTCAGACGATATATACGTGTGTAAAGTTTGTGAAGGCAGGAGGAAAAAAGCTCCCGCGATCACCGTCTCCTCCGTTCCTCCAAGCCCCGCCCCCTCCCTGAAAATAATGAGTGACAGGCTGACAGTGACCCGATAGAAACTTTATTATTCACTTAATCACTGAGATATAATGAAGCTAACTTAGCCTCATGCATTCATGGGATTTATGTAACAGTAAGACAGAGAATGTAAGTGTGCACCCACATGCAGTATTTTTGTTTGTATATGCTGTTGTAAATACTCCTGTTGTCTGCTGTGTTCAGACTCAAGTCCTGTGTGTGATGCCACATTCAGGACATTCAGTGTCCTTTCTTAACAGAAGGCCGTGACTAGAAGCTGCAGCTAGACTGCAGAAGCATTAGCTTTTTGTTTTTGAGGATGGAACAACTTCACACACGGAGGCTAGACCTATACAATTCATTTATTTTGGTTTATAAATTAATGTCAAGACATTTATGTTATTGATTTCTGAAGCACTTTCTAAATAATAAAAATAGAGTTCATATATATTTACTGCATGTATGCATTGATGAAAAATAAGCCATGTGCAGTAATATAGAAAATTGAGGAGGCAACGCATTGGTATGAATCGTGATGCACCGGGATGCACCGGGATATCGAACCGAATCGAATCGTTGACAGGATAATCGTAATCGAATCGAATCGTGAGATCAGTGAAGATGCACAGCCCTACTATACATACAGATGTTTTCTAAGGTATCCCTCTTATATCCATCAGGAATTAATATTAAATGATGAATTAACATTACCCCAGCACTGCATAAGTGTGGTCGTCAGTCATATTGACAAAGAAGCACTATTATATTGTATATTATGTGGCGTTTAAGAGGATGGTATTTCCCTTGTCAGATTCATATTTCGCGGGTGCTATGACGCTATCGCGTAGAGCTACGTTGATCCTTGCGTAATGCGGAAGTGGTTAAATCTAAACTGGGTTGGAAAAACGATAGACGGGTCCCGTCCCCCGTCGACGCTTGCGAAACAGAGGGCCTCATCATATAGCTTTGCGTGGGGCCTCATGTTGGCCAGGGACGACCCTGCTAACACCATACCTTTAAGTATATTTAACACATTACGATTTGTACACAATGTCCTTGTTCCTTTGCAGCAATCAAACTAATTTGTTAAACATTGTATATCCAACAAGCCTTCTCTGTTACAAAGGCCATACCAAGAACATAAATTACACCACTTGATAGTAAATGATTCAAACCATGATGGATGATGTTTCTGTACATCATGTTCAGGGAGAGTTTTCTGGTCTAATGTCCTTGCGGGGACACTTGTTCCTCATTACTAAACATAAATAACAACACACACCTCTAACACTGAGATGCTCCGGTGACATTCATGAACAATGAGTCCTAAAATGCCAGAGCCATTTCTTTCTCATGAATAGAGAATCCGATGAGTCAACGTTTGCTGTGTTTGGTAATTCAGTGAGGAAAGATTGGGTTTTATGGCCATGCAAGCAAAGGGACTTCAGAGCAACACATGCTTTTGTTTGTGTTGTAGGAAAATGTGTACCTAAGGGTTTTTTGTGTATTGTGTAAATGTCTCTATGCATAGCTGCATGGACTGTATGCTGTGGACATAATCATTGTCCAACTGGCCTTTTTAAAGTCCTCAGGAGAAAGCTGTAAAGGATGACAACACACACATTTACTCTTAGACATACAGGACAGAGGACTTGAAAGGCTGAAAAATATTACTCTTGTCTTTAGTTTGCAAAGTGGTAATAATGCGTTTTAAACGTATTGCCAGTAACAACCGCCAAATGCTATTTCAAAGGTGAAATTAGTAATGCGTGCACGTGACTATTGAACCCACGCAGTCTCATCAGTATTCCCTGAACATGAGCGGTACTTCCTTTAAGCGAGACATCAGAGAACCAAGACTGTAATCTGCGATGTTTGTCTGAACTTCCACATCGATTTGAGCTCAATATTAAAGCAGTGCTATGACTTTGGAGTAAAACACATAACAGGACATATAGGAAATCCTTCTGCTTACACTGTACACCTTTTTTCAGGGTGATAGATATGAAGAAATCAAGAGAGGAAGATGAGAGAACAGGTATATGAAGACACTGAAATGTCTGGTGATGACATGTCTTTTTGGGGTTTTATCAGGTTTTTAGTTTGGTTGCTAAAGAGAGTGATGAGCACCAGAGATGGGGTCGTTACTTAAAAAAAGTAATATATTACATATTACTTTAAAAAAAAGTAATATATTACACTACTCGTTACTTTACTCGTTACTTTACTCGCAGGGCCGGCCCGCCCCTCCCTGCAGGCAGATCACGCAGACTGCTAAAGTTTCAAATGTTCTCTTTAGTTCAGTTTCCATAAGACTGATCCAGATCCTGAATGTTTTCCTATCTGACCGTGGCTGTCCTCTGTCTCCTGCTATCTGACCATGGCTGTCCTCTGTCTCCTGCTATCTGACCGTGGCTGTCCTCTGTCTCCTGCTATCTGACCGTGGCTGTCCTCTGTCTCCTGCTATCTGACCGTGGCTGTCCTCTGTCTCCTGCTATCTGACCGTGGCTGTCCTCTGTCTCCTGCTATCTGACCGTGGCTGTCCTCTGTCTCCTGCTATCTGACCGTGGCTGTCCTCTGTCTCCTGCTATCTGACCGTGGCTGTCCTCTGTCTCCTGCTATCTGACCGTGGCTGTCCTCTGTCTCCTGTTATCTGACCGTGGCTGTCCTCTGTCTCCTGCTCTCTGACCGTGGCTGTCCTCTGTCTCCTGCTATCTGTATATTTTGCGAAGTCTATCTCTGCTCACGCTGTTGCGTCGGCGTGTTCTCCTGCGTGTTGGCCATGTGTTGCACTGGAACCAGACACCGCAAAGACTTCAGCCGAGCACGTTCGAACTGCGCATGCGTGAGTGGCAATAACTGTCCCTACCAGCAGGCGGCGGTAGTGTGTATTCATCATTCAAAACAGGCAACAACCAAGACAGAGAAGAATAACAGACTCCGTGATATAAACACACAACAAATAGCTGTGCGTTGTGTACACCCAACTCTGTGCACCATGCAGTACTTGTATGACATAATATTCAGAAAACATGTGGACATGTTTTTACGTTGAATCAAAATGGAACAGTTTTTTGCCAAGTTGGTTTACATACAAGGCATTTGCTTTGGTGTATCAGTGCACACATAGAACAATTGTAAGAAGAGGGGCCAAGAGTACAATTATCATATTTATACAACAAATAAATACTGTATGTGTGAAATATGACAAAATACTCAATTATCATAAAAAAAGGTAGCCTTGAACAGAAATATGCAAACTATACGGAGGGATGTGAAATATGTTAACATATTTAAAAAAAAAGACTTAAGCATTGATGGTTTAGCATGCATTTAGCTAAGCTTTGGAGCTTCAGAAAGATCTAGCTACTAGCTTTTAAATGAAAAATAATTATGAAAGTAAGCCTAACAAATGAAAAATGTAACACCAGCACAGCCAACTTCTCTATCAAGGAGGTTAGTGGTTATGAGATGGGGACAGATGTTATAAATATGCCTGTAAAATAGAAGTTAGCAAGCTAGTGAGTATGTTAGCATTTACCTGGCTAGCTACGTGTTACTCAGTGTGTTCTTAATATGAGACAAGAACAATACTTTGGTGCTCTGTGACGGAGCCGAGATGACAAGAGAAGTCCTTTGTGGATAACTGCTGCAACACAGACGGTGTCATTAAACAACAGAAACTAAATTGCTGTAGGGGAAATTGTTCATAACATTACAGCTATTTAGCAAATTGGCAAGATGGGGACATTGTCCTCTGTGCTCATTAAGATCTATTTTGTTATGTCTTTTTTGATTATCTTCAAACTAGCTTCACAATTCTTTATTTATTAAGTAATGTGTGTGTGTGTGTGTGTGTGTGTGTGTGTGTGTGTGTGTGTGTGTGTCTCTGTGTGTGTTTGGTGGCATATTTCCCATAACAACTATTTGGTTTTCAACATGTTTGTGGAGTGTGAAAGGCATGCTTGTGTGTGTGTATGTGTGTACTTTGGTCTGTTTATCTGTCATGTAGTCTGTGTCTCCTCTCCCTCTGGAGCTTTTATCGGTATTTGTGCATCAGAGCTTGTCTTTGAATGCCTCCTCGACGTACAAAGTGTGCACATGTGTGTATGCTTAAAAGGGTACGCTAACCTTTTCCGAGCTACATTGTCTCGGCGGGTTTTTAATTGTCCCTCGTCTATATGCACTTGACCTTCTCTGCTCCGTCTTAATGATTTGCTGCTCCTGCAATGGCCTGCTCATTTAGGAACATCAGCAAGGAGGAGGAGGAGGAGGAGGAGGAGGAGGAGGAGGAGGAGGAGGAGGAGGAGGAGGAGGAGGAGGAGGAGGAGGACAGAAAGAGGAAGATACCGATTTGCTGCCGCTCAAACAGGCAGTTCATTTAGTCGCAGAAGTGGGAAGGAGACATCAAAGTTTGAGCAAATATGTTTACCATGAGCGGGAATCTGATTATGTGTCGTGTAGAACCGCTTGGCTTTGGGGATGCATTCTCCTCCCACTCAGTGTCTTCTTGACGCGCACCATCAGAAAACACATTGACACGGGGAACTTTTGAGTGGTTGCACTTGACTTTGAGAGTCAACTTTGTACTTGAGGGAAAAGTGGATCCGGATATTAAAGCGCTTCTTCTGTGTCAGTGCAAGTCGTGATCAAGTGCTCTTTGATGCTTTATTTGATGTGGGACACTGAGGAAGTGTCCAAGTTCATACTCAGTTCGGCTACTCGATGTTTCCTCAGACAGCTTTCAAATATTAAAAGGCTTTATTGTCAGGTCGAAAATTATGTGTTGGCAATCAAAAGCTGAAGGATGATCCTACGGAGAAACATACATGCCTCAAAGATAGTGCAAAAAGAAAATGAAATGAAATATTGAAATAGAAAATACAGTCCAGGTAAAAACATATAAGGCTAAATTAGGAGGAGAAAACAACACAACATGGCACTGGAAATCAAAACCTGATATGTCTGTATAATTAAGAGTATAGACATGTACTTCTCTTGAGAGCATTTATCGTTTTGTATTGAACAGTAAATAATACCAGGTAAACACGCCCGGTCCTCTTGCCACTTCCCTGCCAGATAATTCCGTTGTGTTCAACCCTCCTGTGTGTCTCGCTGCTCTCCTCTACCCTGTGATCTCGTCGCCTGGATGTTTGTCTCCTGTCCCTGACGTCTCCGTGGCAGCCAGCTTCCTGCCTCCACGTTGACTGTGCCTCTGCTTAAAATAAACGTTTTTGACCATCTCTCTCTCTAAGTCTTTTTGCTTTGGGGGTCCAATATATCGTGATGGTGAGATGAAGCCTTAAGAAGCTTTGAAGCTTTCCAGCCAATTGGTTCTCAAAAGGGTTCATCTCACGAGGCTTCCTCATGGGCTTCATTTGAACACAAACCCCCTGCTGATCAAAGTGTGTACAACAGGCAGATTGGACACCTCAACAGTGTGCTGTATCTCATACCGAGTTCCCAATGAGTAAAGCCTTAGAATAACTCTAAACATTAAATCATATCTTCATGTCAACAATATTGTTTCTATTCCAGTTTAATGATTGTGAAAGCCTAAGGAGGCTGGTAAATTCCTTAATAATTCGTAAACTTAACCATGTTGGACGGGTGGCGCAGTGGTCTGTGTATCTGATCATCAGATCAAGGGGGGTGCTGGGGAACTCCAGTTTGAAACCCGCTCCTGCGTCAGGCCGTTGTGTCCTTGGGCAAGACACTTCACCCGGATTTGCTCCTGTGGGTATTGTCCACAGTACATGTATGACACATGACCTCGAGGCGTGAAGATGGATGGGGTGGCGCAGTGCGCTGTGCAATGATCATCAGATCAAGGGGTGAAACCTGCCGCTGCTGCGTCTGTAAAGCCGGTGTGTCCTTGGGCAAGACACTTCACCTGAACTTGATCCTATGGGTATTGTCCACAGTACATGACCATTGCATGTATACAAAAAAAGAAGAAAAAAAGTGTATTTGTAAAGCGCTTTGAGCATCTGGAAAAGTGCTATAATAAATGTAATTATTGTTATTATTATCATGTTGTAGCCTGAGAAAGGCTAAACCATATCAAAGACTACATTTATTAACTACATGATCTAATTTAGCGGTCGTGAGTCAACTGCTTTCCAGCTGAGCCACAGCATTTATTTATGCTTGTATTTATTTACACTTATGACATGTTCTGACCTCTATATAAGTGAGGGTCTGAGCTCTCTTAATTCCATCGTGTCACCGGGCCCCGGTACAGGAGGGGTAATATCGTTCTTATCATACATCCATGGGTATTATGAGCACTTCCTGAAGCAGTCACGTGGTATTGAGGGACAGCGAGGCTTCGTTTGTCATCGGTGACGTCACTGGCCCAAAACGATACAAGCCTCGATACAAGCTTCACAAAAAGCTTCGGGGATTACTCGACACACGCTCCGAAGCCTCAGCGCAATACGTAACATCACTACCAATATCTCTAGTCCGTAACACTCTTGTGATTTCCATATAATATTTTATTTATTATATTTCCCTTTCAAACCACCGAACACATGGTTTGATCCTTGTTGCTCGAATAGGTTGATAAAACCAGTCGGAAATAATGACCGCATAAATCTGTTGATATCATATTACAGGAAATAATTTATTGGATTATAAATAAAAATTAAATATATAAACTATATTGTTGCTTCTATAGCTCCATGTCATGAAGCAGCATTTGAAGCAGTTTTTATTAAATCCATCGTTTGCAAAACCTTCATTTTATCAGATAATGTTCCACATTATTGACATTTCGATTGACAGCTTTGCAGAGCACTGATAATAATCTCGATGAGTGTTATATGAGCCCTTCCTCTCCGAACAAATGTAACCCATTACCTCAGGCCTTCTCAGATTAGAAAAGGCTCATCCTAATTGAAAAGTACATGTGATGGACAGCGGCACCTTGATAACCTTTAGTGACGTATATAAATACACACTCTATCCCCTGATGATTAGATTGAGTTCAGGGTACATTGTGCTGTCGATTTTTGACATTATCTATGATCAGTATTTGTGATTTAGTCTCTCATTATTTTCTTATCTGAAAAGGCCTTTCATCTTGAATACTTAACGTTCATGTTTGCACAGAAGATTGCATTTCTTCTGTGACTGGATCAATTTAACACATCGCTATATAAAGTGACTATATTGTAAGAATTAAGCTCATATTGGAAATCTCTGCACAATGTACGTGTTGTGCTTATATTATCTGCCAACAGGGGTGGCGCCAGGCGGTAGCTTGCAGTTACAGCAACACCAATAATTGGCCAAGCAACTGCTATAAGCAACCCCAATAAATGTATGTTTTTTTTTATATATGTGAAATTCATAATTTGAAAAATTATTGATTCGAAAATGATATGCGACAGTACAGTACAAGTAGCTTACTTCTGGGGCTGCAGTCGAATAGTCCATTTAGCTTAGGAACCTTCCTAACGGAGTGAAATGACCCGGAAGTCCCTCAGTGACAGCCATGATAAGTGCCGTTCGAATTCTCTACATGAAAGGAAAGGAGGTTTCAAACTTCCTTTATAACCTCCTTTAGCTTAGGAACCACTGGACGTCCCTTGATGAAAGGAGAGGAGAAAATGCTGCCCCACAATGCCTTGCAGCCGCAGCAGTCACACAACAGTCGGCCGTTCATGGAAACAAACGATTATGACCAAGAAATTATATCATGAAAGTTACGGCGCTTATTAAGCTTTTTAAAACGTACGTGGTAAATTGACAAAGTGCTTTGTTTTGAACATTCATCAGTATTATAATCATAATCAATCAGTCTATTATATGGCTCTGGTGAAGGTGCAGTCGGATTCTCTAAAGTACCACAGTCTCTTCTCCTAACCACTATCCCTTAACCCCGTGACGTGTCACTCAGAGGTCAAGGAATAGACGATAGGGTTAGAGACATTAGGAGCTGATTTTTGGATTATCCGACCGCAACCTGGGTGTTTCATTGAAGCTCGGCTCCGTGTGTGTGGCACGGGTGAGAGAGAGAGAGAGAGAGAGAGAGAGAGAGAGAGAGAGAGAGAGAGAGAGAGAGAGAGAGAGAGAGAGAGAGAGAGAGAGAGAGAGCATGTTGCGCTAACGGATATTATAAGCTGTTTCTACAACTAAGCAGCGACGTGCAGACAGACAACTAAAGAAAAACTAAATAGTAATAATAATAAAATGTCTCCACTGATCTGGGTTGTAAATGTGATTTCTGTTTGATTCCAATCACTTTTTATAGTCAAAATCAGCAAATTGTCCGAGCTCCGCTACAACTACGGGTAGCGATGAGAAGGGACGAGCTCTGCCTCCCGTAAGCCCACAGTAACTGGCTGGAGCGCCTAATTTAACGCGGGCACTTATTTTGTGAGCGCGCTCAAGCCAGTTTCTGTGGGGTGAGGTGAGGCACAGATGAGCTCTGCCTCACCTCAGAATGCGTCACCCCACAGAAACTGGCTGGAAAGCGGGCCCTAAGCGCATGCCTGCACCATCTCACTGTATGTCACACATGTAATGTTTGTAGATCCCTTTATTACATTTATCCTCGCCATCCAGTCTCTAAATAACTTATTTAACGTATATATGATATTTAGGCTCGCTGGACTCATCATACAACGGCAATGAAAAAAGCACCAGGGGAGGCAGCCATATCCTCTGCCGCACTGAAGGGGGCGCACGTGAGCCCACAGGTCCTTGTTGCTACTGTTATTCTACGCAGAGACGGTAGACACGAACAACAAACTAGACTTTTGAAACTACAGGAAGATAAGGAGGACTTTCACAAAAAAGTAATAGATGTTTGTCGAGAAGGATAGCATGGACTTCATCTTCAAGTCAAGGTAAAACCACCATTGTAATGCAAATGGTATCTTACTAAGAGAGAACAATCCAATATTTAGATTTTGGGTATCCTTTTGTTGAACGGTCTGTTTAAAATGAATCGAAGCATCAGACTAAAACATAAAAAAAAATCTTCACAGGGGAGCATGCACCCGGACCCCACTAGTAGGCTGGTCCGCCCCCGACTTATAAAAAATAGCACTTTATCCTTCTTATATGCCGTGAGCTGATTATCGAGCCTGGGTTGTAACACTGTGTGTGCGCGTGGGGAGTGTTGCAGCAGAAACATTTCACTGTAGCCCATAGTTACATTAATGGGAAACCCTACATGTTTGAGCAACCTCTATGAAGCGGCAAGCTACCCCACAGCACCCCCAACAGAACATCTCGGGCGCCGCCCACGTCTGCCAATGAAGGTTCTAGTTTTGTCTCGCTACAAACCTGCAAATGTTTCTTGTTATAATTAGGATATTTCTCTAAGCAAACCCGAGCTAACGCAAAGCTGGAAGATGTATCCAGAAGCATACCAGTCGTGATTGGTCAACCCCTTATAGAGATGTCCCGCCCCGCTTAGCATATCACGTGCAATGTGTTGGAACGTTAGCCAATAGCAGCGCAAGTGTTACATATGATGTCACTATGTTCCAGAAGTCCAATCCAATCCACTTTATTCATATAGCACAGTTTAAAAACAGAGGGTTTGCCAAAGTGCTTCACAATGAACATAACATTATAATAAAATATAATATTACACGAATGGATAAAAAAAGCACACATAAGAATAAATACAAGGCACATAAAGGCTATGGGCAGACAGTGAAAGCATACAAATAGGTATGACATAGCTCAGACTGACTGGTAAGCGAGGGAAAATAGGTGGGTTTTTAGGCGGGACTTAAAAGCTTCAAGAGTGGGCGACAATTTAACATGAGGTTAAATGGGTTTAGAAGGAAACAAAGGAGTCCAATCGAGGCGTTTTCAGGCACTCTCTGTGGAGGGAACACAGGGATGTTAGCCTTTGCAGACCATTTACATGAACTATGTAAGACACTACAGGGATGAGAAACCCCCAAAACGCATAATAGGGCCTCATAAACCATAACCATTACATTCATCCGTACTTTTACCATTCTTTGTACTCATGTTAATATTATTTTACCCAATGGTTTTCAGGCCTTCTCTTGAAAGAAGGAGAAAGAAAGTGAAACATTAATGATCCATATTCAGTGGCTCCTCATGGGCGATCATCACAACTCGTGGCTCTGGCTTACTTACTATTCATCTTCTCACAGAAGGAAGAGACTTTAAGGACCCATTAAAGCATCAGCTGAATATAAATCAGGGACGGTTGTTTTGATCCGAAATACCTCATTGTATCTTGAGTGGATAGACTTTCCATGTCGACCACGTTTGGGGATTGAACCCGTAACCCAGCTTTCAACGCATGTTTTATATTTTAGTTTTGCAGCTTCACATCACACACACACACACACACACACACACACACACAC
Organism: Champsocephalus esox; assembly: GCA_036324585.1. Taxonomy (NCBI): domain Eukaryota; kingdom Metazoa; phylum Chordata; class Actinopteri; order Perciformes; family Channichthyidae; genus Champsocephalus; species Champsocephalus esox. The sequence goes on from CM070497.1 coordinate 33,802,509, forward strand.
ACACACACATAATCCAGCAAACACCCATCGCTGTAGGATATTAAGATATCCAAACAGATTAACAGCAACAAATCCCATTTAATTACATGCTGAAAGAAGGAGGTTATCACAAAGGAGGCTCTTTTATGTTTGATAACAAAGGAAGAAGAGGTACACTCTGCATTTCAATGAAAGCTCACAGGTATTGGAATGCTTATTGAAATGCAGCCTTTGATCCGGGGAACAGACATGTGCGACCTGAGGAAGCGTCTCAGCATCTGATGAATATGAAATGAGCTATCATTTGTACAATATGATGGATGCTTTGATTCTAAGTGTCCTTAAACATAAGTGGAAGGTGCCCCTGTAATACATAAAAGCAACATAACTGCAGAGGTAAGCCTTGACCTGAACCCTCAGATTAAATTGAAGCAACGTCTAATATCGAAACGTTTCCTGTAGGAAATAGAAGCAGGATGGTATTCAGTATATCTGTGTGTTAAGGGTAAAAAGATCATTTACCAGTTAAGCCTGTTTTTCAGGAGGCTTGAAAATGACATTCCCAGAACAAATGATTATAACTTCACTTCTAAAAGGCATACATTAATAATCTTTTCCCTCAAAGCAAGGATACACCTGTGAGTTGGATGTAGAAACATCAGAATCAATATAGATGTTTTTATTTTAAAGTAAATTCAGATTGAACACAGTAAAACAATGTAAATGATAGTGTCCGTCTAAAAGAAGAACATTGCTTCGAGTGAAAACCGCCCTTGGATGATGGGATCGGAGACTAAAAGCTTTAGGAATCCAAACTATAACATATAATAAGTACCCTGTATCAAGATTGATGCAAAACAAGTGAAAAAAACCCACCTGTGGGTACATTTGGGTGTATTTGCCGCATCCCTGTAACCCATTGGTCGATGTTGGTGATTGACACCTCTTTTGAACCGTGAGAGCCAATAGAATCGAGGGGAAGTTCCTAAATCCATCTAAACATTACCATTGAGGAGTGAGAGTGATGCGCACGTAGGTTGCCCAAAACTGGCGGGGGCATCGGCTTAAGAGGATAAAGGGATTTTACCCTGGTTGTTATTTTACAACATTACTTTAAGCTATCCTAAAAAAGTCAGTCAATATTTATTTTTTTAAAGACTACATTTACATATTTAAAGGATCCTTTTGTTCAGCCTCACAATGCTATTGGATATTAAATGTGTTTAAAGCACCCTCTGGCCATACACTCATCACAAATGTATTTGTTAAATTAATATATATGTTAGTAATTTAGATTTTGGGAGAAGGGGTGGGTTTAAATATGTGTAAACGTCTTCCCACCCCTTTTCAGACGTGCAATTAAGTCGATTATTTGTATATTTGTTTATACATAATTTAAAATTAAAAAGTAATATTTTTGTAAATCAATTTGACACTGATTAATTTTGTATTGTATAATAATTCTCATGTTACATTTTTGTATTATTGTTTTACATATTTGAAATAAATCAGTTCAAATCAAATCAAAATGTGTCGGATTCAAGTAAATAAAACGCCTCAAACATTTGTTTTGACAGACTTTATGCCTGCACAAAAAAGTTATGTCATTAAGTGGAAGTAAAGACACACACACACACACACACACCACACACACACACACACACACACACACACACACACCTGGCCTTTGTTAGGAATGTTAAGCAGTGATTATTATCCAGTAATGATATGCGCACATCTGGCTAAGCACTTTAAAGCAGTGTCCCGTAGCTGCTGTTATCAACACACACCTGGCTAAAGCACATCATTACATCGCACCCCACTTCTCATTTGTCACGATATTCAACGTTTTTAAGATGATAAAATCAAGGGTAATAATGCAAGTGCTCTGCGATACACTGATTGTATCATTATGACTGCATTCTGACTTGTTTTTTCTTATGTAAATGAAGCCATCTTGGAATGAAAGTTAATGGGGAACATTTAAACCAAGTGTATATTCAATATTTCGAGCAAACCCCATCAAATAATGACAATTTGATGATTTAAATCAACTGCTATTAAGCGGTATCGCATTTTTTTCACGAAATATACTACATTTTGACTATGTTTTTACTTTTCTTTGCTGTTGTGATAATGGACCAGTCATTGAATAAAATGTATAATATAAGAAAATAAAGGATGTTTATATTGAACGTGGAAAGAAACCATTACATAATGTGTAATGGACAATTAATTCATTGAGCATAGAGTACACAATTCTATGTCTTGTTCATTTCATTTAGTTTATTCCTGTAATATCTTATATCTTTGTTGGGAAAATACTGAATGTTCCTTCTGTATCAGAGTAGCACATGATAAGAGAGGCCTATGTACGTAGCCGGATGTACATGTACATGGCATGATGACACAGCATCTAGAGCAGGGCTGTCAAACTCAATCTCATCACGGGCCACATCAGCATTATGGTTGAACTCAAAGGGCCAGTTGTAATTTTAAGACTATATACAAATACATATACAAATATTTAATATAAAATAATGTTTTATATTACATGATTGCCTCTGCATTGGATTATTGTCGAATAGGGCAATAACTTCATAATTAACTACGTCTGAAAGCAAACGTCTAGGGCAAATAATTGCAAGTCTCTTCAGTGAGAATGTCACAAAATTATTTAAAAAGAAAAGCCAAATTCTGGAAAAACAAAAAGTGAAATTTTGGAGGAAAAAAAAGTAACATTTTGAAAAAAAATAACATTTAAATGAAAATCTACTTCTGAGAAAAAGACAAATTCTAAGAAAAACGTCATATTTTGAATAAAAAAAGTCAAATTCTGAGAAAAAAAAATCTTAATTGAGATGCATTGTGGGACATGTAGTTTATGGGCAATGTGCTTCTGTAAAGTAGCATGTAACCTTATAATAAACATATTATATTCTTTGCAAGCTCTTATGGGGCCACATCAAATGAAGTCGCGGGCCGGATTTGGCCCCCAGGCCTTGAGTTTGACACCCCTGATCTGGAGGGATAGACATGTGACTGTCTTGTGTATTGCTTACGCAGGCCCTAGCTAAACTTAACTAATGTCAGAATACTTGTTGACTGTAACACCCTCTTGTACAGTATATCATCAGCATATCAAGGACTCTACTCTGGGAACTATTTTACAACTTCTGCCCTTTCATTGTTAAACATGTAAACAAGACGCCCTGCCATCGTTAATATCCTTCTTGCCTGTTTTACGTTACTATGGATACTAGTCTGTCTTTCCGATTTACGCCTGCTCCATACTAGGCGTAAAAGTTACACCCGGGCGCAACGCATACAGGGCTTAAGTCTAAGTGGTGCACTAGTCATTTTATCTATGTAATGTCTTGTCTTTTGACCCTGAGTCTGTAATAATAAAGTGTTCATTCATTCATTCATAACTGTAGTCTGGTCTTAACCTTCGGTCCTACGTCGGACGTAGAGTTACGCCCAGCTGGTGCACTCCACTCCTGATGACTACTTCCATTCTTGCAAGGATAATAAATACATGTACCCTGATATTGAAGACCAAGCCGGTAACGAATGATATTTTTCTAACAATTTTATTATATACAGAAGCATGCACGTCAGATCTGACAACACGTAATGAGCAACAGCCCCACTGTGAGCCATTATTTTTCATTTTAAAAAACCTCCCAACACAGCAGTGAAATTTGGCAGCAAGGTTGTGTGACTAAGTCGCTGCTAAAAGTTCACGGCCGACACTTCAGGTGATGAGCAGATGGAGTATTGTGTCCAAGAAAACGTCCTCTCCCTCCTTCAGAGGCTGCCGGAGAACTGGCCGTTAACGACGGCGTGGAAATAACTTGGAGTTAATCGTGCCAAGATGTAAGTTGCTGCCGCCAACAACTTTCAGTGCTTGGCATCGATTCTCATCTTTTCTTTTTAATACAGACACTTTAAATACCTGTGGGACTCCTTTGGCAAGGTCGTGCCATAACGTTATTTGCATAAATGTCTCGTTGAATAAATGAGAAACCCCGGTGGCTGCAGCTTGTGTTTCCAAGGCTTTGCTAACGCGGTGTAGTCATGCAGAATCGAGTCAGTGGAGCATTGTGCTGGTGAAACCGTAATATAAAGCGAACGTCTTGACTCCAGCCAGCCAGTCAACAGGCTGTCGAGAGGCCACTTTCACTGTGTGATCAGAAGAGGACTCTCCACTGCTTCTGGTTGAAACTGGAAATAAAAAAGCATGAACACAAAACCCCACAGAGCTTTCATTAACCAGGAGGAACATGAGAGCATGTGGCGTTGCTAAGATACCGTGTTGAAAGGTGAGGACCAGCTGACACCTGATGCAGGTTTTAGCAAATAATCTTAGATATATTCACTTTAGATTATTTATTCTGACTCGGAAAAAGACTTCAACTGATGCTGGGCTACAGCTAAGGACACATGTTCAGTTAATATTAGTATGTAGTGTCTCTACTTTAAAGAGTTCTCTCCTGCTGATGTTCAGGTGTATATCAGTATGTAGTGTCTCTACTTTAAAGAGTCCTCTCCTGCTGATGTTCAGGTGTATATCAGTATGTAGTGTCTCTACTTTAAAGAGTCCTCTCCTGCTGATGTTCAGGTGTATATCAGTATGTAGTGTCTCTACTTTAAAGAGTCCTCTCCTGCTGATGTTCAGGTGTATATCAGTATGTAGTGTCTCTACTTTAAAGAGTCCTCTCCTGCTGATGTTCAGGTGTATATCAGTATGTAGTGTCTCTACTTTAAAGAGTCCTCTCCTGCTGATGTTCAGGTGTATATCAGTATGTAGTGTCTCTACTTTAAAGAGTCCTCTCCTGCTGATGTTCAGGTGTATATCAGTCTGTAGTGTCTCTACTTTAAAGAGTCCTCTCCTGCAGATGTTCAGGTGTATATCAGTATGTAGTGTCTCTACTTTAAAGAGTCCTCTCCTGCAGATGTTCAGGTGTATATCAGTATGTAGTGTCTCTACTTTAAAGAGTCCTCTCCTGCTGATGTTCAGGTGTATATCAGTATGTAGTGTCTCTACTTTAAAGAGTCCTCTCCTGCTGATGTTCAGGTGTATATCAGTATGTAGTGTCTCTACTTTAAAGAGTCCTCTCCTGTTGATGTTCAGGTGTATATCAGTGTGTAGTGTCTCTACTTTAAAGAGTCCTCTCCTGCTGATGTTCAGGTGTATATCAGTATGTAGTGTCTCTACTTTAAAGAGTCCTCTCCTGCTGATGTTCAGGTGTATATCAGTATGTAGTGTCTCTACTTTAAAGAGTCCTCTCCTGCTGATGTTCAGGTGCATATCAGTATGTAGTGTCTCTACATGTCTCCATGCTTTAATGTTCAAAAAGCTCTTTATTGTTCTCATACTGTCTGTGCTGCAGCACCTCTTTTCACCCTCTGTCTGAAACCAGAGCCCAGTCTGCTCTGATTGGTTAGCTGGCCGGCTCTGTTGTGATGGTCAACCGCTTACAGATGTCCCGCCCCTAACTGTTGGAGCTTTATACAATATAAGTGCGAGTGCAATGGTGTCAATATGTTACATAAGTAAACAAAGGAGTGCACTGGAGGCTTTGCAGGAGTGTGTGGGAGAGAAACTCCCCCTCGAGGAAGACTTTTAGCCTTTGCAGACCATTTACACGCATCTCACACACGACAAGAAAAAGAAAACCCAAAACAGCATAACAGGGCCGCTTTAAGAGGAAGTGTCTGTTTTTTGATTTGTTTTTCAACACTTCATTTTTGAAAATGTTCATTATAAAATCGTACAGAATGTCATTGAACAGTCAAATACATACTGTAGATGCAACCAGACTGCCAAAAAGAAGATCATATATACCCCCCCCCCAACGCCCAAACCAGCATGAAATAAAACAACAATTGAAAAACAGAGTAAATCAGATAATTATACACGTTCTCATAATAGACACAACTTTTTTAAAAATAAAATCATACAAAACAAATGACAAATTAAAAGACAAAATAAAAACACCTACAATATGAAGTTTTTAAATGTTGGAAAGCTATTGGGAGCAGAAGTGTCCAAATCCAGCCCAACCTGTGTGACCTACAGCAATATTCTGGTAAATTGAGGGCACTTTTCCTCTAACCAGATGACCTCTGCAGCGGGTCTGAAAACAGACAGACGGGTGGCGAGGCAGCAGGTCTGATATATTGGGACTCTCCATGCACCCGAGGGACCATGAGGAGAGCGTCGGCCTTACAGAGTGTAGGCGCTAATAGGTGTAGTTGTAGCAGGACATCAGCACTATTTGTTCCAGAAGTTGCTCGCAGCAGTTCTTCAGTGCCCACCAAAAGCTGGAAACTTGCCATTAAGCCCCTGTCACACTGTCCCGAAATGTACACCCGATGGACACACGATAAAGGAAATGCTCAAATTCGGCTGTGATCGTAGCAACATCGGGCCATTCGTGAGGGCATCTAAGCCATCGTATGACCGCCGGTGGAGTTTCTCAGGCTCCGGCAGCAACTTCGTGAGCGGCAACTTCGTAAGGCACTCGTGAGGGCATCTTGTCATGCCCGATGGCACCGATGATAACACGATGCCCTCACGATGGCCTTACGAAGGGCAAAATTGTCACACGAATTCAACACGAAAATGAACCTTCGCAAGGTCCTTCGGAAATTTGTTGGCATGCCAAAGATTTTGCCACCGCTCACGAAGTTGCTGCCGGAGCCTGAGAAACTCCACCGGCGGTCATACGATGGCTTAGATGCCCTCACGAACGGCCCGATGTTGCTACGATCACAGCCGAATTTGAACATTTCCTTTATCGTGTGTCCATCGGGTTGTTTTATTGCACAACAAAATCATGTAAACATATTATGTAAATAACCCAATTTGTGTTCTGTGAAACTTAAAGCATATAATATATTATTTTGAAGGAGAGTTGACAGGAAGTTGTTGTTGCTATGGAACAAAACGTAATATTTTCTACATATAAAGACGGATAAAGTAAAGAACAAAGTCTGAACATATCAGTGCAGTATCATAGTGCTGTAACATAATTGTTTGTGGTACTTTCATTGCAGTTGTATTTCTTAAATGTAATGTAAATGTTGCCTTTGTGTGTGGTTCGGGGCCATCTTCGTGCGAAATTTACAATTCCATATTCGTGTGTCCATCGGGTGTCAATTTCGGGACAGTGTGACAGGGGCTTAACAGAAGACACTAATACCGCCTTTAAATTAGAGTCTACTCAATATTTCGACCTCCCAGGGTGATAAATCGGCTGGGCGTCCATTAACGTGGACCTATCATGCTATATTTGAATAATATAGTGTAGGACCACACCTATATAAGGCAAATTTATACTTTTTTTATTTTCAAAATACCAAACAGACCATGCCTCATTTCTCGCTTGTGTCTTTCAAGGACCTGAAACCAGGCTAAAAGGCTGATTTAAGACCTAGCATCAAGCATTTTAACAACCGTAATTAGCATTATCATATCCCTTCATTCGTAAACTAAGTGCATCACTTCATTGATGTTATATACTGTATATCACCGTTTCAAATTCCTCCACTCCACTGACTCTTCCTTCTTCGCAGTACTTACTTATCTCATTAAAAGAGTCCTTATCGATTGTCCCAGAGTTTACATCCTTCTTTGTAATTATCGACGAGAACTCAGACTGTGTTGCTATCGATTTAATAAAGGACCATATGAAGGTGAACAGCCATATTCTATAACACCGGTCACAACGGACAGAATATAAACGCTACATTACGGGATTGAAGCCTGCCAGTAATCTCATGGTGGAGTGAATCAATGCAGCTATCACATTTGTGCTTCTTCATCACTGAGGTGCTCGTGATGGATGTCACCGGCCGGGGGAGGAACAGACGAAACCTGATTATGGCTCTGAGTGAGTGTGTGTGTGTTACAGTAATGAGGTGAAGCTTCTGTGTGTGTGTGTGTGTGTGTGTGTGTGTGTGTGTGTGTGTGTGTGTGTGTGTGTGTGTGTGTGGTTTTGCATGTGGTATGCATGTAGCAGTTCATGTGATTTCTGGAATACATAGCCTATATAAAACTGTGTGACTACCGGTTAAAGTGTTTAATGTGTGTGTGTGTGTGTGTGTGTGTGTGTGTGTGTGTGTTAGTGTGTGTGTGTGTGTGTGTGTGTGTGTTAGTGTGTGTGTGTGTGTGTGTGTGTGTGTGTGTGTGGTCTAGCATTACTATACTTGTGGGGACCTACATCTGTTTACATAGTCACGTGTGGGGACTGGCTTCCCATATGGGGATAAATTGGAGGTCCCCATGAGGGGAATCATTAATTTTAGGGTGAAGACGTGGTTAGGTTTAGGGTTAGGGTTAGGGTAAGGGTAAGGTTAAGGGTTAGGCATGTGTTGGTTATGGTTAAGGGTTAGGATAAGTCTCCAGGAAATGCATGTAAGTCAATGTAATGTCCCCTGAAGTGATGTATACATGGTATGTGTGTGTGTGTGTGTGTGTGTGTGTGTGTGTGTGTGGTGTGTGTGTGTGTGGATGCTGATACTTTGCATGTGTGCATGGTATGTAGTTATAAGAGTGGGATAATGCGTTTTTTTAAGGACCATATCCATTTAATTTAATCGTGTGAACACATGTTAGCTAACACATGTAAACATTGCCTTGCAGCTACTGCTATCAATTAATTTCCATATGATGTCAAAACCAATTAGCAGGGACTCAGCAAACCCATAATGGCTTAACCCTTTATTGTAGACCAGAATATACTGACTAATTTCACATATGTTACAGGTTTGTGTATTTTACATAAAAACCTAGAAGCTATATTCCTCAATATCTGTGTGTTTTGCATTGTTTGAAATGTTATGAACCTTTTCGCGAACAGTCGATCTCATGTTGGGACAACAAACGGCCCAAAACAAGATAATTGGCATTGAAATCAGCACGCATATTTCCTCATTGCATTGTTTACTGTAACAATAACTGCCAAATGTAAATGTTGATTACTGTTTTCTGTTTATGCTACCCCATCAGCACTTGCAATTAACTCATTAAAAGGACATTACATTATAATAAGCGTCACGAAAGCAGGGGAAAGAAACAACGCTGAAACTATCAAGCAGATGGAAATGAATGCTGCTCACATTTGGCAACGATCAAAGCATCGAGTTGAGTGTGTAGCAGCAGTCAGAAGACGAAATCACGCCTTGTGTCACATCCAATCTGCCGTCTGCTTTCCATCCATGTCTGTGTGGTTGCAACTCAGTCTCACAAAACAACATGTAATAGCTACGTTGGTCGACGGGGCAAAACGGAGTCACAAATAACCCTCTCAAGACGTGACACGGATACAATATGTCGTCCTATGAATTTATGAATTTCTAAAAACCAGTGTCCATGCCACGTGATCGCAAACCTTCCCAGTGAGAAAAAAAAACCTGGCGGACACCCGATTTACTTTTAGTGGAAAATCCTAAATTGTAGGATAGTTTTGTCCGGAAGAAGAAGAAGAAGAAGAAGAAGAAGAAGAAGAAGAAGAAGAAGAAGAAGAAGAAGAAGAAGAAGAAGAAGAAGAAGAAGAAGAAGAAGAAGAAGAAGAAGAAGAAGAAGAAGATACTTTATCCCTGACAGCAGGGGTCTCAAACTCAAGGCCCGGGGGCCACATCCGGCCCGCGACTTCATTTCATGTGGCCCCGCAAGAGCTTGCAAAGAATGTAATACGTTTATTATACGATTAAATGCCGCTTTACAGAATCAGGTTGCCCATAAACTACATGTCCCACAATGCATCTCGTTTTGTGACATGGGCACTGAAGAGACTTGCAATTATTTGCTTTCAGACGTAGTTATTTACTAAGTCATTATCCTATTCGATAATAATCCAATTCAGAGGCAATAATGTAATATAACACATTATTTTATATATATTATATATTTATATATATGTATATTTTATATAGTTGCCACCGGCCCTTGGAGTGCAACCATAATGCTGATGTGGCCCGCGATGAAATCGAGTTTGACACCCCTGCCTTACAGGAAAATGTCTTTCCCCACTCTCACATAGGGGAGGGTATACATGCACACACACACACACACACACACACACACACACACACACACACACACACACCACACACACACACACACACACACACACACACACACACACACACACACACACACACACACACACACACACACACACACACACACACACAGAGGATATACATGCACACACACAGAGGATATACATGCACACACACAGAGGATATACATGCAGATAGGAGAGGTGGCAATGCAGAGAGGCTGCCAGGTACCCGGTGCCAACGGCGCAGTTTCAAGGTTAGGTGCCTTGCTCAAGGGCACCTCTGCAGTAATGGTAAATGGACTGTACTTATATAGCGCTTTATCCAGTCTTTAGGACCCCTCAAAGCGCTTTACATACATGTCGTTCACCCATTCATACTGAGCGGTGCACCTTACCCTAGGAACTAAGTAACATTCACACACCGTTGGCCACCGGGAGCAACTCAGGGTTAAGTATCTTGTCTCGGCGGCCGTGGAGGTGAGCTCGCACCTCTCCAGCTACCAGCTCACTCCATTTTGTTTGTTTTGGTCCGATCGGGACGTGGACCGGCGACCCTTCGGGTTCCAAGACCAAGTCCCCACAGCCTGAGCCACTGCCGCCTCGAAGAAGAAAGTTAAAACAAATGAAAATACTTTTTGATTACATGTCTAGCGAGAAGTTGATATTGATATGTTTTTTTTTACAAAATATTGTATCCATGTCACGTCTTGAGAGGGTTATTTGTGAACTTCGCTTTGCCCCGTCGTAGCTATTACACGCTTTGTGTGAGACTGTGTCGGTGGTCCCGTGTTTAATCTGCTGCTTTTCTTTGAAGTCCTCCCAGCCTTCCCTCCTCGATAAGTCCTCTTCTTCCTCTCCTCCCACCTAACTTCACTCCTCTGACCTCCCTCTCATCCTCCATCCTCTCCTTTGTATTCTTTCCTCTGCTCTTATCACCTCTCAGACTACCTTCTCATGCCTCCCTCTCTCCTTCCCTCTCATCTCCTCCTCTCTGGGCACAGCTCAGTGTGTTCATGCATCGCCGTGACCACCCGGCCTGCTCCCGCTGTTAAACTATTCCTGGGAGAGCTCACCTGCGAGAGGAGGGCTCCTTTGAGAAGAAAGGAGACGAGTGCACGGAGACTAATGGAAAAACAAGCTCCAGCCCTTCCTAACAGCAAGAAGTGGCCAGAGTCTGTGTTTCTGTGAAAGTGCAGTGTGCAGACGCGTAACATCCAATGCATATTCTATTGCACCCACATGTATATAGCTGTGCTTTTGTGAAGTGGGCTTTGTAGTTTGTGAGTAATTGCATCATACTGAGAAAAGAATCACAAAGGATGGAGGGCGTGCAGGGAGAGATAACACATTGAAAAGTTCTGCATTCAAGTCGTCAATGTAAATGAGAATATATTGTTAGCTAAACTACAATTGAGCAAGCTGCTATAGGGGCAGGTTGTTCATGTCACCCATTCTTTATTTTAAATCAAATGGAAATGGTCTTATCAAGTCCGACCCTTAAGAAGACAATTGTGAGGAGTTGACACATGTTACGTGAAACATGAACGTGTTATACCTTTATAGGTACATTACATTACATGTCACTTGTTAGACGCTTTTATCCAAAGCGACTTACATACTCAATACTGTGGGCCAGTGGTTCCCAACCAGGGGGGGGCGCCAAAGGTCGCAGGGGGGGCGCCAGGCCTCAGATGATTTGAGGCCAAATGTCATATTATGACTTTAACATACAATTACAATTGTAATGCAATACATGATTGTCACTAAAAGCCTTGTCTCTACATTACAATAAAATATAAAAAATAATTGATTAATTAATTTGAATACAAATTCAAGTTAGTATTAAAGGCATAAAAAGACAGAAATGTATAATTGTTTCTTTAATATAAATGTTTCTTCTGGCCGTAAAGTGTCCAAACCGGGCTTGTCTGGATAAGCGCATTTTTAAAACACAGCCATCGTCCACGCCGGCTTCAGTTGGATTATTTGTCACAGCTGCTCCGATCAGATCGGTCTCCTCCATTTTGATTATTTACGTCTTTTGAATCCACATAAACACATCGGCAAATCCGGCTTCCTTTGAGCACGTGTTTTAAACAGTTTAATCCCTTTGTGAATTGTTTCCACTTCCGCCGTCCTTTCATTTCTTCACACAGCGGGAATCCAGATGAATTAATCCTGAGTCCAATAACCATCCAGCTCCTTGATTACGCTTTCATCCTCCTTTAACAACACACTTCACATCCATCCAGTTTGAGACAGTAGTTGTAGCATTTTTGAGACTTTTAAACTTTAATTACCGCTGTTGCGCACCCACCCCCCGGGCGCAACTTCCAACAGAAGTCATTTGGGGGGCTCTCGGGGAAAAAGGTTAGGAACCCCTGCTGTGGGCAATCCCCACAGGAGCCATTTGGGGTGAAGTGTCTTCAGGGACACAACGACATGCTGACTGCAGTGGGGTTTGAACCTGTGACCCCTGACCCCAACCCCTGTGCCAAACGCCGTACATGGTCCAATCTACCAAAAATGTGACATGTCTCTCAACGGTCAAAGACATACTATCTTAATGGACTTTTAACTCTTTTAAATGTTCACATGTTTCATATATTTCATTATTTCAACTTTTCCATTTGATTGATTATATCAATTGCAAAAATAATGTTACAAATGCTGTTCGTCTATATCGTTGAAATGTTGCAAGCATGTGGAACAATATCTGAAATTGGTTAATTCCCCTCCTTGAACATTTTGTCCAAAGTTTTAAATAAAATAATTCTGTTTAGTAAAATACTTCTTTTGAATGCTCAAGAGTTATCTGAATTAAAGGTTTCTAATTGCTTACAAGGAGGGGGGGAATTACAAGGTTTTGTTTTTGGTATTTGTTGATATTATTGTAGAAGCCGCATTTAAGTTTATTTTGTTCTGATTTATGTGGAACCTTTATTAATGCATTTTTCTGTTTCAGTGAGAGGTGTGCTTTGCTCAGGTGAAGGGGGCGGGGCTTAAGTTGGAGGTGCGGTGTGTGACGGGAGAGCAGCAGGCAGCAGCAATACCGCCACTGACACGCAGACGCAACCTTATAAAAGACAGATTATTAGGATCTGCTGTTTAAGTTTATGTTAAATATTGTTTTCGTATTTTGTTTTATGTTTGCTGGAAATAAACCTTGAAAGCAACCGAAACGTCCAGTGGGTTTTGTACTGCGAGTCTGACACTGCTTCTGAGGCCCGAGCTCTACATGTGGCCAAGACCAATAACTGTTGAGGTGAAGGTTACAAGACACTACATTATTATTCATAACAAAACCATTCCCATTGTTCCTACTATTTATACTTCTTCACCTCCTTCTTAAACATCCAAGCCAGCATTCTGGTAGAGTTTCAACTCTTCAGCTTTCACGCCGCCATTTGCAGTTATTTTTCTTAATTAGGCTCAAAATAATCTGCTCATTTTATTGGATAAGACATTTCACATCTATTCAAGCGACGCATGCATCTGGATGTGGGATATTTCATGGCACTCTCTGTCCCAGCGTACGCACTTTGTCCGTGGAGGCTAACATCGGAGCAGAGATGCAGTATTTGCTGCGGCAGCATCTTTCCCAGCCTCTCTAACTCAGTCTGTTAGTCTTTGCTCTGAGCCAAATCAGCTGAGTCTGTATGAATTCAAATTAGAAATGTCTGCGACCCGCAACAAGATGTATAGCATGCACAGATTGCATATTTACCACTGCTTGTAGATACACGTGTTGAGAGTAATCACTGCAGCATTATGTTGTGAAGTTGGCAAAGGCCACCTGCTCCTCTGAAGCTGCTTCTGCAGCACTTTCCTGTTTGTATATCATCTTCACTATAAATAGATTCTTAATATGTGATATGTCGGCTCGGGCCTCATCACTCCACAGATTTACAAAGAACATTGAATGATGATTAGATAACTATCCCCAGAGCCTACAGGTGGAAGCTGGGGTGGAAGCTGGGGTGGAAGCTGGGGCGGAAGCTGGGGCGGAAGCTGGGGCGGAAGCTGGGGCGGAAGCTGGGGCGGAAGCTGGGGCGGAAGCTGGGGTGGAAGCTGGGTGGAAGCAGGGGCGGAAGCTGGGGCGGAAGCTGGGGTGGAAGCTGGGGTGGAAGCTGGGTGGAAGGTGGGGTGGAAGCTAGGGTGGAAGCTGGGGTGGAAGCTGGGTGGAAGCAGGGGCGGAAGCTGGGGTGGAAGCTGGGGTGGAAGCTGGGGTGGAAGCTGGGGTGGAAGCTGGGGTGGAGGCTGGGGTGGTGGCTGGGGTGGAAGCTGGGTGGAAGCTGGGGGTGGAAGCTGGGGTGGAAGCTGGGGGTGGAAGCTGTGGTGGAAGCTGGGGTGGAAGCTGGGTGGAAGCTGGGGTGGAAGCTGGGGTGGAAGCTGGGGTGGAAGCTGGGGTGGAAGCTGGGGTGGAAGCTGGGTGGAAGCTGGGTGGAAGCTGGGGGGGAAGCTAGGGTGGAAGCTGGGGTGGAAGCTGGGTGGAAGCAGGGGCGGAAGCTGGGGTGGAAGCTGGGGTGGAAGCTGGGGTGGAAGCTGGGGTGGAAGCTGGGGTGGAAGCTGGGGTGGAAGCTGGGGTGGAGCTGGGGGTGGTGGCTGGGGTGGAAGCTGGGTGGAAGCTGTTGTGGAAGCTGGGGCGGAAGCTGGGGTGGAAGCTGTGGTGGAAGCTGGGGTGGAAGCTGGGTGGAAGCTGGGGTGGAAGCTGGGGTGGAAGCTGGGGTGGAAGCTGGGTTGAAGCTGGGTGGAAGCTGGGGGGGGAAGCTGGGTGGAAGCTGGGGGTGGAAGCTGGGGTGGAAGCTGGGATGGAAGCTGGGATGGAAGCTGGGGTGGAAGCTGGGGTGGAAGCTGGGGTGGAAGCTGGGGTGGAAGCTGGGATGGAAGCTGGGGTGGAAGCTGGGGTGGTGGTGGGGCAGGCGAGCAGCAGCAACATGAACGCAGCAACAGCAGCATAGCGAGGCAGAGGCAGGAAGACCTGGCAGCTTCAATAGAGCGGCATGTTTAGGAGAATGTGTTTGGTTGGTTGTCAGAGGGACGAGGCGGCACGAGTTAATGTATAATTGGTGCTCCAGTTGACTGCCTGAGCCAGCTCGCAGGCTTCACCCTATATGTACAATGCTTCAAATGTGCTTTGAACTCTGCGTACCAATATTCTAAGTGGGTGGCATGAGGCTGACATATGGAATACATAGGTAATAATACATGAACATAAATAATATCAGCTCTTGTAAAAGCACAAAGTGAAACCCAAAGGTCACAGAAGATGAGCTCTCTTATGAACATGTGTGTTTTAAGACGGGATTCAAAAGATGAAACAGGGGAAATAGCTGTAAAGGTAAAAATCGACAGGAAAAATAATTGGGTATGCGCTTTAAAAATACAGTATAACTAGTACACAAGTACACATGGCGTACTTCACAACCAGAGAAAGCACTTTTCACGCACGACAGCTGCAGGTGGAGGTTGCTCTTTTCAAGCTTTGACGAGAGACACTTCCCCAACATGGCAGTCACAACATTACACTAATCCTCATGCTCAGAATACTTTATTATCATTCCCTATTGTTGCGTACCTGCTGTTGACATTCTTTGTGATGCAAATGCATAACATACACTCAAGCAACCAACTAATAGATCTGTTCATTTGTGTCTTCTTTCTGTGCAACCCTGAATCACAATATATGATCTTTAAAGCGGTGTGTGAAAAAGGCGTTTAGCTTTAAATAGTCATCGATTCAAACTGTCTCCGGTCATCTCCTGAGGATTGACTCTTCCTGTCTGAATCTAGCAGACATGATGTTCTCGTCCAGCGGTCCCTCAGGAATACGGCAGGACCCAGGAGACCACACAACCAATGTTCTCTCCTCCTGAACTCACAACTTGACATCAAACCGCATGCCTCCAAGAGTCATATTCCACTCATCTTGATTTGGTTAATATATCCAGCTTTTTACCGACACCTTATTTTCCAGCCTCTGCAAACCATTCAATATTTAAAGAGGCCCTATGAGGCTTCTGGGGTTTGCTATGAAGGTTTGTGTGCAAGGTGTTGTTTTTTTTCTTTCCGTTAACTGTCAAGCGGGAAATAAGTATTTTTTGTGTTTCTCTTAGTATCCTACAATTCTGTTATCTTTGGCTGTGAACAAGAAATATGAAGGACAGACCATCAATTTCTATTTATTATTTTTGTTTTTTAGAAAGGGGCAGGTAATATACGATTATTTTCTTCTCCCTTATTTTCACAATCCCAAAACTCAGATTAGCATAATATGTCCTTTTTAAGTGTTTTTAAGTTGTCACTGTATTCTCTTGATTCTGTCTCCTAATTAATCGAATAAGTGATAAGCTGTATCATAGCAGTTAGAAAGAACTTTTAAAATGTGTGAAATGTGATCTTGTGGTGGCGAAAACTCTGGAGTTGACTGTAGCTGCATCTCACTTTGGCAGTGCTTCTCAAAGTGTGGTCCGCGGACCACTGGTGGTTCGTGAGCGCCCCCTAGTGGTCCGTGAGTATATTGGTACAATTTCACTTTTGAAATAAATAAATAAATTTAAGTTTTTCGCACTCTCGCGGGAATATCTCCGCAATGGAGCGAGCTTAAGTTTCACTTTCGATTGCATGATATAGCCCAGATAAACACCCTTCATCACACATGTTGCCACTTGTTGGTACCATGTTCAGGCGATTTTTAAAGAACGATGTGTTTTTGGATATTTGTGGAGTTAGGTGGTCCTCGAGTGTTTTTGTATTGGTTAAGTGGTCCTTGGTATGAAAAAGTTTGAGAAACACTGGGTTAAATGGATTCCTTGCGTCCGTCACTTGTGTCGTTTCCCTGCGTTTAGCCCCTCCCACCAGGGAAGCATGGAGAGACCAAGCGGCAAACTCTGGGGAACAGCCGGGACGCCAATACGGAAGTGCCACACACTGCAGTTCATACATGGGCCGCTAGGGACTGGCTGCAGAAAGGAGCCATTTCCATAGACCCCATGTTAAAATGCTCAACTTTACAGCAGAAAAAAACATGTTTCTACCCATGGATGCAATAGATATTATTATGAATATAGTTAGATTCCACCTTCATGATTATGACTGTGAGTGAATTGTTTTCTAACACGACCCTTTTATTTATATTAGGTCTTAAAGTTGTTGCATAAATTAGGGCGTGGCCACGTTGATGGACACGTACATGCCTCAATGTCAGCTAACAGCAAATTGTCCACTCTGCTAGGCTACAACCACAGAGGCTACAACGTTAGTTAGTCATAGTACTGTACTTGACCCTTTAGCTTTAGCCGTGTTCGTGGTGATTGTGCGTTTTAGGGAATATTGTTACAAATGCCAGACAATTAAAATGTCGTGCTGTGGGCTTGAATGCACTAACAGAACTTCCAAGAAGTCTACAATGATAGTATTATACATGTTAACCCCGTTCGCAGGTGATTGTGTGCTTGGTAGCTTAGCTTGTTACTTATTAGCCAGCTAAGGACGTAACCCTTTATGCACACATATACATTTTAGTTTATGATTCAGCCTTGGGTAAGACTTTTATACCACGAGAAGCAGGGAAATTAGTTCTAAGAGCAATCGGACATCGTTTCCTCCGGAGCGTCACGTGAAGCGACGTCCGTTTGTGATGACGCCGCACAGGTCACTGGGACGGTACTCAAGATGGCGCAGACAAATCAACTTCCGGTGATACCGAGCCCGAGGAGCGAGGAAATGAAAAATAAGAGAAGTGACACGTGTGTGGAGTAATATTGGTCAACATGATTCAGGTGATGGTCCATTATGTTGAACTTGCCTTTGCTTTTGTGTTTTTAAAGCATGATGAGATTACAAATACATGCATAATGTTTTCAGAATCAGAATCAGACACAGGTTTATTACCGGGTAGGTTGAGACGTACGAGGAATTTGACTTGATGTCATGGTGCATACATAAAAGTAAAAATGAAATGTAAAAACACAGATAGATCTAGAAATATATAAAAAATAATACAAATATAGTAAACATATAACAGTATTTAGTTAGAAATGGAATGGAATGAAAAGGAATCAAATATAAAAATCGGCAGCAATAAACAAAAAGGAAAACAGATAACACCTTTAGGCCTAAATCACTATTACATTTCACTGCCTGCTGGGTGAGAGATAGCAGGAGTTCTTCAATATGTCCCGAAGGTAGTCTAAGCTTTAAGGAAGTGTAGAGTCCTCCTACAGTAAGTCAAAGTCAAGTTAGGTCAATGAGAAGTGCCTCCTAGCCAATGGAGAAACACTTGGAAGTCTGGATCAAAGGGAAGAGGAGACAACAGAAGAAGATGAAAAAAGTGAGGTTGGAGGGAGAAGAGAAATAGTAGAAAACGAGGACCCGAAAGTTTGGTAGCGGAATAAGTAGAACAGGGGGGGGGAGGAACAGAGGGGAGGGGGATGAAGATAGCCCAGATAAGAGAGGAGGTAAGCAGATGAGAGGGGAGACACAGGAGAGTGAAGGCACGAGAAGGGAAAAAGATGGCTGGACTTCAAAGAGGCGGCTGATTCAAAAGTAAACCACCTTTTCAAGGAGCCCACCCAGTGAGGAAAGGAGACACGGAGAGGAATGAAAAGAGGAACAGAGCGAAAGCTGTGACGCGGTCTGAATCTGTACTTCCATAACAATGTAGACATGTCACGGTGAAGACCCCGGAGAATGACATGCATGTGGTGAAGACAGTCAAAGAAAACCTACAGAAAAGCAACAAGGTTTCGTGTTTTCAAAATCTCTTTTAACTTTATCACGTGGCGGCTTTGTTCCCAATTTAGCTGAAGAGCAAACGATGTGGGTTGTTTTGCACGGTAAACTATTGTATGCTTCTTATACCGAGTAACTTAAGGTGTGATCAAATCAGATAAAAAGTTCCCTTGTCAACTAAATCAATCAAAAGATGCAACTTAATGCCTCCAAGTATATAAAAAAAAAGCTCGTCCATGATGCTATTAGCTTAAAATACGTTAGCGTAATCAAGACGATAGATGGATCTCCGTAATCCTTAAACTAACAAGACAAATTATAGACCAATTAAGATTCAATTTCCATAGCTAATCCAATTGGGAGGCAAGGGGTAGCAATTTATTAAGCCTGGAGAACCCTCTTTCCCGACTTCGGCTAATGTGTTGTCTGCAAAATTATGAAGACTCTGCTCTCATAATCATGTCTTCATGTCTTGTAACTTATTTAGCTAAACAGTTGGAGAACAAAAACAGTAAGGGTGTAACGGAGCGTCCACACTACAGCTTCAAAAAAAGCTTGGAGCTGGGCGTGTCTGTAGCTTGGGGATTTTTTGCGAGCAATGCGACCAACAACCAATCACATGAATCTCCCGCCCCCGACATACAAAGCAAAAAGCCCCGGGGATTTTATGGGAGCAATATATATATATAAACTCCCCAAACAGGCGAAAACCTACCAGTTTCCCCCACTGTCTCTGCCCCCTCCCTCCATGCTGGTTCCTCCGGTTTGTATCCCGGTAGGTGAAGAGGGTCTGGTCATACAAAACCGGGTGATTGCTACGGCGATAGTTAGTTTCTCCTCCGACTTTTTTTTAAATATAGAAATGAACGGCGGGATATCTCTCCCAGCTTAGACGCGGTTTGATTGGCTACGGCTTGAGCTGTCAGATTTTCAGAAACGGGATTTGATTGGCTGGCGCTGGCTACTCCGGAGACGGACCGCTATGCTACCCACAATTCAGTTCGGCGAAAAGCGAGGCAACGTGACGTCACCCCATTCAAAGTGAATGGGCAGACGCGTTGGAAACCGTTTTTGAAGCTGTCGAAGCTGCAGTGTGGACGGGCCGTAACTGAAAAACTGAGAATCTCCATTTTCCAAAAGTGAATGTAAATCAAAATGTGTTTACGATGTGTTGATTACCCAACAATACATCCAGAGCAGCTAAAACACATACAGCTGAAGTCTCCCCCATCATCTCACTGCATCCTCTGAAATAGAGATGTAGAGGTCAGCTGAAGGTTTCCCTCTCCTCCTCCTCTTCCTCCTCCTCCTCCTCCTCTTCCTCCTCCTCCTCCTCCTCCTCTTGTCTTCTTCCAGCTGACCTGCCTGATGAGAGTCGACAGAAGATCACAGCAACAACTACAAGAAGGAAAGAGCACGGGGAGTCTGTGCTGGGGGATAGAGAGCATCTGTTGGAGGGGAGGTTTTCTCACAAGGAGGGAAACATTCAATCCCTAGCGGGCCGGCAGATTACAGAAAAGGGGAGCCGGGGGTGGATGGATGGAGAGGAGAGCAGAATGTGACAGCAAACTATAACACTATCTCTGTTGCCTTCATCAAATGGAGGAAAGACAGACACACATGAGAAAAGGTACGGGAGATTTAACTGGAGTTTGTTGATCTGGTTGGAGGGAGAACATTTTGACAGACTTCAACAGTTTGAATCATCTGAAGACAGAGATGGCAAAAGTACACACATGCTTTACTCAAGTAGAAGTACAGATACTCGTGTTTAAAAATACTCTGGTGAAAGTAGAAGTACTGACTAGACTTCTTTACTCAAGTCAAAGTAAAGAGGCTTTGAAGTGTACTTCAGTAGAAAGTACCCATAGCTAGCAGCTGCTTTAAAGAGTACCTGACCTCCCTTTATATTAATAGAACAATAATGTCATTGTTAGCTAATGAATGTTTCCATGCTGAACAACGGCAACATGACAACGTTTCCATTGGTCCCTCTTCTTTAGAGAAGACCAGGAAGTGATGGATACACGGATCGTGTTCCAACCAATAGGCACGCAGTGACTCTAAAGAATAATGATCACGCACCAAACACACATTCAGACTAAAGGAACCAGCTGTTTGGGAAATGAGAGAAGTAGAAAGTACAGGTATTTGGGTTCAACATGTAAGAAGTAGAAAGTACAGGTATTTGAGTTCAACATGTAAGAAGTAGAAAGTACAGGTATTTGAGTTCAACATGAGAGAAGCAGAAAGTACAGGTATTTGAGTTCAACATGAGAGAAGTAGAAAGTACAGGTATTTGAGTTCAACATGTGAGAAGTAGAAAGTACAGGTATTTGAGTTCAACATGTAAGAAGTAGAAAGTACAGGTATTTGAGTTCAACATGTAAGAAGTAGAAAGTACAGGTATTTGGGTTCAGCATGTAAGAAGTAGAAAGTACAAGTATTTGAGTTCAACATATAAGAAGTAGAAAGTTCAGGTATTTGAGTTCAACATGTAAGAAGTAGAAAGTACAGGCATTTGAGTTCAACATGTGAGAAGTAGAAAGTACAGGTATTTGTGTTCAACATGTAAGAAGTAGAAAGTACAGGTATTTGAGTTCAACATGTAAGAAGTAGAAAGTTCAGGTATTTGTGTTCAACATGTAAGAAGTAGAAAGTACAGGTATTTGTGTTCAACATGTAAGAAGTAGAAAGTACAGGTATGTGTGTTCAAAATGTAAGAAGTAGAAAGTTCAGGTATTTGTGTTCAACATGTAAGAAGTAGAAAGTACAGGTATTTGTGTTCAACATGTAAGAAGTAGAAAGTACAGGTATGTGTGTTCAAAATGTAAGAAGTAGAAAGTTCAGGTATTTGTGTTCAACATGTAAGAAGTAGAAAGTACAGGTATTTGGGTTCAACATGTAAGAAGTAGAAAGTACAGGTATTTGAGTTCAACATGTAAGAAGTAGAAAGTACAGGTATTTGAGTTCAACATGTAAGAAGTAGAAAGTACAGGTATTTGTGTTCAACATGTAAGAAGTAGAAAGTACAGGTATTTGCGTTCAACATGTAAGAAGTAGAAAGTACAGGTATTTGTGTTCATCATGTGAGAAGTAGAAAGTACAGGTATTTGTGTTCAACATGTAAGAAGTAGAAAGTTCAGGTATTTGTGTTCAACATGTAAGAAGTAGAAAGTACAGGTATTTGTGTTCAACATGTAGGAAGTAGAAAGTACAGGTATTTGAGTTCAACATGTAAGAAGTAGAAAGTACAGGTATTTGTGTTCAACATGTAAGAAGTAGAAAGTACAGGTATTTGAGTTCAACATGTAAGAAGTAGAAAGTACAGGTATTTGTGTTCAACATGTAAGAAGTCAAAGTAAAAAGTTGTCAGAAAAATGTACTTAAGTACAGTAACGAAGTATTTGTATTCCACTACTTCCTACCTCTGTCTGAAGGAACTTGGTTGCTCTGTAGCTCAGGGCGATTTGAGCATGATTATCACAAATTATAAAATCTATTTGCTTTTCCTCGCTCTAATTCAGCTTGATCTTGTGCAATTTTGAATGTTTAGTACCAATGTAGCTCTCATACAAAATTAGGCTAAAAATCCTTGTTGGAGCCATTTAGAGTTTCTGAATTCATGATGAGAGTATCTAACAGACACATTTAAAGTTAAAAGTATGGTTTTGGGCATGTGTTAATTAGAACCGTTGAGCTATTTTACAGAGTATTCTTAATAGACCTTCTTTCAGAATGAACCAATTCACTCTTCACCTGTAGCTCACTAGTCTTTATATAGAAGATAAGGATTTATTTTTCCAGGGTTAGAAATATTTGTATTATTAAATGCATTACAATAAGCATTATTTGACACTATCTAGCATTATAGCATTGTCTTCTCTTTTCTGGAAAAACAACTGGAGTTTAAAGGTCCCATTTCACGGCCATTTCTACTGATCATAATTCCATCGTTGAGGTCGACTAGAATAGATTCACATTGTTCAATGTTCCAAACTCTCATTGGTTTCTCAAACAGCATCTCTGTATAGTATGTGTATTCACTCTCTGTCCTACACGGCTTGTTGGAGCTCCTGCCCCCCCTCCCTGTGAGCCCAGTGGCCATCTGTGAGACAGCGAGACACAGCGAAACCGGCCTGAACACACACACACACACACACAGACCCGCAGCCTGGATGTGAGTTTGTCTGTGCCGTCTCAGGGAGGAGAAATCGGCGGAGCTGCAGCTGAGAAAAGATTGAGTGTGTGAGTCCGCAGGATTGGTCCATTTGGTCCAATCCACGGATTTAACGTAATGGCTCCACGGATTGGTCCATTTGGATGGGTCCATTTGGGCATGGGCACGTCACTGTACCCGGGATGAAAACAATGGAAAAAGAGAAATGTCCAACGAGGCGTTCTGGGGCAGCACAGACAGGTCTTCTCTGTGTTAGAGTTTTACTCGCTACAGGGTGTACTTTGAGGGTTTGTGACTCTGCAGACCGTCGACATGCAGAAAAACCTTCATAACACAAGGGGACGGGTGATAACCGGAAAAGCATGACATGTAACCTTTAACACATATTTTTTTGGACTATACTAAACAAAACTCTGTGGATAGATGTTTGTAAATGTGTGTCCGATATCCTCAGTTAACCTCAGACGGCTTCAGAAAAGTAAAAAATATCATCAGCCATTTCGATCCTATTTACCATTTTCCACAGGCGATGGCCATTAATCGGGCTCAGTTTCAAGTCAGGACAGATTTAATGGCAGTCATTTGAATCCAATAAACCTTGAGCTGATGTGTAATTAGTCTTGATGAAACATAACCGTCTGAGGGTCAAACATTATTCAATGACCCCAAGTTTCAGGAAAGTATTAGAATGGGGCATGTAGAAAAATAAAGAGCTTTTTGAACATTAAAGCAAGGAGACATGACACAGTAGAGACACTTAACAATAATAATAATATATTAATTTTATATAGTGCTTTTCTGAACCCAAAGACGCTTAACACCAGTGGCGGACTGGCGCCGGTACCGAAGTGGGCCGGTCGGATAAGTCACTAGCACCCCCCCCCGTTGACAATTTACTAGTGATACCGAAGTGGGCCGGTTGAGATGCGCGGGCTGATTTCAGTCCCAGTCCGCCCCTGCTTAACACTAATATCAACCTGAAGATGAGCATGATATGTGAGGAAGAAGACGATGTGTGACTTTAATTCTCTCTGTGCTTGTTCCAGATACATAGATAACGTTTCAACAACAAAGAACACCTGAAAAAATACATTTACCGGTATTTATTCGTGTACGTTTATCTGCCTTTGTGGCGAGATAGCATTTATCTCATCTCTTTTCCCTGTTCCACCTTTGTTCTGCTTCTTAGTCTCAACAAAACCTCGCTTCTCATTCCTGCTTTGTTTCCGCAGAATAAGAAAAAAAGCAAAATGATCTGGAAGGTGAAACTCAGAGTTCAGCAGTTTTATTTGTAGGGTAGATGCAAGCCTCATGTTTTTAATCAGGTCGCTTAAATGTTTTGCCACCCGTCACTCACCCTCTCCAACATGCACTTATCTAATATGTAATACGGTCCAGCCATAGCTAACTTCATTAGGCACGACTGAATGAGAACCACATGACGTCTGTCATGACCCCGCGTAAGGGCTGTGTGTGTGTGTGTGTTTAAACGTGTGTGTGTGTGTGAATGTGGTGTTTGTGAGCCCGGGTTAGGGAAGTTCATTGGGAAATCTAAACCGTTAAAAACATTACAGGCGTATTATGTCTGGCTACTCTACACCTGTGAATCCCTCGTATTCAATTTAAGGTTAAGACCCATAATTGGTCACCGTCTGTTGGACATCCAGACGTTATGGATACACCATATTGTATATCCAGAAGCTTTATACATCATATTTGTTCACATCATAGCTGTTAAGAGGGACATTATAGTCGAGTGGTGTCAGTAAACCCAACATTAAAAAGGGTCAACATCAGTTCAAAGGTTCCACGGTCATCGTAAGTTTTTTAATTCTTAATCTATTTAACGTACGAAGTCGTATGCTGGACGGATTTTAAAGCTGCTGGAAGCACTTTTTTGATTTGTGACACTGGCCTGTATTAAGTGGACTCGACCAAAGAATAGCAGCCAGAGTGAAGGCACAGTAAATAAAAAAAAATAAACACAAAGAATCGAAGGCTAAAACATTTTACTTGCCTTGCCTTATCATTTGTAACCTATTTTGATTTTTACTTTATTGTGTGTACAAAACCCACAGTTAACGGAGTAGTAGTAGTTATCTTCGTGTGTGTGTGTGTGTGTGTGTGTGTGTGTGTGTGTGTGTGTGTGTGTGTGTGTGTGTGTGTGTGTGTGTGTGTGTGTGTGTGTGTGTGTGCATGTATACCCTCCCCTATGTGAGAGTGGGGAAAGACATTTTCCTGTAAGGCAGGGGTGTCAAACTCGATTTCATCGCGGGCCACATCAGCATTATGGTTGCACTCAAAGGGCCGGTTGCAACTATATAAAATATACATATATATAAATATATAATATATATAAAATAATGTGTTATATTACATTATTGCCTCTGAATTGGATTATTATCGAATAGGATAATGACTTAGTAAATAACTACGTCTGAAAGCAAATAATTGCAAGTCTCTTCAGTGCGCATGTCACAAAACGAGATGCATTGTGGGACATGTAGTTTATGGGCAACCTGATTCTGTAAAGCGGCATTTAATCGTATAATAAACATATTACATTCTTTGCAAGCTCTTGCGGGGCCACATAAAATGAAGTCGCGGCCGGATGTGGCCCCCGGGCCTTGAGTTTGAGACCCCTGCTGTAAGGGATAAAGTATGTTCTTCTTCTTCTTCTAACGGCCAAACTATCGGGTGTGTGTGTGTGTGTGTGTGTGTGTGTGTGTGTGTGAGAGAGAGAGACAGTTAAAAATCACTGAGCTGTGAGATGTCAAGCCAGTGCTGACAGGAGTTGAAAATGTCAGAAAAACTCCAGATGCTCCATCACAAACACACAACTAGAAACACACACATGCCCCCCCCTCACACACACACACACACACACACACACACAGACACAAGAACACACACACACACACACACACACACAAACACAAGAACACACACATACACACACACACACACACACACACACACACACACACACACACACACGGGTTGTCACACACAGCAGCTGTGGTCTGAAGTGTCAGACCCACCTAGTCAGTCTCTCTCTTCCTGAGTCCATCTGTCTGTCTCATTCCCAGAAGACGTGCAGACCTGCCCTCGACCCGGCAAGACAATCAATTTAGACCCTATTAGCTGTCACACACACACACACACACACCACACACACACACACACACACACACCACACACGCACACACCACACACACACACACCACACACACACACACACACCACACACAAAGTGCCAATGAGTACATTTCGACCCGATTAGCATGCAGAGCCTCTTCATCTGTCTCTCTGTCTTTCTGTCTCACACACACATTCAGGATCCATCCATCTTTCAGTTGATGTGCCATTGGACCAGTTTCATACCAATTCCACACACACACACACACACACACACACACACACACACACACACACACAGGCGACTAATTGAACACCTGGTGCTGCTTGGCCTGGCTAATCGGAGATTAATTGTTACCTTGTTGTTAAGGGCCAGGGTTTGTGTGTGTGTGTGCGTGTGGCTGTGTGTGTGTGTGTGTGTGTGTGTGTGTGTGTGTGTGTGTGTGTGTGTGCATACTTGGTGCTCACTTATCCTCGATCCAGACGTAACAAAGCAAGAGCGCAAAACACCTTTTGCAAGTGCAAGTGAGAGGTGTGTTAGCGTGTGTGTGTGTGTGTGTGTGTGTGTGTGTGTGTGTGTGTGTGTGTGTGTGTGTGTGAGTGATATTAGGATCATACCCAGAAGTCAGCTTGTGGTGCTCAATAAATCACAGGCCATTAGCCCCCCGCCCGGTGCTGGGTCGCGCTGGAGCGCAGCGGAGAGCAGTTAATGAGAGAGAGGCAGGGAGCTGCCCTTGAGCAAGGCACACTCACATCATATACAACCAAGCGTAATTACACACAGAAAAGTGGAGGATAACCATTCATGCCAGTCACTTAGTTGCACGTCCAAACCGGGTTAGGTAAATAAACGAGCGCTATACTATTTCTTACTTGGTGACCAGAGGAACGGATGCGTCAGCACACTCAGCTGAACAGATCGATCAAGCAGTTCGATGTAAACACTAACACTAACCCAACAGAGCGGCGCCGTGAGGACATACTGCTATCGTCTGACTCGTTAGCATCTCACGGCCTCCCTTTGCAAAAAGCTGTGGGACTTCTCAATTGACTTTGGGAATATGGCAGAAAATAATCTGTGTGGCAAACAGATGTGTACGATATTTATGTGGTTTGTACTTTGCAACTACAAGGTGTGAGTGTTTTAGGAGGGAAAGATAACATCATGAAAACGGCAATTCAGGTTCATAAGTATTACAATAAATATGTTGGGGAATAAATATAGAGAGATATTAGAAAAGGATGAACGAAGAAACGACGAGACGGAGGTGGCATAGACTCGGAAGTGTAATGAATTGCATTCTGTGGTACAATGAAGTGTAATCAGTTATTCAAACCTCACACACACGCACACACACACCCACACACAAACACACACACACACACACACACACACACACACACACACAAATCCTGCCATATATCAGGGTTAATGCATTTCTAACAGAATATAATTTGTTCCGTGTGCGACAGGTAACGGACTTTAATGCTTTAATAAGGCGGCGCGGAACACGGAGTCTTTCACTCCAGCTGCGGCTGAATAATCATTTTTATGGCTGAAACTTAATCTCCCTATAAATTGCTTTGTTACAGCCGTCAGTGCATTGACACTGAGAGGCTCTGGAAGTGCACGGAGTAGGTCTGAAATGGTCCCGTCTGGGCGTCTCTTGCAGTATTTGCATTTACTTCTGGTCTTAAATTCAACCGCTTGACGTTGACCTCCCGTAGTTTAAGATCTGTCCATTTCTGCACAGCATTTTAAGAAAGAAGTGCACCCGTTAAATAATGCATGTTTGGTAAATGTGTTGACTTTGTTGAAAGTTTATTTGTGTGTAGATATATTCAGTTTGACACATGTCGACATGGAGTGCATATTATGATTATTCTGAGGCATAGTTGGATTTATGTTATCTCCAAGTGTCTCACGTTTCTGAAAGATTTAAAGAGGCCTTATGATGCTTTTTGGAGTTTTCCCTTTCTGTTATATAGGTTTTAGTGCATGTAAATGGTCTGCAAAGGTTAGCATTCCTCTCCCACACACACCCTGCCTGAAACGCCTCCATTGGACTCCTTTGTTCACTTCAGGAACATCATGACATCAGTACAGTAGTAACACTTGCTCTTCCATTGTCTATCGCTCCGACACATTGTACGTGATAGGCTAAGGGGCGGGACATCTCTAAGCGGTTGACCAATCACAACAGAGCCGGCCAGCTAACCAATCAGAGCAGACTGGGCTATAAATAGCTTTTTGAACATTAAAGCAGAGACATGTCACAGTAGAGACACTACATACTGATATACACCTGAACATCAGCAGGAGAGGACTCTTTAAAGTAGAGACACTACATACTGATATACACCTGAACATCAGCAGGAGAGGACTCTTTAAAGTAGAGACACTACATACTGATATACACCTGAACATCAGCAGGAGAGGACTCTTTAAAGTAGAGACACTACATACTGATATACACCTGAACATCAGCAGGAGAGGACTCTTTAAAGTAGAGACACTACATACAGATATACACCTGAACATCAGCAGGAGAGGACTCTTTAAAGTAGAGACACTACATACTGATATACACCTGAACATCAGCAGGATAGGACTCTTTAAAGTAGAGACACTACATACTGATATGCACCTGAACATCAGCAGGAGAGGACTCTTTAAAGTAGAGACACTACATACTGATATACACCTGAACATCAGCAGGAGAGGACTCTTTAAAGTAGAGACACTACATACTGATATACACCTGAACATCAGCAGGAGAGGACTCTTTAAAGTAGAGACACTACATACTGATATACACCTGAACATCAGCAGGAGAGGACTCTTTAAAGTAGAGATACTACATACTGATATACACCTGAACATCAGCAGGAGAGGACTCTTTAAAGTAGAGACACTACATACTGATATACACCTGAACATCAGCAGGAGAGGACTCTTTAAAGTAGAGACACTACATACAGATATACACCTGAACATCAGCAGGAGAGGACTCTTTAAAGTAGAGACACTACATACTGATATACACCTGAACATCAGCAGGAGAGGACTCTTTAAAGTAGAGACACTACATACTGATATACACCTGAACATCAGCAGGAGAGGACTCTTTAAAGTAGAGACACTACATACTGATATACACCTGAACATCAGCAGGAGAGGACTCTTTAAAGTAGAGACACTACATACTGATATACACCTGAACATCAGCAGGAGAGGACTCTTTAAAGTAGAGACACTACATACTGATATACACCTGAACATCAGCAGGAGAGGACTCTTTAAAGTAGAGACACTACATACTGATATACACCTGAACATCAGCAGGAGAGGACTCTTTAAAGTAGAGACACTACATACTGATATACACCTGAACATCAGCAGGAGAGGACTCTTTAAAGTAGAGACACTACATACTGATATACACCTGAACATCAGCAGGAGAGGACTCTTTAAAGTAGAGACACTACATACTGATATACACCTGAACATCAGCAGGAGAGGACTCTTTAAAGTAGAGACACTACATACTGATACACACCTGAACATCAGCAGGAGATTATATCACACTGCACAGAACGTGTTTACAGGCCAGCACTGCTGTGCTTGTGGTTTGTGTTAGTTGTAGCTGTTTTACTGCATGTTTCACTAATAACAGGAAACCACAGACTAACTGGGACACAGTGCACCTATCACTGAGTTAGAAACTGGCTCAGCTGGAGTTTTAATGGTTGCTGGCAGGAAACCTGAAAGACTGAGAGGAGCAGAGAACGGAGGCTGGGGGGAAATATATGTATATCCTGCTGAACTGTTTCTTTTGTACGTGATTATTTGGCTATGCTTTATTACTTGGGGATTATTGACAGTTTTATTATTGGTGTAATCTGTGTATCTCCATCTGAGGTTAATTACCCCCTGTCTCGATGCACTCATTCACTTCATCTATTCTTCTGTCTCCTCTATTTCATTTCTACCCTCTCTTTGTTCAACTCTTTCCCTCAGCCCTCTCTAACTTCCCCCGCTCTGTTTTCTTCGGACTTTCCTCACTTCCTTTCCACTTCTCTCCTTTCCTTTTTCGTCAATCTGGAGCATTTTCTTTGGAGAGTGTCCTTGCAGGATAACATTTTTCTTTATCCCCACTTCCATCTCGTCGCTCCAGTCTTCACCTCTTTGTATTTCTCGTTGTATTTCCTTTTTTGTATTCGTTTCTTCGCTTCTAGACTTTCCCTCTCTACCGTCCTCACCTCTTTCTGACCCCTCTCTTCCACTGCTCCTTCTTGTCAGTTCTCATCTGTCCTTTTTACCCTTTACCTCCCTCCCTTGTTGTGCCCTCTCTTGGTCACTTGAAATCTTGTTATATTGCCTTTTTGCGTACCTCCTAAAGAAAACTTTTTTTAAAACACTAACAACACAAGAGTACAATCTTCTTGATCTTACATTTCAATTAAAAGCTATATTAAAAAGGCGGGTCTTGAGTTGTCCTCCTTAATTTCCACTTGAACCTTCTTTGTGAGTAAATACAGTTCTTCTGAAGACGTCTTATTTATGACACATACTGTAGGGTAATGTGTTCAAACTCTCCATTATTTGTTACTTCGACATATCTTATCCGATGGCAACTTCTCCTTCATAATAACATGCACTCTTGACCCAAGGAAATAATCGTTACGGTGGACATGCATGGTCTGCTGATTGTGACTTTCGAAACTTACTGAAAAACAAAAATAAATGAAATTATGTGTTTGGGTTATTGGTGTTGAAAATCTAAAAAATGCTCCTAAAGCAAAAGTGCTAAAACACTGACTGAATACCCTTTTAACCACTATAATAATTAATAATAATATAATAATAATAATATTTTTATAGCGCCTTTCAGGAAACCCAAGGTTGCTTTACAAGTCCGGTAGGGGTGTAGGGGAAAAAAGGCAGACAGGTTAAGGGGGTGGGGGGGAAGTAGCGGAAAAAGAAACCTATTAAACTAACTATACAGTGGGGAAAGCCTTGGTGAAAAGGTGCGTTTTGAGGGCTTTTTTGAAAATGTCCAGGGTTGGGGCGCTGCGGACTGCGCAGATTGTACTTACAAAATGAAGCTATAAGTGTTTAACTGCAGCCATCAAATTAATCAACATTTTTTTTAAATAGCACAAAAGGTCACACAAAGTGCTCCACAAACAAACAAAAAATGCTCTCATGAAGCTGAAAATCTAAATAATAATAATAACTTGAATTGATATGGCGTCTTTCATAACCTCAAGGTCGCTTTACGAAGAACCATACCTTACAACGACCTCTATCGCTATTCCCCCCCCCCTTCTCTCGCCCCTCTTTCTTCTCAGTAAGTCTGCAGTGTTTCGGTTGGACTCCCTCCTCGCCATCCTCCTCCTCCTCCTCCTCCTCCTCCTCCTCCCCCTATTTGTATTTTTCCATGCCTCCTCAGCTCACTCTGTCATTCTGTTTTCACTGGCCTGCTTCCCGGTGGGACAACATTCATTTTGACGGCGCTCCCGACAGGAAACCGCCCCCCCCCTCCGCCCCGCTCCCAGGGAAAACTGGAATCGCATATCGTCAGGTAGCGAGCCACGCAGAGGGTCAGACTGCGAGGAAAGTGCAGCTGAAGTTGACTGAAACCACAAAACACATAAAAGCAAATCCTCAGGCCACAATCTGTCCTGTCAACACATGTTCAATCACTGCAGCTTAGAAAAGAAATGCAACTGAGTATGATTGATATTATGGGAATTCAAGACTCGCAGAGTTCGATGACAAATATGTCCCTGACATCTGTAGTTTTCAGACGTTTCAGACTCGGAAAACCTGAGATTCTACCGGACAATTCAGCTACTTTTACCACATGAACAATACACTGTATACGGAAGAGAGGTTTGGGTGATTTGTAGTTCAAGAGATCTCAAACTGTCATATAGTTGAGTTTAATGGATCAGTAAAAGTATTTTTCGGGGTCCAGGTGAAGTTAAACCATTATTTCAAATACATTCGTTAACTTTTGCATACCTCCATTTTGTAAAATGTATAAAGTATGATGTGGATGTCTGTATATTGTGTATTCTTTAAATATACTGTTCTAATGTTGATAGATGTTTTTTTTAATTATTTGTACTATTTCAATTCAAATGCAACGCCTTGTAAACATCCTGCTGTAACAAAACGATTTCCAAATTAGATCAATATAGTAAATGTAATCTATAAAATGAAAGCAAATGTTGTGTAGATTAAACCCATAAATCTTTTCAGATCAAATCAATACTTAATTGTTCCACTTCACCATCACGTTGTTTACTGCTGTGCATACTATAAATGCTTTATACTGTATCGTAAATGTTGAAGAGGACATAATATGCTCATATTTGTATTTGGTGTCTCTCCTGTGACATGTTTACAAGTAATATTCAAAAAGCTCTTTATTTGTCTCATGGAGTGGAGATTGCCTCCTTAAATCCTACAGTATGTTCTGATCCAATGCCCGAAAATAATGTTTCCCACATCCTTTCTGAACCGAGGCTCGGAGCGCCCCTTCTCAGCTTGATTAAGATGGAGGAGAGTCTCTATTCCGAGTGACCAGAGACGTCAAGTTCTCACTTCCCTGCTACTGCTGAGCGTTACTCTGCATGTGTAGGAGCTAAGGTTTCACTTCGCCATGAAGTTCAGGAAGTGGAGGAAGCAGGGGGGAACTGTCTGGGGCTGTCAAGACGGGCTTATAAAAAGACCCCAAGAGAGCGTGATTGAAAGAGGGAGGGAAAGAGGAGAAGAGGGAGGGAGGACGGAGGGATAAGGACAAGGAGGTGAAGGGAACAATGAGGCCTTTGATTGGACCGTTCTGGGGAGCATATGTGGGTCAGTGCACGAATAAACAGACTTTCACTACCTATTGATGATTTACACACACACAGTCACGTTGTGTTGTTTATGTTCCCCATTAACACACACACTTTCACATATCACTCTGGTGCAGGCAGACACACACACACACACGCACACACACACACACACACACACACACACACACATAAAGACAGAGCGACGTTGTCTTGTATTCATGGTTTACGCCTCTCTGTTTCCCCTCTCTTTAAATCAGTTGGCTTACACACACACACACACACACACACACACACACACACACACACACACACACACACACACACACACACACCATGTATACATCACTTCAGGGGACATTACATTGACTTACATGCATTTCCTGGAGACTTATCCTAACCTTAACCAGAACCAACACATGCCTAACCCTAACCCTAACCATAACCAAGTCTTCACCCTAAAATTAATGATTCCCCTTATGGGGACCTCCGATTGGTCCCCATAAGGGCGGCGAGTCCCCACATGTGACTGTGTAAACAGATGTAGGTCCCCACAAGTATAGTAATGCTAGGCCACACACAAACACACACACACACACACACACACACAAAATATATTCACTTATTTACTGTGGTTACTAAACAACATTTCGCTGACAGGATTAGTTAATAACTAGGTTCATGTTAAGGATGATGAGAAGTATACATTAACTAAAGGCTCAAAACCTCTGTGTTCACTCCTGTGACAAATAAAGAGCTTTGTGAACATTAAAGCACGGCGACATGTCACAGTACAGACACTACATACTGATAAGAACCTGAAAGTGAGCGTACGATGTCCTCTTTAAGTACAACATGTTCTTCCACCACGGCAAGAAGTATCAGTGAAACTCTTTACACAATAATGTCAAAGCTTCAAATCAGTTCTTACAAGAAGAACACATGCATAACTGAAAGGGCACAGCTCTTATGTTCTAGTAGTCAACAGGGAGGTGATACTTCAATGTTGTAGTACTACTGAAGTGTCCTTGAGCAAAACACTGACTTCCCACGAGTCCTGTGACTGCTCGTCTTCACGGCCGACCCTCGCCAGACCTGCGGGCAGCTGAAAAACGAGCTCCACTGAAAAACAAATCTAAATGCTAAAATTGGTTTCATCTTATAATAATGATTCCCACGCCATGCTGTAATTGTCAGGAGATTGGTCACTGTCAGATTACTAGAAGATGAATATCGTAAAGGGTCCTGAGGCAATTACCATCACGATGCAGAGGTTTCTCCCTCACTACTTGATCATTCATGTTCTGCTGGAGCGATATTGTTTTATGGTTCTCATTATCTCTGCATGTTGTTTTTCTCTCGATGTACAATCGTATGTGTTTTAGGGGGCACATGTCTGTCGGTTTGTGTTATCAGTATTCTTTCATTCAAGCCTCTGGGAGTGTAAACAAGGCTTAAAGAAAATATGCTGCTTTTAAAAATACCCCATACGGTTCCCTTGGTTATTTTATCAACAAAATTAGTGGTCCATTGATTCCTGATTCCTGTCAACAATGCCTTTATTCAATATTCTAGGTAGATGAACCAATCGAAAGTGAATATTTAAATATATAGAGAACATTTAACATGGTCACTTGGTCGTGTACTTTTAGGAATGTATTTACTATTATAAGTCAAAATAACTTGCCGTGGTAATTATGCAAAAGCGCCCGAAGGAAATATCTTGCCTTCAGAATTCACACCTTTCTGACCCCAATCAAAAATATGTTGTCGTGGACGGACATGTGAAACAATTCGATGAAAGTTGGTCATCAGAATGAAATCAATCAATCAATGATGGCTGTGGCTCAGTGGATCGTGCGATGGACTTAGAATCAGGGTTCGAGCAAGTTCGAGTCCCACTGCAGTCAGCCTGTCGTTGCGTCCCTGGGCAAGACACTTACCCTACTAAGTCTCTTTGGCTAAAAGCGTCTAACAAGTGACATGTTATAGTATTTAAATATATTTTAAACTGCTGCTACTTATGAGCCCTTTTATGCTGCTGTTGCCGTGTGCCAAACTTATTTGTTCCTGTATTTTACTTGGTGGACTAGCAAAGTAAGGTCTGTTTACTGTAGGACAATACATATCTTGAATCTTGAATCTAATTATCAACTGCACCGATAAATACATGTACACTAACTTGCTTAATGACTTGTTTACATTGTTTACTACCTTCTGTTCTTGTATGGTAATGTTGTATTGTTTTGAAAGCGTACTGTTCGATGTATCATAGGTCCAAGTTATAGTCACTTTATATAGAGTATATATGACAAGTGTTAGCTGTCAACATGATACTTATAGCTGTTATGTGTGATTGCACCATTGGGAATGCTTGGAAATTCGCTGTGTAGTGACAATAACGGAATCTAAAAAAGCTCATGTCTGACTGCGACTGTTACTCGACATAAATCAAAAACACAATTCGAAGTCGTGGTGAAGATGATGAGAACCATGATTTCACACTGATGCTGTGTATTGACTTGAATCCTTCTCGACTATAGTCCCTCCCTCTTGGCTTTAGTTCTCTATCCTTTCCAATAACACCATCTGAGCTCCAGTTTATTTTAGAAGTGTAATACATCTGGCAGCTTATTTGAGTACTGCTCTTTTAACTGGTCTGTCTGATGGTCTTTTGTAGTTAAATCCTCGCATCAAATCCAAGGCAAGCTTCAGATGTAGAAGTGTTTTTGCTAATCATTAGCTGAACCTCAGACTTCATTTCTAAAGCATTTCATTGCTCGTGTTTTGGTTTAATTTGAGGCCGCTTTCCTTTCTACTCTCTCCATCACACACACACACACACACATTTCAGACAAGTCAGTCGAAATGTTGACCAATGGCTTTAATGATTAAAATTGCCCACATTAAATTGTATTCTAGATACTCTGCGTTCGGGAGACGGAGACTGATGCTCCTAGACATGGGCTAATTGATCGAATACTGAAGCAACTGATTCATTGTTTTTTAGTGGCAATACTCAACGTTATCGGACAGATGAAGAAACACAAAACCTTCATCTTGAATAACTTGTTAGTCGTAACTTAAAAGTGGAAACAGCAACTAATCCATACTTTAGTAAATTAAAAGTAGGGTGGATCAAAAAACAAGGATAAGACCCAGAGATGAGTTAGAAACTTCCTGTTTCCTTGCCTCAAAGTCGATTTTTTTTTCGATGTGTTTGTGGGTCTGTGGTCAGCAAAAGAGATTTAGATGTTTTGTCCTACAACATAAAATATGTGAGAAAATACTGGTGACTTTAAAAACGGCAGTCTAAGAGTCAACGGTACGTCCACACAGCAGCTTTTCAAAAATCTAGAACAGCTTGGAGCTGGGCGTGTCTGACAGCTTGGGGATTTTTTGCGAGCAACGCGACCAACAACCAATCACGTGAATCTCCCGCCCCCGACATACAAAGCAAAAAACCCCTGGGATTTTATGCGAGCAATATATATATATATATAAACTCCCCAAACAGGCGAACACCTACCAGTTTCCCCCACTGTTTCTGCCACCTCCCTCCATGCCTGGTTGCTCCGGTTTGTATCCCGTTAATAGTTCTGGTCGTAAAGAACCGGGTGATTTGCTACCGTAATTTCTCGTTTGGAATATGAGGAAATGAACTGCGGTCTGGTTCTCCCTGCTTACACGCAGTTTGATTGGCTAGCGCTTCTACTGTCAGATTTGCATAAACGTGTTTGATTGGCTGGCGCTTGCAGCTCAGCTTCAAAAGTTGAACATTGCTCAACTTTTAAATCCTGGACATCTTGGAAATCTACGCTTCGCTCACGCACAATGCAGTTCGGCGAAAAGCGAGGCAAAGTGACGTCATCCCCATTCAAAGTCAACGGGCAGAGAAGCGTTGGAAGCGGTGGAAGTTGCTTCTGAAGCTGCTGTGTGGACGTACTGTTAAAGAAACTACTTAGCATCATCAAGCCGAACATTAGCCGCTTGTAGCTTATCGGTCGTGTTCTTGAAGTCATGTGACTGTCAGGTAGTTTGGTTATAGCTGTTATAACGTAAGCTTTTAACTTCTGCCAATTGCATTTACACTCGATCCTAAAGTGTTATAAATATATGGAGATTATCCAATGGAAAAGTCCCATTACTTTTTGTTGAGGCAGCCCATATGATGCTAACCACACTATGTTCATACCTAAAGAGAAAACTGTCCATGACAAGTAATTACAAGACAAGTTCAAAAGAAAACCAATAAGAGCTCTGAGTTCTTGCTGGTTTTCACATGGGACACTTCTGTAACGCTTAGTTTACTTAGAGGTTATACACATAAGCACATCCACAGATTAAATTAGACGTCATAATGTATCAACATCAAGTATTCTCTCTTGACCTATGGGCCAGTGTCTTGGGGATCCCGGAGAGTCCAACAGTCGCTTTAGCTCATACTTCATCACTGTTTGAACGTCCCCGTGGTCCAAGTGGACATCCGATCCCCACCAAGGTGGACTCTGGGGTGATGAGGAGCCTTTGATCTTTCATACGTGCTTATCCGTGAAAACAAGGTTCCTCACTCGTCTCCCGTCTACTCGTCCTCATGTTCATTATTTCAAGGAACCTCACGCTCTTCCCCTTCTTTCCTCTCCCTCCTTCCTTGCCCTTCCTGTGCCCTCCATCCCTCCATCCTTCACTCTTTCTCTCTTGAACTAACTCCTTCTGGCTCGTCTCCTGGTTTCACTTGTAGACCTCCTTATCTCCCCATAGGAGTCTGCACTTCGACACTGGTTAGCACGCACACACGCACACACGCACACACACACACACACACACACACACACACACACCATGTATACATCACTTCAGGGGACATTACATTGACTTACATGCATTTCCTAGAGACTTATCCTAACCTTAACCATAACCAACACATGCCTAACCCTTACACCTAACCAAGTCTTCACTCTAAAATTAATGATCCCCTTATGGGGACCTCCAATTTGTCCCCATAAGGGAGGCGAGTCCCCACACGTGACTATGTAAACATATGTAGGTCCCCACAAGTATAGTAATGCTAGTCCACACACACACACACACACACACACACACACACACACACACACGTATACATCACGTCAGGGGACATTACATTGACTTACATGCATTTCCTAGAGACCTATCCTAACCTGAACCATAACCAACACATGCCTAACCCTTAACCTTAATCCTAACCAAGTCTTCACTCTAAAATGAATGATCCCCTCATGGGGACCTCCAATTTGTCCCCATAAGGGAGGCGAGTCCCCACACGTGACTATGTAAACATATGTAGATCCCCACAATTATAGTAATGCTAGTACACACACACACACACACACACACACACACACACACACACACACACAATCTGGGCTTAAATTGGACGCAACCAGCATGTTAGACTCTGTTTCTGTCTTGCCCAGTCGGCATTAGTATCTCCATTTCTCTCTACATGCAGTCTCAATAGATTTATTTCAGCCTCTCTTGAACTCAGACCTCCATCCGAACTTCATTTCAATCTAAAATAATAAGTGTAAGAACATGAGAAACTGCTGACCTTTATGATTGACCCACTGTAAGGGAAGGCAAGGTTTTTCTATATAATGTATGCAGTATAATATGTAGCAATTCAAAGTGCTTTACCTGACAGATAAAAGCTGAATGGCATCACACTGTGTGCACTTTAGCTGTGAAGAGCCCCCTTTGTGCTTAATGTCATTGGATTTGAATAATTTTATATTCCTGTGGTTTGCTTGGTTGCCATTTTATCGGCCTTAAAATAATGCCACCTCAAGAAAGTAATACATTCAAAGCTTTGCAGACGATAATCTAACCGGTATGCCTTTGATTCTGTTGTCCAATCTTAAGAAAGCCAGAACTTAACCATCGATTAAATACAAAATAAAGTTCTTCTTGTTATCTATGAACTTGATCCTACCGGCAGCTTTGGGGATAATTAGAAGGCCTGTTGGAAAATCAATGATTTCAGTTGTGTTTGTTTCGTGTTTTTGATCAGCTGAACAAGCGGGTGCAGCCGTAGCTTTTGTTGAAGCTCAAAGAGATTCACAGGTGAGTATATTTTAGAAATTGCAGGATGCAAAAAGAAAAAACTCAGCGGTGTGATTAGGATCAGAGCTGCTGAGAAAAAAGCATTTCATGGCAACACGTTTTATAGTTCGCCAGACTGCTCTCCGGACATTTAAAAAGGTATTGTGTAAAAGTGTTGTATTTTTAAAGTTTCATGAAGTACAGTTTGTTTTTCATCCATTGCTCGTTAGTACATATCTTGTTCATCACATATTCAGAACATGCCGGGCTGGTTGTTGAAGCACAATACAAGCTTACTCATCCGTAACCTTAAGGCAACGTTGGTCATTCAGAATAAAGTCATTGTTTTTTAAGTTGATTTGTGATTATATTTCAGACCCTCGTAAAGGTTTTCTTTGAGTAGTTTAGAATATTTAGCATACATTGTGTTTTAAATATCAGTATGTAGTGTCTCTACTTTAAAGAGTCCTCTCCTGCTGATGTTCAGGTGTATATCAGTATGTAGTGTCTCTACTTTAAAGAGTCCTCTCCTGCTGATGTTCAGGTGTATATCAGTATGTAGTGTCTCTACTTTAAAGAGTCCTCTCCTGCTGATGTTCAGGTGTATATCAGTATGTAGTGTCTCTACTTTAAAGAGTCCTCTCCTGCTGATGTTCAGGTGTATATCAGTATGTAGTGTCTCTACTTTAAAGAGTCCTCTCCTGCTGATGTTCAGGTGTATATCAGTATGTAGTGTCTCTACTTTAAAGAGTCCTCTCCTGCTGATGTTCAGGTGTATATCAGTATGTAGTGTCTCTACTTTAAAGAGTCCTCTCCTGCTGATGTTCAGGTGTATATCAGTATGTAGTGTCTCTACTTTAAAGAGTCCTCTCCTGCTGATGTTCAGGTGTATATCAGTATGTAGTGTCTCTACTTTAAAGAGTCCTCTCCTGCTGATGTTCAGGTGTATATCAGTATGTAGTGTCTCTACTTTAAAGAGTCCTCTCCTGCTGATGTTCAGGTGTATATCAGTATGTAGTGTCTCTACTTTAAAGAGTCCTCTCCTGCTGATGTTCAGGTGTATATCAGTATGTAGTGTCTCTACTTTAAAGAGTCCTCTCCTGCTGATGTTCAGGTGTATATCAGTATGTAGTGTCTCTACTTTAAAGAGTCCTCTCCTGCTGATGTTCAGGTGTATATCAGTATGTAGTGTCTCTACTTTAAAGAGTCCTCTCCTGCTGATGTTCAGGTGTATATCAGTATGTAGTGTCTCTACTTTAAAGAGTCCTCTCCTGCTGATGTTCAGGTGTATATCAGTATGTAGTGTCTCTACTTTAAAGAGTCCTCTCCTGCTGATGTTCAGGTGTATATCAGTATGTAGTGTCTCTACTTTAAAGAGTCCTCTCCTGCTGATGTTCAGGTGTATATCAGTATGTAGTGTCTCTACTTTAAAGAGTCCTCTCCTGCTGATGTTCAGGTGTATATCAGTATGTAGTGTCTCTACTTTAAAGAGTCCTCTCCTGCTGATGTTCAGGTGTATATCAGTATGTAGTGTCTCTACTTTAAAGAGTCCTCTCCTGCTGATGTTCAGGTGTATATCAGTATGTAGTGTCTCTACTTTAAAGAGTCCTCTCCTGCTGATGTTCAGGTGTATATCAGTATGTAGTGTCTCTACTTTAAAGAGTCCTCTCCTGCTGATGTTCAGGTGTATATCAGTATGTAGTGTCTCTACTTTAAAGAGTCCTCTCCTGCTGATGTTCAGGTGTATATCAGTATGTAGTGTCTCTACTTTAAAGAGTCCTCTCCTGCTGATGTTCAGGTGTATATCAGTATGTAGTGTCTCTACTTTAAAGAGTCCTCTCCTGCTGATGTTCAGGTGTATATCAGTATGTAGTGTCTCTACTTTAAAGAGTCCTCTCCTGCTGATGTTCAGGTGTATATCAGTATGTAGTGTCTCTACTTTAAAGAGTCCTCTCCTGCTGATGTTCAGGTGTATATCAGTATGTAGTGTCTCTACTTTAAAGAGTCCTCTCCTGCTGATGTTCAGGTGTATATCAGTATGTAGTGTCTCTACATGTCTCCAAGCTTTAATGTTCAAAAAGTTCTTTATTTCTCTCATACTGTCTGTGCTGCAACACCTCTTTTCACCCTCTGTCTGAAACCAGAGCCCAGTCTGCTCTGATTGGTTAGCAGACTCTGTTGTGATTGGTCAACTGGTCGCTTAGAGATGTCCCGCCTCTTAGCCTATCACGTACAATGGATTGGAGTGCTAGACAATAGAAGCACGAGTGTTATCTAGTGATGTCACTATGTTTCGTAAATAAACAAAGGAATCCAATGGAGGCGTGGAAAACCCCCCAAAAGCATAACAGGGCCCCTTTAAAAATTCCAAATTTGAAAAAGTATTACATTTGTTGTGTTCAGTGAAACACAATTAATTGTTAGTCATTGCCAATACTTGCATTTTCTAAGGACAATGACTTCCACTTATCTTGTTTATCACTACATATCAGTACAGCAAATACTGGCAGGAGATGAAATGTATTAGATAATGACGAGTAATGCTTCGTTGGTCGATGTCTCAGTACTTTTAATGTCAGGTTTCCAAACTAGCTGGAAAATTGATGTGTCACCAGTGAGATGTGCCTCTTAGATCTACTTCATACTTCCATAGTAGTGAGATATCAGCTGGTTATATACGAGCTGTCGGTGTGAAAGACACCCCAAAGACTCTCTGCTGTCCGGCTGCTCAGTTACATCAGAGGGAGCCGTCTGAGGAAATAATGCATTACGCTGATAGAAGGCATCTCAGTGGTTACGGGACAAAATGTTCCGTGTGCTTTTCACATGCTGTACTCTGAGGACTCGTCTAACCGGGGGTCTGACTGCACTGCATTAGCAGCATCCTAAATAGCTCCTATGGCGGCTTCCTGTTCCACCTTTCTCATATTCTGCACACTTTTCATCATGCTCGGTCTTGTATTTTAAGTAGCAGCAGTTTTTGATATATCGTGCAATAAGAGGAACAATTGTATGCAATATCTAGTCTTATGATTATACAGGTTAAATCATTAAAACAACTTCTTTCCAACTGTTGTGGCAGATGAATTATCCCCCTTTCATCAGGGGGTCTGTGGGACATGGACCTTACAGCCGTGTTCACAATATGACACAGCTGTTTTGTGTCCCTGATGTTCAGGTAACCAAAGTATTGTAGAAAGAGCAAGAACAGATGCATACAGTACAACACCCGGGTGTAAATAGCTACAGTGCTTAAGATAAGAAGTGTCTTTAACTGTATACATCCACCATAGGGGAATTAGAATTTGACGCAGCAGCACAAGGGAATGAAGTTATCAAAGAAACATTTCCATGAATATCTATACATCCAAAACAGAATCTAAAGTGTAGCCCGGGTGTGAATAGCATTGTTAGCTACAGTACGGACTTTCGGGTGTGAATAGCATCTGCCTTTTTTAAATCAAACATATCGAACCCTTTCACATTTGGATGTCATTTAAGAAAGACCAGCACATATTCAGCTGCCTGCACTATGTTTATCACATGTAGGGGGATGTCTATCATTTCCTGCAGCCTGTTGGACGGAACAGAAAGAGGCGCCAAAGCTGATGCACATTTGGTAGACAAACAGCAGCATTGTCATGTGAAGTTTCATACGATTTTAAGGAGAACAACCCTAACAACATATATCAGAATCTAACCCAGGAAAGCATTTATTTGGGTTGATGGAGGATTGGTTTCTTAAAGTGGACCTTTTATGCTATATTCAAATACCAAACAGTTCCCCCGTTGGAGCCATGCCTCTTACTGCTCATACCCCTCTATTGCAGCCCTGTTAGTGAAACGCGGATTTTGGGTCCTTAGCTTGAACAAAAAAAGAAGAAGAGGAAGCGGAGCTAATGCCTGATCAGAATTCTACCGGAGATAAAGTTCTGCTGTGATAAAACGCCATCCTGTTCTAAACCACATCAAGGATTATTTCCTGAAACAGTATGGAGCTCAAATACTTTTTCTCTTGCGGGTTTATCACAAGGTGAGTTCTCTTTTATTTCCTGCTTTTTAAACACGTGCTCTCCAGTACAGGTTAGCTCTGAGTGTTAGCGAGGCTAATGTAAACAAAGACGAGATTACGTCCAAAACACGTCAGGCATTGTTTCTAATAGCAGCTCTCTGTGGGTCTGCCGCCGATTTGACGTCAGATCGGCAGCAAATCTGGATCAGCTCCGTTGTAGCCTCGTTTTTAAAAGACCGAGGACACATACTTACGTATAAAAGACACCACCAAGTGCATTTTGCATGATAGGTCCCCTTTAAGAAATGTCAACTCTTTTTTTCAAACTCCCATCAATTGTCATGAATTCAATAAAACGTTGACAATCTCATTTATTCCTTTTACATTTTCGGAAGAGTTCAAATGCTAAGTTGTTTTCAGGTTGTTGACTCTTTCTGCATCATTATAAATCATTAGCTATATTATATATTCGATTCATATTCTCCTCAAACACATCTGCATAATATTCTCTGACAGAAATATGAAAACTTCAGTCCATAATGTGTTTATTGCTGGTTTTAAAGAGGTCTGAAAGCACAGAGGCAGACACTTCCCCCCCAGGCCGCAATGGAAAGAGAAAACATACTTTGCACCATGTAAGGTCTAGCCAAGACCTACAACTGAGTGGCAAGAAGGTTTCGTTCCCTAAGGACATACCTAAAGTCCTGAAGGTATGTATCAT
Organism: Champsocephalus esox; assembly: GCA_036324585.1. Taxonomy (NCBI): domain Eukaryota; kingdom Metazoa; phylum Chordata; class Actinopteri; order Perciformes; family Channichthyidae; genus Champsocephalus; species Champsocephalus esox. Next base: position 33,846,281 of record CM070497.1, read on the forward strand.
CATCCTGAAAACACACGCAGAAAATTGCAAGGTACTATTTACAGCGGCGTAAAATATGAAATTGCAGAGGATGTGTGAAAGAAACTAACATCAGTTTTCCATACTCTTCCAAGTCATATTAAAGGTGGGGTAGGTACGTTTCAGACACCGGCTCGAGTGCACTACAATTTGAAAGTACGCAGCCGAAAAGAATCCGCCCCTTCCTTCAGACTTCCTTTCAGAGCACCTCCTCCAACACACATGAACGCGCTCATGACGTCAGCAGACGGGTGAAAGTGGCCGCCTGTTGCTGGCGAGTCATTGAAGTACTGCTGCAATGCACGCCCAATGAGGGCACGCCCAATGAGGGCACGAGATACATTTGTGCGTGCACGAGATGGAAGGCTGACAGACAGGGCGGCAATCCAACCCGTAATACTTGTTACAGTACCACGGCTTCCACAGATGACATTTCTTTATGGATTTTTAGTCAAAGCACTTCAGATATTCATTGCTATCGGGATGTTAAGAGCTTTTCCATGGAATATAACAAAAAGTGTATCTCGAGCCGGTTTCTGAAACATACCTACCCCACCTTTAGAAACTTGGTGAGATAGACTTTATATAGTGGTGTCACTTTTGAGAGGTATTATCTTATAAAACAGCCAAGAAAATGTACACATAAAGGGACATTGAGTCAGTGAGAGCAAGTGACTGACAACCACTGCACCAGAAGAGCTTTTCCTCCTGACAGAATGTAATGACTTTCGCTCTCGGAGAAGACTTTTAGAGGCAAGAGCTGCAGAAACGGCATCAAAGGCCGTGCCTCTGTGGAGGATTTGGGTGTCAGAGTGTCATCTTATCACTTTCTCCGGGGAGGAATGCTATTTTTTCGAAACATAATACTTTGAATTCACAAAGATTCAAACGTTTACCAGCTGGTGTTATCCCTGTACGACTACAGTCTAATTGTGTGCACTCAGCAAATCCATCGCATCTGTTGGGGATTCCATTTCTCCTCTCAAAAAGTCTAAGATTGGAGCCATGCAATAACAATACCACCTTTAAGAGGAAATCCCAGGGATAAAAGAAACTGATATGAAAATGTTGTTGAAAAGCAGCTCAGCATGATACCAATTATTACCGAATGGACATGAACAGACAAGCTTGAAAACACCTATATATTTTAATTGAATCATTACTGAACAGCTGTCAGATAAAAGAAAAAAAACCACACACCTTCAAAAAGAAATACCTGCAATTAGGTTAAACTGCTATTTTTAGATCGGCAAACATATCTTGGAAATCATATGCTTGGGTTTAAGCGTTTCCGTTTCATCAGAGGAACTCTCACGTCACATTATTTACTGTATAACTTTCTGAAGTGTTTTAATGTGACAGCGGTAAATATGCAGTGAAAACGTTGGGTTACGTAGTGTAACCCTTAATATATTAGCACAGGCTCCGTCCTCTACTGGACTCTATGCTTGCGGGGTAAGATAGTACCCATAGAGTCCAGTAGATGGCGGAGCCTGTGAGAGATATAACGTTGGGTTACGTAACCCTTGTAATATTAGCACAGGCGGAGCCCTCTACTGGACTCTATGGGTACTATCTTACCCCGCAAGCATAGAGTCCAGTAGAGGGCGGAGCCTGTGAGAGATATAACAACAATTTACACAACTACTTACATTACATTAAATGTCATAAATAGACAAGCTTTGGCAAATTGTATCCCTAATATTAAGAGAGACAAAGACAACAATAGCGGAGAGAATATCATGTTTTTGTGTTCATACAGTTCTTCAGATTTCAGGTGTGACGATGGACATTGAGAGGATTCATAAGGTTGCATTGTCTCAATTAAAATAATGAATAAAGACCATTATGCCCAACAATGCAACACCAGGTTTATAAAAAAAACGTTTTCCTTTAGAGGATGTTAGATGGACTGAAACCAATTATGTTCTGTCCCTAAATCAATGTGGTCATGGGAACAAGCATTTAAACATCCTTAGAGAAACTTTTTTGTGCCATTTATTTTCTATATTGCCTTGAAGTAGTACTCGAAGGAGTTTACATTATGCTTGAAGTCTAAGTGCTTTTACTTGTCAGGATATTGTTAATAGAGACAAGAAAATTGTAAAGTATATGCTGTAGACAGAATATAACTCTATTATCGTATGGAAGAACTTTTATGACCAAAGATACCAGGTTTGAATCCTATTTCAGTGAGGTGTTCAAATGAACTCAAACATGGTAAACAGGACTGGAATTGAAGAGACTATCAGGCTTTATTTATCTGTATTAAAGACCAACTTAATCGAGTCTATAGCTGCATCTCACTTCGGTTAAATGGATTCCTTGCGTCCCACTTGCGTTGTTTCCCTGCGTCTAGTCCTCCCACCAGGAAGCATGGAGAGACGCAAGGAAACCTCGAGAAGCAGGGAAATTAGTTTTAAGAGCGAATAGAGAACCGCAGTGACGCGTCCTAAAACCCAGAAGTAAGTTAGCATTTTTACCACGTCCGGTTCCTTCGATAAAAAGCAATGGAATTTCTCCATAGGGTTTTCGAAAATAGCTCCAAATAAGGTCTGTGGTTGACACACATTGAAGAGACAGATCACGTTTTGTTCTACGACATTAAATCCATCAGCAGAGACCCCGCTGGTGATTTCTGAAGAGTTTACGTGTCTGAAAAAACGATGGTTGTTACCGAGTGGCTGAATAGGACTACAGAAGTTCTCGAGGCCGTTGTACGTCATTACACTGAAAGCAAGTCCCTGCCTCCTGCAAAGTGTTCAAACAAACGCTTCAACTTGTACCATTCAGAATCTGTAGTTTTGAATATGGACCTGAAGTCGGTGTGACGTTGACTCGGCGACCCTGCTCTAGTTCCTTTAAGTGCATAAAGTTAGCATTTTGCTTCTTGCGACTAGATTTATGCTTCGAAAATTATAAAAGTAGGGTAGACATGTGGATATTATCCGGCTGAACAAAACGTGATCCGTCTCTTAAATGTGTCTCAACCACAGACCTTATTTCCAGCTATCTTCCAAAACCCTATGGAGAAATTGCATTGCGTTTTTGACGAAGGAACCGGAAGGAGTTTAGATCCGGGTTCTAGGACTCGTCACTGCGGTTCTCTATGGGACGTTGTTTCCTCCGGAGCGTCACCTGAAGCGACGTCCGTTTGTGATGACGCCGCACAGCTGATCGTTTGACAGCAGCCAGATAAGTGCATGCGCTGCATCGTCCAATCAGTGAGTGATACATAGTAAGGGGGCGGGGCGAGTGTCTGAGGATTTCACCGGAGGATGGTCTGGTAGTTCCTCGATTATCGTTCCTCCGAGAAAAAATAAGGCCACTGGGACGCTACTCAAGATGGCGCAGACAAATCAACTTCCGGTGATACCGAGCCCGAGGAGCGAGGAAATGAAGAATAACCGAAGTGAGACAAGACAAGTCCAACACCAGGTCCAATCAAGAGCGAGTCCAAAGGCAGTGGAAACCAAATCAAGACGAATCAAAGTCATACTGACGACCATAATAAGCAATAAGTTAATTCCAATGCTAATCTTGTTCTCCTGAAGAGCTGCAGCTTTGATAACAGCTGATGTTGGTTCAATCAGGCAAATCAAAAAAGTATACTGTACACAGCAAATGTAGAGAAGATCATTTAAATGTAGATAACTGGACCAAGGTAATAACGTATTGTGTCGTGTGTGACAATCCAAGACCAGTGCAAGACGTAGAGGAAGCAGACTTCAGTATTTTGGCTCTTTTGGGTAAAACATGTATTTTACTTAGTAAGCGAGTAATTTAGATACATTTTAAATCATTTTATGATAAGTGTTTATTGTGGTATCAGGAAATGTTGTTTTTTAATGTTCTAAAATATCCATACTTATAATCTTTGTTTTTTTTTACCTTTCGTGTAGTTTTCCATCCTTTTTGAAGATGACCACGACTTCATAAAGATACATAGATACACATGATGTTTATATGGACTGTTATCTGTGACTTGGTCGTAACATGGATACAATGAATGTATACACACACACACACACACACACACACACACACACACACACACACACACACACACAGTCCTGCAACCGGCCCCCAGAAGCAGATTTATGAAGCAATAAAAGCTCATCTCCTGGAAACAGTCACACTGACACACTGACACACACACACACACACAAACATATTCACACACGTACTGTATACACACACTCACACACGCACTCATCATAACCCCGCCAAGTACGGAGCTTTGCATATCCTTTTCCCCCTTCAACACACTAGAGACAGATGTTCTCTGTGATATTACATCTGTTTCTGCAACACACACACACACCACACACACACACACACACACTAAAACCTCCTTGTATTGGGAAGGACAATAACACATTTCCTCACTGGAACGAGTAGAGAGTTCTTAGTCCAACTGCTGGCTCTGTGACCGGGACAAAAGAAATATAGAGCGAGGATTAAACGAAGAGAGACAATGAAAACCAGCTAACAGAGAGTGAGTGAGTGTGTGTGTGTGTGTGTGTGTGTGTGTGTGTGTGTGTGTGTGTGTGTGTGTGTGTGTGTGTGTGTGTGTGTGTGTGTGTGTGTGCACTAGCACTTTGCCATTTAGGCCTCTTACATGAGCAGTCCAATTACTTTTTGGAGCTGTAGCCAGAATGGACGGAGGGAGAGAGCGATGACTAGTTGGCCAGCTGGTTCAAGGACTCCTTGGCTCTTTGGCTGGCAGGAGAGATGAGTGCCCTTGAGCAAGGCACTTAATCGCCTTCAGCTCTGTAGCTTCATCTCTTATAAGTATCATGTTTACCAACAGTGTCTTCAATTAGCATTATAGCCTATAAAACAACGGTCGGTCAAATTGGATGACATTGTTTCTACTTTGGTTTACTTGCCTTGGTTGAATCCAATTTCCAATTTGAACCTCAGTGTAATGGCATATCAGTTCAAATGTAAATGTTCTTCGTCACTTGCTGATTGTGTTGAGGAAGACCATGGTTGAAGTCACTCTCATTATTTTAAATACAAAGCAATCTGGCCAAACCAAGCAATGCAGTGTCCTAATTTGTTTTAACATTGAATCTATATTTATTGAAATCGGCCCTTAGGGAGTAAACATATGGCCACATTCAGGTTTAAACGGTCATGTTGCATTTTGAAAAGGTCTACAATGGATTGAGCATGCTCAAAAACTCTCCAACTCGGCCAAATCGACCAAGCTGTTGTTGAAATATTGTCCATATGGCTTTAACGCTGATCATGCTAATGACAGGAGATATCGTAATTCCTAAAATCGCCCTAAATATGCGAGTTAGCATCTGGCAGTTTCTTAATGCTGGGGACATATACTTAACATGTAAAGCTGAACGTCGTGCCTTTGAAAGGAGTGTTTTCTAAAGTAGTTGTGGTCCTTTTTTTGTTATTGTTATAACACTATACATGATAGGGAGCGATTACATTCTGACTTATTGCTAGGAAAAGCTAGGTGTAAAATATGTAGTGAATTGGTTCCGTATTTAAAGCTGGTTCCTCGCTGTAGTTGCTATCACACAGTATCTTAAAGGTCCCATGTCATGCTTTTCCGGTTATCACCCGTCCTCTTGTTGTTATGAGGGTTTCTGCATGTAAACGGTCTGCGGTCACAAACCCTCAAAGTACACCCTGTAGCGAGTAAAACTCTAACACAGAGAAGACCTGTCTGCTGCCCCAGAACGCCTCGTTGGACATTTCTCTTTTTCAATTTGTTTCTTCCCGGAAGCAAAATGGACCAATCCGCGGAGCCCCTCACTCACCAGGACCCCTTGGCTAACTAACAGGGAGTCCCATTGACTTGCATAGAGCTCCCTGGTTGGTAACAGACGAGTTGGGATGGCGAGAAATGCTCTCCACAGACCCATTGACTCACAGCGTTATCAACCTTTTTCTTTCTCAATATCAAGCCACACGTATTGTTTTTACTTCGGCTGTGAGTGTGTGTGTGCTCAGGATGAGTTTCGCGCTGTCTCGCTGTATCGCCGACCCGGAAACCACACCAGTAAGCCAGCTCACTGAGCAGCGAGCCTCGTAACGTCCCGACCAATCAGAGCACACTGGGCTCACAGGGAGGAGGGGGGGGGCGGAGCTCCAACAAGCCGTGTAGGACAGAGAGTGAATACTCAGACTACACAGAGATGCTGTGAGAAACCAATGTGAGTTTGGAACATGGAACAATGTAAATCTATTCTAGTAGACCTCAACAATGGAATCATGATCAGTAGAAATGGCCATGACATGGGACCTTTAAGTATCATTATGTGCTTCCTAAAGTACTAGTCTTGTGGATTTAAAACGTGGCACTACTTTTTTGTGTTTTTCTTTTAAAGAATGAAGAACAGTACCAATGAAAGTTCAACAAAAAGCCTCCTATACGTCATGCTTTATTCCCATCTTGGTTTGTTTCCTGAAGCTTTTGATTATTTTCCAAAAGCTTCCTGTCTGGGTGACTAATCTACGACTCCGGAAATAGTCAAAGACAAAAGTTCTCGAGAAAAGAAAGTTAAGAATATATATACGCTTTTTATATCTTCTATGGTTTACACCAGCCTTGGCAATCAAGCCATCAGTCATATTTAAATATGCTTCCTCTACCCCTCCCTCGGCCCACCACCTGTCACTCGTAGTATGCAGCGCACATTAACAAACGTACACACACAATGCAGAAACACACACATTTCACACAAAGACCCCACATTTCAACTTCAAAAGGGGCCTTTTCGGTCGGGCTGTCACAAAGTCATCACACCCCGGTTTAGTCAGAGAAAGAAAAACAGATTGAGGGGGGAATTGACACAGAGAGAGAGACAGAGTGAACGGAGAGAAATGTCACCCACGCACTTTCTGAACAAGTCGCACGGCGCCGACTGACTGACATCGCTCCCACATTCAACATTAAAGAAACAGACGTGAGACTTTCTGCCTTTATTCACTTGTTAAAAGGCTTTCAGGGTCTTTGTAGACTTTGGTAGAAGGCGGCGGAGGAGCAGAGGTGTGTGCGGCATCCCAGCGGAGAGAGAAACAGCATTCAGGTGTCTGGCTTCCTCTGATGACTGAAGTCAAGTCTTGTCAACTTTAACCGTGAGAACCGCGGCGTCTTGCAATGCAGGGTTTGAGCAGTTAGCATTGGATTGAAGTTACACCATGGAGAGAGAAACATGTCACATGTACTGTAAGATGCATTTTTTGTGTGTTTCTAAATGGTAAATGGACTGTACTTATATAGCGCTCTATCCAGTCTTTAAGACCCCTCAAAGCGCTTTACATATTACATGTCGTTCACCCATTCATACAGAGCAGTGTATGTTAGGACAAGCACTACCATACACATTCACACACCGTTGGCCATCGGGAGCAACTTAGGGTTAAGTATCTTGCCCAAGGATACGTCGACATGTTGACTGCATGAACTGGGATCGAACCCACAACCTTCTGGTCGAAAGACGACCGCACTCTCTCGCAGCCACAGTCTACCATGTTGTTGCACGCGTGTGAACCAATACCCGAAATTGACTAAAGGCTCTCAATAAATATATCATTTTACACTGGAGAGAGAAACATGTCACATGTACAGTTGTGTTCCTATCAGCCTTAAGTTGCAAGATTGTGGAACAATATCCAACGTCGGCTAAATCCCCTCAATATAGATTATTAATTTCACATCTTTTGAATGAGTTTCGAATGAAAATGGTCTACAGATAATACTTATCATCATTGTGTTTGGTACATTTTCATTTCAAACCTTTATTTAACCAGACTGGTCCCTTGAGATCATAGATCACGATCTTGGTGTTATGTCACGGTTTTATTTTTACGGCTCAATCAAGGAGTTATCTGAATTTAAGCTTATTTTTTCTTTCCTATGCGCAGCCAATTCTAATTATCATCAACATAGGTTTTTATTTATTATTGATTATTATAAGAAGTATTAGTTTTCTTAGACATTATTTGTATTACACATTTGTTATTATGATTCTATATTCATTTTTCAGAGACCTATCATCATCTCATCAACATGTGTCCCCTCTTCTTCGTGTCTCTTCTACATCAGCATGTGTCCCCTCTTCTTCATGTCTCTTCTACATCAACATGTGTCCCCTCTTCTTCGTATCTATTCTACATCAGCATGTGTCCCCTCTTCTTCGTGTCTCTTCTACATCAGCATGTGTCCCCTCTTCTTCGTGTCTCTTCTACATCAACATGTGTCCCCTCTTCTTCGTGTCTCTTCTACATCAACATGTGTCCCCTCTTCTCCATGTCTCTTCTTCATCAACATGTGTCCCCTCTTCTCCATGTCTCCTCTACATCAACATGTGTCCCCCTCTTCTTCTTGTCTCTTCTACATCAACATGTGTCCCCTCTTCTTCATGTCTCTTCTACATCAACATGTGTCCCCTCTTCTCCATGTCTCTTCTACATCAACATGTGTCCCCTCTTCTCCATGTCTCTTCTACATCAACATGTGTCCCCCTCTTCTTCATGTCTCTTCTACATCAACATGTGTCCCCTCTTCTTCATGTCTCTTCTACATCAACATGTGTCCCCTCTTCTTCGTGTCTCTTCTATATATATATATATATATATATATATATATATATTTTAAATCGTATAATTTCGGACTTTTGTTGTCGTCTGTGAGGAAAATAAATGGGGCTCAGAGCCTCAGGATACTGAAATCTGTATTTTTTTAAATCTTTTTTCCTTCTAATTTGTTATTCTTTTCAAAATAACACACTGTTATTTACTCACCAATAACACTCAATTATCCTTGCTTTTATTTTTTGGTTTAATTCCATAATCTCGGGCTTTTTTGGCGTCCGTCAGGAACTGAATTTCAAAATAAATATAACCGGAAACAGACGTAGGCATTTCGAGCGATTACCCAAGATCATCAGCTATGGTTTTAAGCTCACTGATTGGATGTGTTAGCCGCAATGCATGCTGGGATTTGGTGTTTATATTATATGAAATCCGGAAAACATTTTAAAAGTATAAAATAATACTTAATTCCGAGTGCTCTTGCTTTTCTATTTGAAAGTCATCACATAACAGCATTGTAATACACGGTTCGGCTGCATTACATACGACAGATCTGCCGTAGTTATTTATTTAGAGAGCCCTGATGAGAAGACCTTTGGAAAAACTGGAAGAAATGGCGCCGAAACTGAATACTTGACGTGGATCATAAATATATCAACAATTAAACAACATCTTCAATTTCTCTGCACACAATACGTCTCCTTGCAGTATCAACACTAATTCGGCTGACTTTTACATTTGATCTAATTCATAGATAGGTTATATTTACACCATAACGGTGCACAGCTGAGAGAAAAGGACTGTAGTTTTCAAAGATATTACTGATTTTCTTTGAATGTAAGAATGTAAATACTGAGTCTGAAATAGTATAGCAATATGCTGTAAAATGATGTGAAAGCATGCATGAAACTATACATCTTCAGATGTTGTACATACAAGTGTCTGTGTGTACCTTTGTGTGCCTAGTGGTTAAAGCACGTTATTGAATTATTGTTTTATGTGTTATATTTGATTAAAAAAATATTAAGAGTACATACTTTCATAGGGGGAAAGTATACATATGGAAATATAGAATATACAAAATTAAGAAGATACTATAAGTGATCTCTACAATAAAACAGTTTAGTGCAGGATGTACACAGATATTAATAGGAGGAGGTGCAAAACAGAAAAACGGATTAACCTTTATTTAAACATTAAATATTAAATATTAAGCCTGACAAAGTAATTAACGTCTAATATATTGCTTTCCTGCAATGTTAACTATGTTGAAGCACTTATTTTAACTGATATTATACACATTAATTATACTCTTATGTATGTAGATAGAATAAGAAATGTGCAGAATATGACAGTTTAATGGTGGAGGTACACACATATTGATAGATGTCTTGTAATGCACTGTTGAGGAACCTGTGACCCAAGTTTTTCATTCATTGCATAACTACACCGTAGTTGTGTATGATATGTCAATACACCTTTGAAAATCTTGAAAGGGATGTGCAAAATAGCCATAATATACAGTCTTTAATGAACTATTAGTAGAGAATAACGAGTAATGAATATACTTTTTTACTTGTTTCCATTCATGTCAATTGCAGATACATGTTTAGTCTTCTCAAGCACCAACTATCAAATATCTCTCCTGATTGTTGGCACTTGACAATAACCTTACCTGAATTTTACTCAGGTGTAACTAAAGTCTGATTTAAGGGTTGTTTATATTTCACATCATTAATCAGAATCTGCAAAGTAACTCAAATAAATGCAGTGGAGTAAAAATACCAGGTTAACCTCTGAATTGTAGTGGAGTAGAACTACAAAGTAGCAATGAGCTGTCATGTGGGTATATGGCATTAATATAATGCTGCGCATTATGGACACAAGTGATTTTCACCCATTTATTAATTATATGTTTTACATTTGATAACACCAATGTGTTTAATAATGGCAACTTCTAATTGTGGGGAAAACGAAAACGTTCAGTAGAGACGTCCCATAGAACATTTTGTGAAACACAATAGCCAGCATGTGTAGTTCTGGGGGGTGTTCGATTCCAGTTTTGGATAATCTGGCGTGGTTTCGTTCCATTTCACACAGCTGTTTGACGCTCTGCGTAACCTTACGGGAACTGTAGTCCTAAACGATAGCTGGGGATTATGGGTAGTGTAGTGTCTTCGGCCATCCTAAACTCAGAAATGTTGACAATCGCAATGATGCTCGAAATGTCCCTTACAGGCCTACGTCTGTTTCCGGTTATTTTTATTTTGAAATTCAGTTCCTGACGGACACCAAAAAAGCCCGAGATTATGGAATTAAGCCAATAAATAAAAGCAAGGATAATTGTGTGTTATTGGTGAGTAAATAACAGTGTGTTATTTTGAAAATAATAACAAATTAGAAGGAAAAAATATTTAAAAATACAGATTTCAGTATCCTGAGGCTCTGAGCCCCATTTATTTTCCTCACAGACGACAACAAAAGTCCGAAATTATACGATTTCAAAATAAAAGCAATAACTGTGGCTTGATATTGAGTAAGAACATGTTGTTATGAACCACACAGCTTCCGGTCTTCCACGACCCGACCGGAGAAAAAGACGTGCTGCAGCTGCAGGCACGAAACACGTTACCAGTAGAAATACATTGCTTTTAAAATCGTGCTGTGCAACACGAAAAAAAGGGGCAAATCGTGATGGTGAACACGAATCAATAGATTAAAAATCGTGTTGGTGAACACGAAATGTTGTGAGACTGGGTTGTATTACGATACAGTTAGAATTGGAAAACTCAGATTACAGTGTAATTAATGTTGGCATGACTGGTTGTTTAATATCAATGTTGTTGCACCATAAGAGAATAAGTTAAAGTCAGTTAGTAACATATATTACTGACCCTTGAAAACCTAATGTTATCACGTATTAGGAATGAAAAGGCACTTGCAAAATGTGCATGTTATAACCTTTGTGCATGAACATTCAACCCAGTGAAAATGGATTTCGAGGACTAACAATTATAGAGTTCAATGAGGGAGACTTTGAATAGATTCCTCACATCAGTTCATAAACTGGTGCATGCTGTGGTATTCATCAGCGACAGATTTAACCTTGAGAAAGTCATGGCTGCCGCTGGGGACTTCCAACAAAGGCAGAGAGAGACAGTCTGCATTTATAATCATTGAACATTATTTTCATTGAGAGCTCCATGAGAAATGTCTGGTATTACAAAACATGTACAAATACATATGTTAATAAATCAAGAAGTCAAACGTATACGTTTAAAAAATGTATTTGCATTTAGCAATCTTTAAAGGGACCCTATTTTACTTTTTGGGGCTCCTTTGTTTATTTCCAGGACATAGTGACATCAGTATGTTTCACTTTTGTCTAAGGCTAAGGGGCGGGACATCTCTAAGCGGTTGACCAATCAGAGCATGGGCTCTGGTTTCAGACAGAGGGTGAAAAGAGGTGCTGCAGCACAGGCAGTATGAGAAAAATAAAGAGCTTTTTGAACATTAAAGCATGGAGACATGTAGAGACACTACAGACTGATATACACCTGAACATCAGCAGGAGAGGACTCTTTAAAGTAGAGACACTACATACTGATATACACCTGAACATCAGCAGGAGAGGACTCTTTAAAGTAGAGACACTACATACTGATATACACCTGAACATCAGCAGGAGAGGACTCTTTAAAGTAGAGACACTACATACTGATATACACCTGAACATCAGCAGGAGAGGACTCTTTAAAGTAGAGACACTACATACTGATATACACCTGAACATCAGCAGGAGAGGACTCTTTGAAGTAGAGACACTACATACTGATATACACCTGAACATCAGCAGGAGAGGACTCTTTAAAGTAGAGACACTACATACTGATATACACCTGAACATCAGCAGGAGAGGACTCTTTAAAGTAGAGACACTACATACTGATATACACCTGAACATCAGCAGGAGAGGACTCTTTGAAGTAGAGACACTACATCCTGATATACACCTGGACATCAGCAGGGGAGGACTCTTTAAAGTAGAGACACTACATACTGATATACACCTGAACATCAGCAGGAGAGGACTCTTTAAAGTAGAGACACTACATCCTGATATACACCTGAACATCAGCAGGAGAGGACTCTTTAAAGTAGAGACACTACATACTGATATACACCTGAACATCAGCAGAAGAGGACTCTTTAAAGTAGAGACACTACATACTGATATACACCTGAACATCAGCAGGAGAGGACTCTTTAAAGTAGAGACACTACATACTGATATACACCTGAACATCAGCAGGAGAGGACTCTTTAAAGTAGATACACTACATACTGATATACGCCTGAACATCAGCAGGAGAGGACTCTTTAAAGTAGAGACACTACATACTGATATACACCTGAACACCAGCAAGAGAGGACTATTTAAAGTAGAGACACTACATACTGATATACACCTGAACATCAGCAGGAGAGGACTCTTTAAAGTAGAGACACTACATACTGATATACACCTGAACATCAACAGGAGAGGACTCTTTAAAGTAGAGACACTACATACTGATATACACCTGAACATCAGCAGGAGAGGACTCTTTAAAGTAGAGACACTACATACTGATATACACCTGAACACCAGCAAGAGAGGACTATTTAAAGTAGAGACACTACATACTGATATACACCTGAACATCAGCAGGAGAGGACTCTTTAAAGTAGAGACACTACATACTGATATACACCTGAACATCAACAGGAGAGGACTCTTTAAAGTAGAGACACTACATACTGATATACACCTGAACATCAGCAGGAGAGGACTCTTTAAAGTAGAGACACTACATACTGATATACACCTGAACATCAGCAGGAGAGGACTCTTTAAAGTAGAGACACTACATACTGATATACACCTGAACATCAGCAGGAGAGGACTCTTTAAAGTAGAGACACTACATACTGATATACACCTGAACATAGGCATAATAATTCCTCTTAAAAATGTATAACGATACAAATTCAAAGCAAAGAGTGAAAAAAAACTGAAATTTCAAACTAAATCTTATAATCTTGTTTTTCCTGTATGCATCTATTGAAGAACCGCCCCCCTCTTACCTGGCACTTATATTGCTTTCTGAATTCACACTGCATTGTACCTCAAGTATTCTAATTGGAAAATAGCGACTGACTTGATTTACATAAGTGGTCTTAATATATCAGGCACTGCACCGGGCGAAGCTGCGTGTGTAGTTTCCACTCTGGTCTAATTAACATGCCTCTTAAACGCAGTGATTTGCCGACTGTTGAAAGCAGGTTGTCACCATTTTGTGCTCATTTACAAGCCTGGTGTGCCTCTGTGTGTGTGTGTGTGTGTGTGTGTGTGTGTGTGTGTGTGTGTGTGTGTGTGTGTGTGTGTGTGTGTGTGTGGTCTAGCATTACTATACTTGTGGGGACCTAAATCTGTTTACATCGTCATGTGTGGGGACTAGCTTCCCTTATGGGGACAAATTGTGTGTGTGTGTGTGTGTGTGTGTGTGTGTGTGTGTGTGTGTGTGTGTTGACCTTAAACCCCATGTTTTCATTTTAAAGCGCCACATCTATGATGGATGAAATGGCGGATGACAGAGGCTGTGTGGCGGCTATACGAGCAGGCTTTCAGAGCTCATATATAACATGCATGTGGGTGACAGTCTGCAGAGATGTTCTGAATCTTAAACACAGACACTCCTCCTCACAAAGACTGCATTCAGCCAGCAGCAGAAAACACAGTTCAGACACCACATAAAGAGCCTGACCCAGATTAAACATGTGTGGATGTGGGACCCGCAGTCTGTTGGGCCAATGGTGGACACTGGAAGGTTGTAGACATGAAACTGTGTTCTTTTGTTCAAGCTATGTTGTATTATGTTATATTTGATTGATGGACTTGTACGAATTAGCCGTAATGGAGATATGACATTTATATTGCGTTTTGTCGGGGGACATCTTCCTTCTTCCTTCTCTCTCTCTGTACCCGTGTGCTCTCATGTTCCGATTAACCCAGCTTCCCCAAATGTCTTTCTTTTTGGTGTCTATCTACGCCGGGATCCGGAGTCATGGATGATCCTGCGGTCCTGTGTCCTGGATCGCGAGCCCTGGATCTTGAGTCGTGGCTGTGGTCCTGGATCATCGGTCCTGGATGGATATCCTCGTGGATTCATCTTCCTATTATACACACATGCATTTCCAAACATTTGGACTACCTATGTTGTAAATGTATTATCTTTCTCATTGTACACACGGCATCTATTGCACGTCTGTCCGTCCTGGGAGAGGGATCCCTCCTCTGTGGCTCTCCCTGAGGTTTCTCCCATGTTCCCTTTAAACTGTGGGTTTTCTCTGGAAGCTTTTCCTTGTACGATGTGAGGGTCTAAGGACAGAGGGTCTAAGGACAGAGGGTCTAAGGACAGAGGGTCTAAGGACAGAGGATCTAAGGACAGAGGGTGTCGTATTGTCATACTGATATTCTGTACACACTGTGAAGACCACTGAGACAAAGGTAACATTTGTGATATTGGGCTATAAATAAACATTGATTGATTGATTGATTTTAATTGTAGTCTTACGAGTTAAATTACGTGTGTCGTGTCAAGCTAATTTCTTATAGCTAAAAAAGAACTTCTTCCGGTAGTTAAACCTCCTTTAGCTTAATAATAAGTGGCGTTTATTATAATTGAGTCACTTGTTGGCAACCGCTGTTTTTAAAGTTACCAGTCGTAGCTCAAAATGTATAAGTATCTCTTTAGCTTGTGTTAACCTCAGACCTTATTTTAGGCGTCTAACCTAAAAGACGTTCAAAACACCATTGACTTCCATACCAGGGACGTGCTAAAATGCTGACTAATGTTGGGGTTTAGGATTTATTCCCGAACCACTGCAGCAAGGTAAGAAGTTAAACTAATGAAGCTCAGCGTAAGTTCAACCAGGAAGACCGTCTTTACTCTTCATTTACTATTCCTATGTAACTACTCTCTCCTCTCAATAAGTGACCGGGGGCGTCACTCTCCAGCTTAACCAATCACTTCTATTCCCAAGAGCTTATCAGAGCGCTCTGCCAAACCTTTTGAGTCTGCTCTCCCCCCTCTGACAGGTGACTCTATGCAACCCACCCCTTTTCACCTCCTGCCCCTCTGAATCCAGGGTCAAGCTAAGCCCCTCCCCTTCAGAACGACCCCAACTAGCCAATCACCACCACCAGTGTCTAGACCCCGGGGGGTTTCATCGGATCGGTTCTACCCTCCCGAATGATACTCCTGCACAACGGGGCCTAATCGCCAAAATCACCATGACATTCATTTGTGTATCTCTGCAATAAATATGTATTCTTACATCAACATCGTCTCTCCTGATTGAACTGGGATCAGAACAATTATTTTAAGAGGGTTTTGTGACTTTTTTTAAATGCAAACTTCTCTTAAAATACACTATCATCAAATACAGACGAGACTTCAGTTGTGCGAATATCCCAAAAGACCCATTATTCACCGACACAGATCACACGATACACCCAAACAGCCACAGACAGACTCAAGCAGCATGCCATCCATCCAACGTCGGCCACACTGTGTCCTTTGGTAAGATTTTGAAGGTCTGTTATCAGCGAGGACACGGCCACTTAATCACATTAATTAATCTGACAGGCATTATCAAATACATTACGAGCAGAGACGAAAACGAGGGGAGGAGGAACCAAAAGAAGGGAAGAGGATAGGAGACGTGGCAGGGAGGAGAGGAAAGAGGAACAAAGCAGGAAAAGAGACAGATGTTATGACAATAGACGTGAGTAGGGTTACTTTGTGGTTAATCCTCTATAATTCTGCCCCATTTCGCAGGCGGAGAGTTTCAGTCAGAGCTCATTAAAGGCTTATCAGCCCACAGGGGTCATTTACACACTTCGCTATATGTGTGATTTCACAACTGTTTGAATCGTTCTGTACACGATAGGATTTCATAAGGTGGAAAATAACACAGATTAAAGCAATGAAGCTGCCCAGGAACTGGAACTCTCTCTCTCTTGTGTAATTGGACTTAATTTCAACTATCATACTGACGGCTATCGAGAGAAAATAATACGGAGGAGATAAAGGGAAATGTTCCTCTGTGGCAGGAATTATGTTATTGGAGTACTGTAAGTATGGTTAAAAGAAACACTGTCTTTAGCCGCTTTCACATCAAGTACTTTGCTGCACTTAGTGCCCCGGCACTTAGTGCCCCGGCACTTAGTTGTCACACTCCTAGGTTTATGTTTTAGTGTTGTCTGTCTGGTTATGGGTTTTGTACGTCTGTTCATTCGGTGTTTTGTCTTCCTCCTTGTGTTTTGTCTGGTCCTCCTCCCTGTCGTTAGTTTCCCCGGTGTGTCTGATTGTCTCATTGTGTTCACCTGTTGCCCTTATGTTTCTCCCTCCCCTGCCCAGCTGTGTCTTGTCCTGTGATTACCCTTCTGTGTATTTAGTCTTCCCCTGTGTTCCATGTCGGTTCATTGTTTCCCCTCCATGTTATTCCATGGTCTGTGTTCCTTGTGTTGCTCGTTTGTTTTGGATATTTTGCATAATGCCTTTTTTTCCCACAGCTTTTATTATTTAATAAAGCTCGCTTTTCGTTAAATTCTGCATTTGAGTCCTACCTGCTTCACCCACTCGTAACAGTAGTACCCCAGGGCACTAAGTACAGATCACGTTCAAACCGGAATAACTTCCCTGAAGGAAGATTACGCAAATGAGCCGCTGACGTCACTTCGTCTTCTTCTGCTTTGGGTTTACTGACAAGCCGCAAACCACTTCATGTCGATTACAGCCGCCGGAAGTCCCCAGCCGCCGGAATTCCCCAGCCGCCCAAAGTCCCCAGCCGCCCAAAGTCCCCAGCCGCCCAAAGTCCCCAGCCGCCGGAAGTCCCCAGAGTTGGGGACTGGCTTCAGTAGAAGCTGCTGGGACTCCCAGCAGCTTCTACTGAAGCCTTCCGAGTAAATCGCCAGAAATCCGACACCTCCTCATCTCCACTGCTCCCATGTTTTATGTTGTGTTGCCATAAGTTAGTCTCTCTGCGTTAGTGTGCGGGGCTAATGCTAATAATGCTAATGCCACAAATACAAAGGCGGCTTCACAAAACTTTTCAGAGTTTTACGGGGCGTGGTTTGCAATTCGCCCAGCCAATCAGAAATTGGTACTTTTTTGGTACTTTTTTGATACCACCTCTCTAGCAGGCACTAAAAATGGGGGTAACATTTCCCGGCACTAAGTACTCTTTTTGGTGTGAACGCAACATAAGGGGTACTAACGGAACTAAACGGGAAAAGTACGGGGAAAAGTACTCCGGTGTGAACACGTGTGTGTTACATCAAAGAGGGGGTTGACACAAAGACTAGAGCATCTTGACAATTCAATACAACCTTCCTCACATTTTGACTAGTCGATTGCAAATCATAAATAATGGTTTTATTACATATACACAGATACAAAGCAGGGCCCTTCTATTTTGCACTTCTCGGTGGAACAAAGCTTTCATTAATATTATAAATATGTGATTTTCAATGGTTGACAAGTCAAAATGACCACTGTGCGAAATCCCCAGACTATGCAATGAATTCTACTTTTGTCTTATTTTTACTCTGATCGTTTAAGGTTGTGCTGATGCAGTCTGTGCCATAACATATGAACGTTTTCTCCGTTACGATGGTAATGCATAGACAAATTCACCCCTGTACAGTTGTCATGATAAGGGACTCTAGCTACACAACATTGTTTCTCTATGATGCTCTAACCATGCTTATTTCTGCAGTACAAATGGGCATTTTAACCTTTGGGGAATGACTCGTCTATGGGAACTTGAGTTATTTCGGCGCTTCCGAGCAGGCTTCATTTCTTCATTTCAGAGCACGGAAGAGTTGCAGCTTTACAACACTGTTGGAAAAATATGTCAAATCTAACTATGATTGTGGAGGAATCTGTTAATGTGTTACCTATATGATTAATAATAGGAATTCTGCAGAAAAAAAGAATACACACCTCAGTGAAGCAAATTGTATCCCCCTTTTTGAACATTTCTTTAAATTAATAATAGAAGAATTTATGTATTTTTTAAATACAAATGACCATTTAAACCTGATTGTAAACTATATGGCGGTGTCATATTTAACAATTTAATAATGGACTCTTTAAACTTGAAAGGAAAGATGATAAAAACACAGCAGTAGTTTATCGTACATACATATATTTCATACCTCTGTTTCTACAGTTTCCTGCCTTCTTGTTATGTCTTGGTGCAAGGTTAAGGAGCTCAAGGACACGGTCAGTCAGATGGATCAAACACTTGATACGATGCTGTCAGTGAGACCTCTCAGCCGCTGTCCATCATCCCCCTGTCCGTCAGGATCAGTGTCAGCAGCAGGAGAAGAGCTGATCTGATAATAACGCAGGCGGGAAGTGTGTCACGATAACCTGAGAGCAGAAACAAGGTATTAATGAGCAGGCGTCATTATGGGGTCAATGTAATGAGGACATAACGAGGTCCCTCGGGCGTCATCGAGCATGAGAGGGGCGAACAATAACGGGGACATAATGACGAGGTGTCGCAAAGTGTCTACATGCAGAGGTGTCCCAAAGAGTGTTTTGCCCAAATTACACGTGGGAGGATATAGAAATAGAGGAGAGAGGAACAGGAAGGGAGACATATGTGGGGAGATAAAGAGGAGGAGAGGAGGTTTAGAGTGGCTGAGTGAAAGAGAACGATGAGGAGAGAGAGATTGAAGGGGCAGGGTGCAGTGATTAGAGTGTGTGTGTGTGTGTGTGTGTGTGTGTGTGTGTGTGTGTGTGTGTTGTGTGTGTGTGTGTGTGTGTGTGTGTGTGTGTTGTGTGTGTGTGTGTGTGTGTGTGTGTGTGTGTGTGTGTGTGTGTGCACTAGCAGGTCTTTGAATTAATGAGAAACTCAGATGAGAGGAGAGGGTCATCATGACCTGCATGCAAATGGCACCCAACACACGCATGCACAGAAACGCAAGGGAAATACTCTCTCTCTCTCTCTCTCACACACACACACACACACACACACACACACACACACACACACACTCTCTCTCTGCTTGTTTTAGTCTCAGGACAGGGCATACATCAGTGTGCTGCTGGGTGAGTGGCACCGGGCGACACAGCTGCTCTGCCTGCTGTCCTGTGTGACACAATGTCATTTATATGTGTGTGTCAGTAATGTGTGTGTGTGAGTAATGTGTGTGTGTCAGTCAAATGAAAGGAACCGTATTCTGCCTCCCATCACTCAGGAGTAAGAGATATACACACATATTGTCTAAGGAGAGAAGGCTGACTTCCCACACGCGTTAGTGGAGGAATGTTAAAAATTATATTTGTATTATTATGAAATGTCATGTTAATTATCTGATGCTTTCGGTGACTTACAAACACGTCATTACTGTAGACGTGCCGACAGGAGAAAATCAGGGGCCATAATAATAATAATTCCTTACATTTATTATAGCGCTTGTACATGTGGACAATACCCACAGGAGCAAGTTCAGGTGAAGTGTCTTGCCCAAGGACACGACGGCTTTACAGACGCAGCAGCGGCGGGTTTCACCCCTTGATCTGATGATCATTGCACAGCGCACTGCGCCACACCGTCCATCTTCACGCCTCCTGGTCATCGAGGCGCTTTTACAAGTACACATTAGTATCATACATGTACTGTGGACAATACCCACAGGAGCAAATCTGGGTGAAGTGTCTTGCCCAAGGACACAACGGCCTGACGCAGTGGGGGCGGGAGCGGGTTTCGAACTGGAGTTCCCCAGCACCCCCCTTGATCTGATGATCGGATGCACAGACCACGCCACCCATCCCTTTATATACCCATAGGTATACGTTGCTGAAGGACACACGACATGTTGACTGTAGAGGCGTAAACATTATTTTCACAGTTTGATGATGTGACATATTGCTGTGTTTTAACTGGACTGTCTCTTTATGAGTTTAAAACCAGCTTTAAATTATCATAATTATTCAGAATATGCAGCTCTTTGTTGAATTGGTAACGAAATATCACAGCAATTAAACCATTTTGATGTTGCTTACAATTGAATAATTTACAAAGTGTTCATTATATATCCAATATGT
The DNA here is from genome assembly GCA_036324585.1 of Champsocephalus esox. NCBI lineage: Eukaryota > Metazoa > Chordata > Actinopteri > Perciformes > Channichthyidae > Champsocephalus > Champsocephalus esox. Next base: position 33,867,034 of record CM070497.1, read on the forward strand.
ATGTATTTCAGGAATCATCAAGGGTGCAGCATACAGTATCTGCGACTTTGATTTTAAACAATAATATGGCTCTTTCTAACATAAGGAGAATACAAAGAAGGAGATCAACAGTTTTTGGCTAATAGTTCAAGTGCGTGACATTAATATATTTAAGCAATAGCTCACGACAGGCCGTGGTATGCTCATTATATCACAGCTAAGGGGGTTGTCGACCTTCCGCTTTGCGTCGGGCCGAACCACGCCCCTTAGCTGTGATATAATGAGCATACCATGGCCTGTCGTGAGCTATTGCTTAAACATAACATGGTACTTTGATCCAGATTTAATATCTCCAAGCTGAATAACTTCTTGCCAAACCCTCATATTAAGTTCATAAAGGTGCTGAGAAAATGGATTGAAAAGACAAATATGGAGAAGAAAAACTTTAACACGCTTAAGAATAAAGAGCCTGACTTATAATCACCATATACAGTTGTTTTGGCTAATATATAACAAAACATGTACCTATTTACATATCCCGCATACATGTTTAAGTCCAGCTAATATTGACCTAATACTTCTCATAACAATAGTTTGCCTCTTGCTCTCCAACAAGTCCTGAGCTCTGGATCTGAAGTATGATTTTCTGTCATAATGTGGCTCATAAACCTAACCCCCAGTTTCCACCGGGTCCGTCTGCGGCGCGCTGCGGCGCGCTGCGCCGCGCTGCGCCGCGCTGCGCCGCGTTACGCCGCGTTACGCCGTGTTGCGGCTGCGCCGCGTTACGCCGCGTTACGCCGTGTTGCGGCTGCGCCGCGGCGGTCATAAGGGTCGCGGCCACTCTCGTCAATGGGTGCTATTCCACCACACGCGCGGCGTTGCGTCCCAGAAACGGCTCGGCACAGCGCTTCTCTAAAATTAGGATGAATCCTATTTTTGCCGCGGCGCAGCCGTAACGTAAGGTCGGGCAGGCAGCCCCCCCCTCGCAGGAAGAGGAAGGGTGCGCATCCGGGCCACGCCCATCCCCCACATATAGCCTACTAATTAAGCAGACCCCGCTCCTTCATCACAACACCTCGACTACGATACACACAATGGACGACGAGGTTGTCATCATGGAAGTGGAAAAACACCCTATTGTATACGATGTTTGAATGCTTGCTACAAGGACAACATCAGAAAGGACAAGGCCTGGTTTCTAGTCGCTGCAGTTTGTGGAGTGGAAGGTAAAAACTACATATTAATGTTTTAAAGTTAATTAATACTTGTAGGCACAGGACAGAGCCATTCAATAAACACAATTTAAACAGACACAAAAATATAACATTTAACTACGTAGCCTACTTACTTTCTTGTAGAAGTACAAATGTCCAGGATGCCCGAATCAATAACAAAACTGCGAGCCTGCATGCACGAAACGCTTCTGGGGGGCGTCCGGTGGGTTATGGCCCGTGACGCGGCGCAGTGCGGCGCAGACGGACTCAGTGGAAACTGGGGGTAAGACAGCTAGCTTAAAGAGGCTAAAGGACTACTTTTCACGACACCCTGAACACACCATCACCTGCCTCTGTGTCTGTTTGCAATACAGAGTGATATCCTCTAAGTACAGTGACGGCGAAGAGTGTCAAATAAGAGAGCTGATGTTGTGACCTCCCATTAAAGCAGAACTGTGACATTCCAGGAATACTTTGCTGGGGTGGTGATCTGCAGAAAAAAGGGTGTGTACAGCTGGTGGGTTTTTCCCTCGCTTCATCACACACCTCATCCGATGGACAGATTGCATCTATATGTGTTCATCCATTATGCATGAGCAATTTACACTGAGATCGAGAGGGAGGTAGAGGAGGGAAGCATTTACTAAAGCTGCTAATCGAGTCTGTACCTATATTAGCAAAGATAATAAGATGTTAAAAAAATGGCATTTTATAACGAATGCCACGTTTACATTTCTGTTGCCACAAGAGGAGAGATGGACAGGAAAAATCGAGGAGGAATTGCCTCTCTTTACCTCGAGGCGATACTATTTTGGAGTATCATCTCCAAGAGTTTTCTGTTCCTCATCCACTTTAGTGTGTGTAGTGTGTGTGTGAGTAATGGCCCTCTCTCCTTGGAACAGATGCCCTTAACAGATGTCATTCAGCCACCGACACACACAGTCAATAAGACAATGAATTGTAACTTCCCATCCATTAGGACTTTGCAATTAATCGGAACAAATCAAACATCAAATGATAACACTGACTGATGCACTTTTCAAACTGCAAGAGGATGAGATGTCCTCTTATGGGGGGAATATGATGATTCCGTAATCTGGCGGAGTATTGCTGTGCCGTGCAGAATGTCAGGCAATTTAAATGTTTCCATCTTATTCAGAAGAAGCAGAAAAACACACCCGGATGGATTCCCAATGCGTCTACTTTGGATTGGATTTTAATGCCGAAACCTGGCAGGAAACAAGATAATTAATCGCTATTTGACTACAATATCTTTATCATGGGACAGTTACTTCCCTCTCTGGTGGGAAGTCAAATATATGCATTATTTACTGATATGAAAATATGGTAGAGCGAACTTTAATAGGAGAAATAATTAAGATGTTGATGTGCCATTATGTGTGTTATTTCTTTAGGGTTCTTCCCTCGGGTGCAGTTATTCTTGAGTCAAATTCCCACTGTAGCTGAAGGAGCATTAATCAAACATGTTTCTGTATATATTTAAAACAACAACTCTCTACTGCTTGTATATAGAAGTAGAGGCCGGCGGTTTTCCACTGTACATTACACGGGTAGCGGGGGTGTTTGAGTCGACAGAGGACATGACTTTATTATTAAATTGTATTCCATAAAGACTATGAGTGAAACATAAACCATTCTTGTTGGAGCGAAACAGCACCTGAGAGAACTGCACACCCACTCAGGTGTTTCAGTTACTCAGATGAAATGCTTTCTCAGGTTAGAGTTAGGAGGGAAACTTTGGGAGCAATGTGGATTTTAAAGAAGCACAAAAGGAGCAAAAATAAACAAAACAGGAAAGTTAAAAATAATGTCAAACTTGACGAGTGTAATATATGCAAAATACAAAAAACAAAAACAACTTGAAACAACTGCGAGGTCAAGATTTTTATTGTGGCATCTGAGAGTTAACATGAGGTTCAAAGTTCTTTATGTGTCATGCGAACAAAAAAGAAAGAAAAATAGTTTAAAAAAGGTGAAATAGTGAAATAAGAGTCTATATGCAAGCTATTGGAATGATATATTAGATAAATAATGACTAAGTAGCAGATGAATGTTATGTTGTTTCAACAGTTCAGGTGTTTAACAGTCTTATTGCCTGTGGGATGAAACTATCCCTGAGTCTGGTGGTTTTTGTCCGGATGCTGGGGTACCGCCTGCCAGACGGCAGCAGACAGAACAGTTTGTGGCTGGGGTGATGGGGGTGTTTTATAATCCGGAGGGCTTTCTTCCTGAGCCGCTGGGAGTAAAGGTCCTCTATGGATGGCAGCTCCGTCCTTGTGATGTTCTCTGCAGTTTTCACCACCCTCAGTAAAGCCTTACGATTGAGGGTGGTGCAGCTGCCGTACCAGGCCGTGATGCAGCCAGTCAGAATACTCTCTATGGTGCACCTGTAGAAGTTGCAGAGTATCCTGGAGTCCACGTTGAACCTCCTCAGCCTGCGGAGGAAGAAGAGCCGCTGTGGAGCTTTTGTGGTGATGGTGGTGGTGTGAAGAGTCCATGTCAGGTCCTCAGTGATGTGGACACAGAGGAACCTGAAGCTGCTGACTCTCTCCATCGCAGTCCCTTTGATGGCGATGGGGGCGTGTCCCTCTCTCTGCTGCTTCCTGTAATCCACAATCAGCTCCTTTGTTTTACTGAGATGGAGGTTGTTATCCTGGCACCAAGATGTCAGGTTTCCGACCTCCTCTCTGTACGCCGTCTCATCGCCGTCTGGCCGATGACGGTCGTGTCGTCAGCAAACTTCACGATGGTGTTGGAGCTGTGTGTGGCCACGCAGTCGTGAGTGAACAGGGAGAAGAGGAGAGGGCGGAGCACGCAGCCTTGAGGGGCTCCGGTGTTGAGGATCAGGGTGGAGGATGTGATGTTTCCCACCCGCCCTGCCTGGGGTCTGCCCGTCAGGAAGTTCAGGGTCCAGTCACAGAGGGCGCTGTTGAGCCCGAGGTCTCTGAGCTTTAACCAGCTTGGAGGGCCCAATGGTGCAACACTGCACACCGTCCACAAACACCTTGAAAAGCCACAAGCCCATGCCAGGCTTTTGTTTGCTGACTTTTCTTCAGCATGTAACACAATGCAGCCGCATCTCCTGGTAGAGAGCCTGCTCTATTATGTCATTTTAAACTGCCCGATCAACTTGTTTTATGGACTTTAAACTTTCTAACTAATAGAGCAGAAGGTGTCTGTTAATGGACGCCTCTCTGACTCTGTCATCACTTCCACGGGCTCGCCTCAAGGATGCGTTCTTTCGCCCCTACTTTTTACAATGTACACTGATAAATGCAGGAGCATGCAAGACAACAGCTACTTGGTTAAATTCTCTGACGATATCGTCCTCTTGTCCCTCCTTAGCGGCTCAGAATCAGAGTGTGCTCTTGCCGATTTTATTTCCTGGTGCGATGACAGTTTTCTGGATTTAAATGTCTCCAAAACCCAGGAATTGATCATTGATTTTAGACGTCACAAGGATGTTCCTAAGGAGTGCATCATACACAATGACAAGGTAGACATTGTCACATCATACAAATACTTGGGCACCATTTTCGATGACCACCTCAAATTCGATGTGAATACTGAGTGTATTTTCAGAGAATGCACCTTCTTCTCAAGCTGAACTCTTTCTCTTTCAGGTCTTTCATTCTTTGTCGTTTTTACCAAGCATTCATTGAGAGCCTTATTTGTTTTTCTTTTATCTGCTGGTTCCATAGCCTCACACTGAAAGACAGGAACAGCCCGAACAGCATTGTTAAAACCTCCTCCAAGATCATCGGCGTGAAACAGAGAGACTTAAATTCCTTCTGTAACCAACAGATTCTGCGGAAAGCCGAGAGCGTTCTGAACTCTCCAGGTCGTGTTCTTTCACATGAATTTCGTCTGTTGCCATCAGGCCGAAGATACCTGATCAAAGGACGAATCGCTTTTCTAAATCATTCGTCCCTTCTGCACTCAAACTTTTACATTCTTGAAAAGGCTTTTAACTTGATTATTTATTTATTTATTTATTATTGTGTTGCTTTGAATTATAGTGTAAATTGGAATTATCCACATCTGTGCTCCCGGGTGTATCTGTGTGTTTTCTTGTATGTTCCTGCCTGTGTAATAATTCCTTACATGTATTATAGTGCTTTTCCAGATGCTCAAACACTTTACAAATACACATTACACATATTGTTATACATGCAATGGTCACTGTGGACAATACCCACAGGAGCAAGTTCAGGTGAAGTGTCTTGCCCAAGGACACAACGGCTTTACAGACGCAGCAGCTTATGTACATGACATAAGCTGCTGCTCACAAGCAATTGCCCCTTGCGGGATTAATAAAGTTGTTGATTGATTGATTGATTGATTGATTGATTGATTGATTGATTGATTGGTATTGCATGCTGAACTGTAATCAATGAACAGCATTCTCACATATGTGTTCCTCTGGTCCAGGTGTGAGAGTGCAGTGTGGATGGCGTCGTCTGTGCACCTGCATTAAAGCATAAATGATGTATATAAAATGTATATGTATATATTAGTATACTATTAGTACAACTGACTGTTTTAGTCATTGCATATTGTTTCATTTAGCATTAAAGTATGTAAATATGGTCAAGTAGAGCCCCAAATACTATAGTATGCCTCGAAAAAAGTTCAGTTTAAGTATTGCAACGTCTATGTGCAACTCCTTTTCTGTAGTTATAAGAAATGTGTGTTTTCTCTTGTTGAAATTGTTGAATTTAATTAATCAGGAATGTTTAAAAGACCACACTATCTACAGTATCTGATCAGCATCTCTACGGTTGATCTGCACTGTCCCCTGAGCTGTAACAATTAACCTTTCCCAGCGAAGGGCCAAATAAAGTACAGTATTTCTCCTTAATTACTATTTTCCTATTTATATTCCAAAGTAGTAGCAGAAGTAGCACAGAGATGCAAATGAAACAATATCTGGTATTTCATGTAAAGCTAAGTTAAAACACAAGGACATAATGAGTATCAACTAAATCAAGAAAGGCAAGAAAGTAGCATCCTCTGCCGTCAATACGTCCCTTTAACCTCATTCCAACCAAACGAGGAAATTGGTTATCTATTATAGATTAGCAGAAGATTGCCTGCAGCATTTAAAAATCACCTTGTTACAGATGTGAATATGACCCTCTCCTCCTCCTCCTCCTCCTCCTCCTCCTCCTCCTCCTCCTCCTCCTCCTCCTCCTCCTCCTCCTCCTCCTCCTCCTCCAGCTGACACCCACATGTCTTGGTTGTTGCATGGATGTGAGTTCGGCAGATAATGGCTGTGTCCCTGCCAGCTATGTGAGTTAGGACTGTATGTAATAATGCCTTCGGGATATGAATTATTGAACGCGGTTGATGCTGGCCGGGCCCTCCCTGACTGCAGGCTGAATCTCAGACATGACATGTCAGCCAAGCCTCAGCTATCACCGTGTTAACAAACTGTACGCCTATCGTGGAGGGCCATCAAGTTTGAAGAAACCTTCAAAATAAGTTTTGAAGTAAAGGCAAAGTGGATTGAAAAATAACGGGGTTTCAAATCATGCCGCATCATTACTTCATCTAATTAAAACATTTAAAAAGCATCCATTTTGATTGGCCTGTCTGCGCTTTGAAAATGTCAACTTACTGGCCGTAAAGAATACATGATTACAAAATACTTTGATGTATAAAGCAGCCACTACGAATGACAGGTATTTGGCTAAATGAGCTCTGATATTCAAGCAAAGCAGAACAAAATATGGGATACTCAACAACTAAGAGACAGTCTTTGTAGAAAACAACATTACTGAGACCTAAATCTTCATAAATCAACAGCAATGAAACTACATTTCCAATTGCATGTAACATTTAACATAAAATCTCACTTTCAGCTGGTCTGCTCCATGAAACTGATCTATTAGTAACTACTGTCTATCAAATTGTATGTATTGATTCATGAATTGTACTTAACAGACTGTACGTGGTTTGTCCTTGTTTGCCATTCTTTGCTTTCTGTTATTGTGTTCATGTATGACGTTGCTTTTGTCGGGCCCCCCTTGAAAACGAGAGGGTGCATCTCAAAGGGTTTATCCTAATAAATACATTTCTATATATAAAAGAGTCACATTTTTTTTTCATTGGACCGACAGTTTGTTATCCCAGAACCCATGAAAGGCCCTTCTGTCTCAAGCGCCCATTACTTTGGAAGTACAAGCTCTCCTTTCAACAAAGTCTAGGCATGCTCCTCCGAAACCTGGACCAGGGCGTCAGTGAGCTCCTGGACAGTCTGTGCAGCTACAGAAAATGATGAAGCGATACATAACGTCCCAGAGCAGCTCAATTGGATTCATGTCAGGGTAGCTTGAGGGCCAGTCAAAGTAATCAATGCCGATGTCATCCAGGAACTCAAAGCTTTTGATTGACATTCGTACGCAGCTACAGTGTAGTTATGTCGATGAAAATCTTAGGTCACAGGCTCCTCCAACAGTGCAACACAATAAAACTGATAAAATAGTGCAAGTAAATACAATAAAACAAATAAAATATAATAGAAATAGTGCAAGTCTATCACTGCCTACAAACGTTGGATGTTCCCTGCTCAGTAGGAAACCAGGACCTACTGCACCAGCGTAAAGTCTGACGACGGGTCGGAAGAATTCATCCGAGTACCAGAAAGCAGTCACTTCTGCCTAGCATGAAGATGTTTCTGTGAACCCTAAGAATATGCCTCTCCAGACAACCACTGAGCCACTGCCAAACTGGTCATGCTGGAGGATGTTGCAGGTAGTATAATGTAGCCACGCCAGAAAACCTCTCATCTGTAAAGAGAATGTCAAAGTCGAAGCTGCCACATCTGGCGTTATCTGGCAAATGCCAATCAAGCAGATCCAACTATAGGATGTCTGTCCCTGATACCACCCTAAGGAAGTCTGTTTCTGACAGTTCGGTCAGAAACATGCACTTGAGTTACCCGCTGGAGGTCATTTTGTAGGGCTTTGGCAGTGCTCCTCCAGTTCCTCCTCACCAAAAGGAGCAGATACCGGTCCTTCTGCTGGGTTGTTGCCCTTCTACCTCCCTGTCCAGCTCTCCGGGTAATGGCCTCTCTCCTGATATATTTTGTGACACTGTGGAGACTGTGCTGGGAGATATAATAAACCTTCTTGCTATGGTAGGTAAGGATTTCCCTTGACTACCTGTGCAACTTGAATGTGTTGCTGCTACCACCTAATGCTACCAGAAGTGACAAGAGCACTAGCAAGATACAGAATCCCGTATCGTTTTTAAGATTCTGCTCCTCGCCTTTAAGGCCATCCATAACCGCACACTCAGATATTCTGCTTCCCTCTGCCTCACTGCACCCCCCTTCCGTTTAACCACCATGGGGTCGAGATACATCTCTTCACACTCGCATATCCACCCTGATCATTATCCATCACACATCCTCTGTTTTATTTATTTGGTTATTTGATTGATTTATACACTGCATTGTCTTGTTTATGTCTCTCATGCTGGTGTTATGTATCGTGTATCTTGTTTTGTGTGTGTTTGTATGGCAACCTTGAGAGCCTTGAAAGGCGCCTATATAAAATAAATGAATTATTATTATTATTAGAACAAGAGTCAGGAAGGTTCAGGAGAGAAATGGTTCGTCGCTGTTGCTCTTCTTTCCACCTGTTGTTGTTGTAGCTTTCATTTGGACCAAAGTTGAGGAATTTGATTCACAATCAACCCTAACCCTAACCCTCCTAACTGGACAGGTCGATATTCCAAGTTGAATTGAGTGGGTGTTATACTGTGATGATAGAACTGGACCAACATTACATGTAGTGTGTTTTGTTAGTCTGAGAGTGTTCGGCCTTGCTTAATTGTCCCTTCACACACAGGTTGTTTTCTGTGTTCTCTAAATAACATGCTGATTTCATCATATCAGCTGGGGCAGTTGCATCATGCTCAGCTGCCAACAGGGATGCTTTCAACCTCCGGTAATAAAACCCGAGCCTCTGCACTGAAGTGTACCCGTCTTTCATCCTCCTCTCTCTTTGTCTCTCTTTGTTCCGCCTTTTGATAGGAGAGAGATAAATATGAAGAGAGAATGTTTTTGGTGTTTTGAAAGACAAGATGAAAGAGCCATGGCCGTTGGCTCCACTGTCAAATGTCCCGTTCTTCCTGTGTGTGTGTTTTCACAAATGGCTAGTCCCTAATGTTACAAAAACAACACATACAAAGTGATCGTATGGCTGAAATGTAAATGTTTACCATACACCGAGGTCATGAGATGGGCAAAGTTAACGGGTTAATGTTATGAAAGTACAAATACTTTGTTACTGTACTTAAGTACATTTTTCTAGTATCAGTACTTTACTCCACTACTTATTTTTCTGACGATTTTTCACTTGTACTTCTTACATTTTGAACACAAATACCTGTACTTTCTACTTCTTACATGTTGAAGACAAATACCTGTACTTTCTACTTCTTACATGTTGAACCCAAATACCTGTACTTTCTACTTCTTACATGTTGAACACAAATACCTGTACTTTCTACTTCTTACATGTTGAACTCAAATACCTGTACTTTCTACTTCTTACATGTTGAACTCAAATACCTGTACTTTCTACTTCTTACATGTTGAACCCAAATACCTGTACTTTCTACTTCTTACATGTTGAACTCAAATACCTGTACTTTCTACTTCTTACATGTTGAACCCAAATACCTGTACTTTCTACTTCTTACATGTTGAACTCAAATACCTGTACTTTCTACTTCTTACATGTTGAACCCAAATACCTGTACTTTCTACTTCTTACATGTTGAACTCAAATACCTGTACTTTCTACTTCTTACATGTTGAACTCAAATACCTGAACTTTCTACTTCTTACATGTTGAACCCAAATACCTGTACTTTCTACTTCTTACATGTTGAACTCAAATACCTGTACTTTCTACTTCTCTCATTTCCCAAACAGCTGGTTCCTTTAGTCTGAATGTGTGTTGGTGCGTGATCATTATTCTTTAGAGTCATTGCGTGCCTATTGATTTGAACACGATCCGTGTATCCATCACTTCCTGGTCTTCTCTAAAGAAGAGGGACCAATGGAAACGTTGTCATGTTGCCGTTGTTCACCATGGAAACATTCATTAGCTAACAATGACATTATTGTTCTATTGATATAAAGGGAGGTTAGGTACTCTTTAAAGCAGCTGCTAGCTACGGGTACTTTTTACTTAAGTACACTTCAAAGCCTCTTTACTTTGACTTGAGTAAAGAAGTTTAGTCAGTACTTCTACTTTCACCAGAGTATTTTTATACACGAGTATCTGTAATTCTACTTGAGTAAAGGATGAGTTTACTTTTGCCATCTCTGTATTTGACGGAAAATATAGAAATGAACACAAGGTTAACAGCATCTCATGAAACCTTGTAGCATTGTTAAACACCGATTGGGAAAATGTGTGTTCCCTTTATTCAAAAGGTCTGAGGTCCAATTTTCACCGAGTAATCTGTTGTGACAAATAAATGTGGGGGGTGAGTCGGGGAACAGTCACCTCTCCCCCTCACCTCACAGATTGCTCTGCACCTCGGCTCTCTGCTGCTCATTAACGTGACCTTTGCACACTAACACATATGCTCTAGACCCGGGGTGCCCAACCTTTTTTGAACCGAGAGCTACTTTTAAAGTTGCCAGTCTGCTGAGATCTACCATTCCGAATAGAGAGGCGTAGCCATTACTGACAGCCTACTGCCAGGTAAATACACACTTCTACTTGTATAAAACTGACCTTTGTACGATTAATACTTCATAAAATACTGCAGATCCTCTTTCTAATCTACACAAGTATTTCACTGAAGTTACACAGCAGTGTTGTTGATACAGAGTTGGAGTTTATTCACACGTCACATACTACAGTCGGTAATGTCTTCAAGAAACATTGAACAGTGCTGCCACATATGACACAGGGGAAAAAGAAAAGACTCTGAACCCTTTCTTTGCAATTAGGCTTGCTAATAAGACAACTCAGATCTGAAGCTACTCAGGAATCTGCTGCCAAAGTGCAATAAAAGACAAAATTAATAAAATCAAACCCTTTCTTTGTTGCATTTTAGTCGAATATAAAGAAATGCCTTTAAAATAGGATGCAAGCAACACTAGTTTCTTACCTGAACTGACAATAGACTATAATGAATTTAAGTTTGCATTCTTATACCATTTTGTACAATCATTATAATTAATAAGTTGAAACTAAAACTTACAGCTGATTAATAACGGTATCTAACTTGAGTTTGTATTATATCAAAAACCTGTTGAAATGCTACTGTTATTTTTACTGTCCCCAAAAAGCGCATCGGCAGCCTCCAGGAATGCTTCAAGATAACAAGATAACAAGATAACAACAAAACAAAAGGTTGAAATAACAAATTACATTTCACGTTAACGTCACTGTACGCTGGCAAACAATAACAAGCCAACGGTATCTGCTAAAGAGCTCAATTGATGAAAAAGATAATCTTACCCGAGAAACCAAGTTGCGTTTCAATCTCTCGCCAGAGTCCGGTTTTCACTACTCGGTTCGAGTACCTTTTCTCTGTGATGTCGTACAGAGCTGGCCTCTCCTGGATCAAGGTGATGAGCAGGTCTTCGTTTCCGTCATTCCAGATCGCCATGACGAGATGAAAATGAATAGCAGTCTGTGTGTGCCTTCTTAAATTGTTTGTTTACGTCCCTCACTTCCGTTTCGCTTCTCATAAACTGATTCGCTAGCTGAACAGCCAATCAGAGTGAATGCTTGGTCCGACTGCCAGACCCGATGCACGGCCGATTCAACATGTTGAATCGGCCGTGCATCGGGTCAGGCACTCCAAATAAGGCGTGTCACGGCCGACGGTGCGGGCCTTTACACAACTTTGCCGTCTTTGAAAGACTTCATGTGTCATGTGGCACGCCCCCCACTTTGAGAACCACTGATTTAAAGCAACGCTGTATATATATATATATATATATATATATATATTCAATTATTGATATTATGTCACCAATGCATGCAGTAGCTGCTTCAAAATGTCACAGCAATGGGATATACAGTATTTCACCCTATTATAGTTTTTAAATTAATGTTTCTCATTGTGGTTAATTTTGTAATCTTTTGAGTCAAGCCCAGGTGATTTGTATATCTTTTTTTTAAATGAATATTATTATTTTTAATATACACTGAACACAAATATAAATGCAACACTTTTGTTTTTGATCCCATTTTTCATGAGATGAACTCAAAGATCTAAAACATTTTCTATTTACACAAAATAACCATTTCTCTCAAATATTGTAATAATCAAAGATGCTGATTAGCATGATTATTGCACAGGTGTGCCTTAGGCTGGCCACAATAAAAGGCCACTCTCAAATGTTATCATTTATAATCATGCTGTCTAATCAGCATCTTGATATGCCACACCTGTGAGGTGGGATGGATTATCTCGACAAAGGAGAAGTGCTCACTATCACAGATGTTTTCAGATGTGTGAACAATATTTGAGAGAAATGTTTATTTTGTGTTTACAGAAAATGTTTTAGATCTTTGAGTTCATCTCATGAAAAATAGGAGCAAAAAGAAAAGTGTTGCATTTATATTTTTGTTCAGTGTATATTTTAGGCAAGGCAATAGGCAAGTTTATTTATATAACACTTTTCAACACAAGGCCATTCAAAGTGCTTTACAAAAAACGAAAGACATTAAGAAAATGGCATTTAAAATCAGTCATTACAAATAAAAGCTAATAAAATAAACATTAAAAGAAAAAATACATGGATAAAAGTTACAGTGCAGTTTAAGATGTGAATAGTTCAATTAAAAGCAGCGGCAACAAGAAAAGTCTTCTTGCTGGATTTGAAAGTAGTCCGAGTTGCAGCGGACCTGCAGGTTTCTGGGAGTTGGTTCCAGATGTTTGGAGCATGATAACTGAACGCTGCTTCTCCATGTTCAGTTCTGACTCTGGGGACAGGAAGCTGACCAGTCCCTGAAGACCTGAGAAACCAGCAGCAGTATTTTGAAATCTATTCTTTGACACACAGGAAGCCAGTTTACTTCAACTTCATTTTATATTTGACATAATACTGTAGTGGTGAATAGAAGCCTGAGAAAGCCTTATATATTATAAGCCAGGGAGTTTTCACTCCTCTGAAATCAGACATTAATTTGATGTCAGTGTGAGTTGTATGTTTTAATCTTCTTCCTTCTCCAAACTGTGTTGTCAAATATTGCAGATATTTGAGATAAACTTCAAACAAGTGTGATGTGGTTTAACCAGGGAGAAATATATTTCCAGAGCTCAGAGATATTAAAATGAGTTTGTGTTGTGCTCCAAATGTCACTGCTCCAGAATGCTTTTGAACTTGTTCACGGGAAAGTGTGTAAGTGTCTTTCTCGTGAGTTTGTGTGTGTGTGTGTGTGTGTGTGTGTGTGTGTGTGTGTGTGTGTGTTATTTGATGTATTAAAAACCAGTCAAAGCTGGAATACTGTTTTTACCTTTTCTGAATCGATGCATATCCAGATGTCAACTCGTGAATTTCATTTTTGTTCAAACATCAGGTTTTTCTTCTTCTTTTCAAACACATTTTTGATTGTGATTTCCACCAGATGATTACGACATTGATAGCATCAAATTAGCATCAGAACTGTGTAAACTGTATTACATTACTTAGTTGGTGGACATTCAGGAGGTTGTACATTTTCATTAACAGACCGTTGCTAAGGAGAACAGACTGTTGCTAAGGAGAAAAGACCCATCAATGGACTGTGTGCAGTCAGAAGTCCGGTATATTTAACGTCTTTAATAATATCATTTTCTCCATCAGACATTTTTTTGTAACTTCCATATTTAATTAAAACCACAATAACGCATGGAAAATATTTGCCTTTTTTTTTAAATGTAATAGATGTGTTTGGAAGTGAGTGAATGAAAACATGATGTCAGAAGCGACAGGCCTCGTACTTTTACTCTTCACCTTAATGCTTTTCTCTTATTATGTGTTATCCAATAGCAGGTGAATATATTAACGGCGTATTAAGTAAGAAAGAATAATGAGTCACTGCCAGCTGCATAATAAACCTGCGAAGAGGCCTGAAGCACCACAGCTGTGTGTGCTGACTGAATGACTTATGTGTCGTTATGCAGACACTAAATCCAGTGTATTTATCATTTTAAGAAGTGTGGCTCATTGTGTATTTTGTACACATAGAAAAGTCTGATTCTCAGTATAAGAGAAGGAATGTAAAAGGAATCCTTCTTTGAGCATCTCCTCTTCACCTCTCCCCTCCTCTCTCTTTCAGGATGATAAATTGATGTGTGCATATATATATATTTATACATGGGGACCACAGCTTCTCTTGTCTAATCACACACACCTGCACACACACTTTCACAAGGACTGGTTCTGCACTGTGGAATTATGGCACATCAGTGTAGTATGTGTGAGGGGAACCATTGTGTTTGAGCAGCGTGTGTACAAGGACGTGTTGCTCTGTGTGTGCAAGGCCAGGATAGTGTGTGTATTGTGTCAGGTGATGGCAGATGCTGTGTGTGTGTGTGTGTGTGTGTGTGTGTGTGTGTGTGTGTGTGTGTGTGTGTGTGTGTGCCTCTCAGGGTCTTTGGTGTGTGATTGGTAATTGATTTTCCAATCTGTGCAGACCGCGGCTCGTCACAGAGCTGGATAGAGACGGGTCGACTTCCTGTTAGCAACGACCGCTAACGCTGGCAGTATAGACAGAGGGAGGGGAGGAAACAGAAGGAGGAAGAAAAAACATATTCTCTACAGCAGGGGTATTCAACTAAAATTCAACGAGGTCCAGTTAGAGAAAATGTCCCCATGCAAAGGTCCGGAATATCAAAATGTCTAACTTGCTTTATGAATTAGTGTGATATATATTGAAGTAGCTGCAGCTTTATCAACGTCTGCATGTAATCAACAGCTGACTGTCAATCAAATAAAGAAAGTACAATTCAAAATATTTATTGTCAATGAACATTGAACTCTACAGATATACAGTAAATACTGTGGATATGTGTAATGTTCCTCTCAGGCTGCATTTAAAAATAAAATAGAGAAAATAAATAAAATCGCTTTTGAAAATATGTGCATCTTAAAGTGCTTGATTTTAGATAAATAAAATAAAGTGTAGCAGCATCTTGAGTTTCCCTTTGTCTTTCTTAACCGTTTCACATCATGACTTAACAGTTTCAGCCGATTATAGAACAATATCAGTCTTTACATCTTTCACATTTTAACAGTTTTAAGGTTTCTCCTTCTTCCCCTCTTATATTGCAGTCCCTCACTCACTATGTTTTTATTCAGTGTGAGAATTGAGCTGGAGCATGTCCTACCAGGAGTTTAAATCTGGGCTGAAATGGTGTCAGGGCCATTCTCTCACACACATGCAGGTGCTCATCGGTTAGCCTCGGTTAGCCTCGGTTAGCCTCGGTTAGCCTGCGCTGGAACCATGTTTAGTTTTAATTTTGATCCAGGTGGACGGATCATATTGGGCTCTGAAACTGCTTCTTTTTTGTGATCTCAGTTCTGACTTGAGAGGGAATGTTTGGTCAAACATTTTGTGCTTTGTCTCATAGTGGCGTTTTGGCACTTGAGACACACTGGCTCTGTGCTCCCAGTGGGCAGGATGAACATGAACGAGTCCACTCAGGGTTAAAAGCTCTGTTCTCACCGTCCACTTTCCTCTTCTTGGAGAGCGCCATGTGTCATTATTTGTCTCTCCCTGTCTGCCACTAACACGCAGCTGTTCACTCTCCTCTCCGTCTTCTCTCCCTGTATCGCTAATTATTCTCTTCACTCACTCTCCTCTCCGCTTCTCTCCCTGTATCGCTAATTATTCTATTCACTCACTCTCCTCTCCGCTTCTCTCCCTGTATCGCTAATTATTCTATTCACTCACTCTCCTCTCCGCTTCTCTCTGCCGCGCTCTCATCTCTTCTTCTGTGTTTCTCTCCCTGTATCGCTCACTCGTCTCTTTCGCCCCCTGTCGGCAGCGGTTAAAATAGAATCGCCCCGTCAAAATTGAAATCCCCTATTAATGTATTGATTATAGATCCGGGTCCGTATAGGTCGGCGTCTGGGTCCAGATCCGGACCGAGGTCCGCCTGTTGCCGACCCCTGCTCTATAGTAATAAATTGTCTATTGGCAGAGATGGCAGCAATCCACACTTCCTTTACTCAAGTAGAGGTACAGATACTCGTGTTTAAAAATACTCTGGTGAAAGTAGAAGTGCTGACTAAACTTCTTAACTCAAGTAAAAGTAAAGAGGGCTTTGAAATGTACTTCAGTAAAAAGTACCCATCACTCCTAGCTGTTTTAAAGAGTACCTGACCTCCCATTATATTAATAGAACAATAATGTCATTGTTAGCTAATGAATGTTTCCATGCTGAACAACGGCAACATGACAACGTTTCCATTGGTCCCTCTTCTTTAGAGAAGACCAGGAAGTGATGGATACACGGATCGTGTTCCAACCAATAGGCACGCAATGACTCTAAAGAATAATGATCACGCACCAAACACACATTCAGACTAAAGGAACCAGCTGTTTGGGAAATGAGAGAAGTAGAAAGTACAGGTATTTGTGTTCAACATGAGAGAAGTAGAAAGTACAGGTATTTGTGTTCAACATGTAAGAAGTAGAAAGTACAGGTATGTGTGTTCAACATGTAAGAAGTAGAAAGTACAGGTATTTGAGTTCAACATGTAAGAAGTAGAAAGTACAGGTATTTGAGTTCAACATGTGAGAAGTAGAAAGTACAGGTATTTGGGTTCAACATGTAAATAGTAGAAAGTACAGGTATTTGTGTTCAACATGTAAGAAGTAGAAAGTACAGGTATTTGTGTTCAACATGTAAGAAGTAGAAAGTACAGGTATGTGTGTTCAACATGTAATAAGTAGAAAGTACAGGTATTTGTGTTCAACATGTAAGAAGTAGAAAGTACAGGTATTTGAGTTCAACATGTGAGAAGTAGAAAGTACAGGTATTTGGGTTAAACATGTAAGAAGTAGAAAGTTCAGGTATTTGTGTTCAACATGTGAGAAGTAGAAAGTACAGGTATTTGGGTTCAACATGTAAGAAGTAGAAATACAGGTATTTGAGTTCAACATGTAAGAAGTAGAAAGTACAGGTATTTGGGTTCAACGTGTAAGAAGTAGAAAGTACAAGTATTTGGGTTCAACATGTAAGAAGTAGAAAGTACAGGTATTTGGGTTCAACATGTAAGAAGTAGAAAGTACATGTATTTAGGTTCAAAATGTAAGAAGTCAAAGTAAAAAGTCGTCAGAAAAATAAGTTGTGGAGTAAAGTATATAATGATACCAGAAACGTGTACTTAAGTAGAGTAAGGAAGTATTTGTACTCCACTACTTCCCACCTCTGGTCAAATACAATTAAATAAGTTGTTTCATTGAGTAAAGACGTGTTTGACCCTTAAAACGACAATGTATTTTTTTCCAAAAAAAGGGTTATTGTCTACTCTCATATAGGAGATGAAGAAGCAGCAGATGCCCCAACAATAACGGGTAATATGGAGTAAAGTACTGATACCAGAAAAATGTACTGAAGTACAGTAACAAAGTATTTGTACTCCACTACTTCCCACCTCTGTCTATTAGTTTTAACTGCTTTCTTTTGAATTAGTTTTATTTTGACATTTTTAATCTCCTCTGGATTCAAAAATGTCAGTTTCCTTATCAATTAAACAAGTATAAAGGGATATGCATTTCGCCGTTCAGGGCTGAAAGAGAAAGAGCCGTGGTAATCCCTGGATTTCCATTCCTCTAATATCGTGATCTTTATTCCGGCTGCGTAGCTCCAGCTCATTGAGCATGGACGAGATGCTGCTCCGAGCTTCATCTCCAGCCACTTACTATGAGATCAAGCTGCTCATATCTCTGTATTCCCCCTTTGAAGTGTCAACAAATGTGTTTGAGTTGCCAAAACTTTTGGCCTGCCTTCTTTAAGTTATTGTCATGCATATATTCGTTAATTTGTTCATGTTTCCAAACCAGGAAATCACACAGGCTATTCCAGATGGCCAACGCGATTTTTCACGTTAACTCCCGATATTGTTTTTCTTACAGACTGCCTAGCAAAGACATCGCCAAGGTCGCTCAGGTATTGCAGATTTCATTTTTCGGTTTCTTAATTTCCTGCCACAGATTCCAGTGTGGTGGCTATCTGTTATCTGAACGTGGCAAAAACAAAGCTCCCTGCATAAGACAAAGACCAGAGATGCTGATCGCGTAGAAGAGAGCACACAGGATAAGATTCAGAAGTGGCCTGCGAGTATACATTTAAAAAATATATTTCTGCATCTGTTTCACTGCAAGGCAAGAGCGAATTGCTTATCATACAAAAAAGAGTCCAATATTTAAACCAGAGCAATATTTATCCTAAAATGATATGACTTTATTTAAGACAAAAAATATTGACTGTCGTCTGAGGAATTAAGGGTCTTTTAATGCTGTAGGAGCCAATTAACTGTGGGTATAAAGCTAGGAACATATGTGTGTTGGTGAGAGGTTCCGCCGGAAGGCCCATACAGTTTTTGACCACACACGGAGCACACACACACAAACACAGGACTACAAACAAGCACAAGGTATTGTGTAAACGGTAATATCGTGTGGTGAATATGGAAAGAAGCAAGTAAAATCGAAACCAGTACAAATGGAAATAAATGAACTGTTTCGAACTGGAAACTTTTGTGCATCAATTACACCCACCAAGCGGATCCTCAGAGGCTTACAGCGTTGGCTTAGCCTCTACAAATGCAATAAATCAATATTTAAAGGTGGGGTATGTCGTTTATTTCAGAAACACCTTTTGTTATATTCCATGGAATGCTCTTAACGTCCCGATAGCAATGAATACATTAAATGCTTTGACAATAAATACATAAAAAAATGTCATCTGTGGAAGCCGTGGCGCTGTAAAAAGCACGACCAATCATCTGCCTCGGCTTGGGTCAGATGACTGGATGGCCTACCTGCCTGTCAGCCTTCCATCGGGGCACACACTGATCTCGTGCCCTCATTGGTCATGTGCGCGTTCGTGTGTGATGGAGGAGGGGCTCTGTGAGGACGGGGCAGATTTTTTCCGGTTGTGTACTTTCAAATTCTAGCGCACTCGAGCCGGTTTCTCCATTCTTACCTACCCCACCTTTAAAGTGATTATCCAAATATAATAACTATTATGACTGACTCAATTTCCCCACGGGGATAAATAAAGTTCCATCTTATCTTATCTTATTATAGAATGGTTCATATTATTACAAATAAATAAGGAAACCAGATGTTGTTATGTTGCTGCTACGGCGGCTAGTTTCACGCTAAGAGCTACAATCCTACTGGTGACGTCCATTGTGACAAAAGGCATTGTTTTTAAGACGAAGACAAAAACAACTAATTTGAAAGTTGTGGCAAACCTTTTTATTGTGTTTTTGACGTAGGAAACTAATGGATGAGGTGAAGGCGATGCTCTTTATCCATTCTTTTTTATTTCCTTCCTGCATGTCTCCCCCCCTCCTCCCTTCACTCTCGATCATCTCTCCCTCCGTCTCCAATATAGTAATGTGTTTATTTGAGGCTAATACTGTAGAGTGATGGTTATGCATGCTGCTGCAGCTTGAGCCTGAAGTCATTTAGCTAAAGGACCACTTGACCAATGCTGACGGCGCACACGCTTCAATTAAAGCCAGGGAACACACACACACACACACACACACACACACACACACACACACACACGCCGGAACAGAAACACATCAGAAACACTTGTATTTTCACATACACACACTAACAGCTCTTGCATCCAATATTGTGTATACCAATATGAACACACACCCATGTATCAGAGTGCTGCCTCTTGACAAGGAGTAGTATTACTAAAAGGTTTTCCTCCCACACTCATAGAGGGAAGGGCAAAGTGTGGGTGAGAGCACTTGTACCTCGGAAGTCATGTGTTTGCGTACACACTCGATGTGGTTTCCAAGTGTGTGAGAGTGTGGGCGGGGGTTGAAGACATTCTCGGAGGCTCAGACAAAAAGTACAACAATACATTAATTTCCATGTATTGTGAATCATGAAGAGTTTGTAAGCAAAAGCAAAAGCAAAAGCTGTGGACTCCCAGTTGATGCAGGTTGCAAACAAGCATCGCTGTGTTGCACCCGAGAAGCTGAGCATGTCTTGTGTTGCTATGCTAATATAAGAGCGTTTGTGTCTGCGTATTTCGTATTAATGTACATTTTAGTTGTGCCCGTGTTTATTTCTGTGCTTATTTGTTTTCTTTAAATGCAGCCAGGGATGAAAGTTAGCCTTAATGGCAACATCTTGAAAATGTATACAATGGATTTAAGTACTATACATATGCATTGTCCCTTGTTAAAAGATACATACAAAAGTAAGACTTGTTGAACCTTGTCTTTGTCTACGTTTTCCTTCAGCTGATGGACGTCACATCCCACTCACAGTGGAGGACATGTTGACCTTTCCAACAAGGTTTAAAACAACTCAACCTCCACCCCTAACCACATGTTTAATGGCATGCATGCAAGGTCATCCCCACGTTAACATATTGTCATAAATATACTGCACCAGGGAATGGGAAATATCGAAAAGACTTGATTTATGTGCAGCTTCTTTTCAGATGTTTGAAAACCAATTTCATTGCAAATAAGTGATGAATTAATATTGTATATCATACACATTACAGTGTTTAATCAAACATTTACTTTAGGGGAACATATATAATGACTATCATTTCACATCCCTAACATATTTATACTATTACATCTACCTTTAAATTAGCCCAATAGTCGATCGTACCTTAACTGTATGTTGAAAAGTCAAGCCAGACGTTCATTTTTGATATGATACCATCGTACACTAATACCAATTAGTGGAGTCAATTAATTTCAACATAGTAATTTTGAGATATATAGCCAATTGTACTGCCTTTAAACTCTGCTTCAACTCCTTTTGTTGTATCGTCAGCTACTCCAGCAAAACACCATCCATCCATCTTCTCCCGCTTATCCGTGGTCGGGTCTCGGGGGGGTCTCTGCTCTCCAGCAGAGAGCCCCAAACGTCCCTTTCCCCTCATCAACCAGCTCTGACTGGGGGGTCCCAAGGCGCTCCCAGGCCAGCGAAGAGATATAATCCCTCCACCTGGTCCTAGGTCTACCCCTCGGTGTCCTCCCAGCTGGACGTGCCTGGAACACCTCCCTAGGTAGGCGCCCAGGTGGCATCCTAACTAGGTGCCCGAACCACCTCAACTGGCTCCTTTCGACGCAAAGGAGGAGCGGCTCAACTCCGAGTCCCTCCCGGATGACCGAACTTCTCACCTTATCCCTAAGGGTCCGCCCGTCTCCCATTCTCCCTTCGATTTTTCCTCATTGCTATTCTTTTTCTTCTCTTTGACCTAGAAATTGCACTTCTCCTTCCATTGCCCTGAGGAGATCAGCTGGCCTCCCCCCTTGCATCTTTTTCATGAGCAGCCGCACTTTTAGCCCTCCTAACCCTTGGACTAATTTACGAGTGATCACAAGACGGCCTAGAGTGAACTGAATAGATAATTAGTTTAATAAAAACACTTGGTTTCGGCCCAAAAGCTTATGGTTTAAGTCCTTAATTGCCTAATGACCCCCGTCCCTAAGCCACCCTGCGGAGAAAACCCATCACGACCACTTGTATCCGCAATCTCGTTCTTTCGGTCATGACGCATCCTTCATGACCGTAGGTGAGGGTAGGAAAAGACCTGCTTTAAAACTCAGGTTGTCATATTTTGAAGGTGTTTTGGTTTTTAAAAATGAATGTATGTCATAGCTCTCAGCTGAAGTTAGCACGCACACTACACAAGGCTTTCACTTTTGTATTTGTTTTGGTCCTGCTGAGATCTAGCACCATTTCCGCCTGGAGGCAGCCTGTTACAAATAGATTTATGATTCAAGATGCAGCCAGCATCGTTGGGGAAGTGGAGAAATATAAGTGAGGCCAGCTGAAAAACTCAAGAGTGGATTTGGGGAACATCTAAATGAGAGTATATATGATAAAAGAAGGTACAATTTTATATAATTTCCTATTTCTACAAAAAATGCCACGGAGAATCAAACCAGTAAGTGGAAAAAGGTTTCAAAATTGCCTTTCATTCCTACTTTTGTTTGAAAAGTGGAAGGCACACTATTTTCTGTGGAGCCTTTTCGTGTGACTCAGTGTTTTTCACAGAGTGGCTGCTGCTTGAAATACGAATGTGAATAAACGCAGGCCTTGGCCGTACTTCTCACCTCGTTGAATGAGTGTAAGTGTGTGACACAGATCTCATTTGCCTCACTCTACGGATACTATTTGCACAAACACGCCAACATGAGTAAAAGCCCCCAAGAGCCAGAATCACACCTCCACGAGTGGCTTCAACACACACACACACACACACACACACACACACACACACACACACACACACACACACACACACACACACACACACACATACCATGTATACATCACTTCAGGGGACATTACATTGACTTACATGCATTTCCTGGAGACTTATCCTAACCTTAACCATAACCAACACATGCCTAACCCTAACCCTTACCCTAACCCTAACCCTAACCAAGTCTTCACTCTAAAAGTAATGATCCCCCTTATGGGGACCTCCAATTTGTCCCCATAAGGGAGGCGAGTCCCCACACGTGACTATGTAAACAGATGTAGGTCCCCACAAGTATAGTAATGCTAGACCACACACACACACACACACACACACACACACACACACACCCACCCACACACACACCCACACACACACACACACACACACACCCACACACACACACACACACACCCACACCCACAACACACACCCACACCCACACACACACCCACACACACACACACACACCCACACACACACACACACACCCACACACAAGGGGATGCAGCACCATTGTCACTGCAGTCAACCTCTCTCCATCCCCCTCCTCATCAACCACTCGTATCTCCACCTACTCTCCTCATTCCTCGCCCCTCTCCTTTCTATTTCATATTGTTTATTGTCTACCTCTACTTTTCTTTCTCTCCCCCCTCTCAGAGCTCTCTTCATCCATGCTAAGCAGCACATGAATAAAGCATGACATGATTGCTGAAAATATGTGTGTGTGTGCTTCTTCCAAAGTGTGTGTTCACACTCTCATCCTTGTCACTTGAGATAAAAGCCAGCTCAGTATGAGCCCAACCTCCTAATAGCAGCAGTGACCTTCATCCATGCATTAGCATTGCTCTAAGACGAGTACAGATAAGAGAGATGTTTCCACACGTGTTACCAGGTTAGAGCTGCATCATGGGACTTAGAGATGTTGCTCCCTATCAGAGGGGTGTGTGTGAAGCTGTAGCCCTTCTGGTATCTTCTGAAGTGCTTTGCAGGCTGCACATCTCCGCCTGAAGGTGATCTTCATTACAGACCGACAGGAGATCATTCCCTCCTCTCTGCAGCTCAGGGATATATTCATTTCAGTTGAGGCGCACAAATTAGTAATTTGAGAAGTTACAGAGGGTTGAAGACACACTTTCTGATTTCCGAAACCAAAAATGACCACTTACCCTCCCAGTAAACGGACACAGCTCAGCGTCTTTCATTTTGAACCCAAATACCTGTACTTTCTACTTCTTACATGGTGAACCCAAATACCTGTACTTTCTACTTCTTACATGTTGAACCCAAATACCGGAACTTTCTACTTCTTACATGTTGAACCCAAATACCTGTACTTTCTACTTCTTACATGTTGAACACAAATACCTGTACTTTCTACTTCTTACATGTTGAACCCAAATACCTGTACTTTCTATTTCTCACATGTTGAACCCAAATACCTGAACTTTCTACTTCTTACATGTTGAACCCAAATACCTGTACTTTCTACTTCTTACATGTTGAACACAAATACCTGTACTTTCTACTTCTTACATGTTGAACCCAAATACCTGTACTTTCTACTTCTTACATGTTGAACCCAAATACCTGTACTTTCTACTTCTCACATGTTGAACCCAAATACCTGAACTTTCTACTTCTTACATGTTGAACCCAAATACCTGTACTTTCTACTTCTTACATGTTGAACTCAAATACCTGTACTTTCTACTTCTTACATGTTGAACCCAAATACCTGTACTTTCTACTTCTTACATGTTGAACCCAAATACCTGTACTTTCTACTTCTTACATGTTGAACCCAAATACCTGTACTTTCTACTTCTTACATGTTGAACTCAAATACCTGTACTTTCTACTTCTCTCATGTTGAACTCAAATACCTGTACTTTCTACTTCTCACATGTTGAACTCAAATACCTGTACTTTCTACTTCTCACATGTTGAACTCAAATACCTGTACTTTCTACTTCTTACATGTTGAACTCAAATACCTGTACTTTCTACTTCTCACATGTTGAACTCAAATACCTGTACTTTCTACTTCTCACATGTTGAACTCAAATACCTGTACTTTCTACTTCTCACATGTTGAACTCAAATACCTGTACTTTCTACTTCTTACATGTTGAACTCAAATACCTGTACTTTCTACTTCTCTCATTTCCCAAACAGCTGGTTCCTTTAGTCTGAATGTGTGTTTTGGTGCGTGATCATTATTCTTTAGAGTCACTGCGTGCCTATTGGTTGGAACACGATCCGTGTATCCATCACTTCCTGGTCTTCTCTAAAGAAGAGGGACCAATGGAAACGTTGTCATGTTGCCGTTGTTCAGCATGGAAACATTCATTAGCTAACAATGACATTATTGTTCTATTAATATAAAGGGAGGTCAGGTACTCTTTAAAGCAGCTGCTAGTTATGGGTACTTTTTACTGAAGTACACTTCAAAGCCTCTTTACTTTGACTTGAGTAAAGAAGTTTAGTCAGCACTTCTACTTTCACCATGAGTATTGTTAAACACGAGTATCTGTACTTCTACTTGAGGAAAGGATGTGTGTACTTGTGCCTTCTGTCCAGTTCACCTGCTGGGCACTGCAGTCGCTCTCACAACTCCCCATTAGTGCATATACTTTGTAGTATGCGTGTATTTGAACCCTAACTGGAGATCAACAATAGAGTGAACATTTAACTTCATTCTTCTTTTCCATATGTTTTATTCTTCCATGATGTGTCTTTAAAACAGTTAATTCCTTTTTGACATTTTCATACTCCCTTAAAAGAAAGCAAAGCATTGAACCAGTGCTACTTTATTTCTTAATTATTGAATCAGATCCTCGTGTTCACACACACCAAATACCCTTGTTTATGTTCACTAATGTATCCTCAGTGATCACATCCTTTAACTTCTTAAAGGATGTGATCCCTTTAAGTCACATTTAAATCCACTACAATCAATAAATTAAGCTTTTTGGATGAAGCTGAAATAATACTCCACTTGCAATCGTTTTAAACATATTTGTGAGCGGGGTTTTCAATAAAGAACATATACAGTACTGTACCTTTTTGTTTTGGCGAAGAATACAAGGTGGCTATTCAGAGTTGAGTGGAAGCAGATGCTGCATACGAATGTCAACTCTTGGTCTTTCGTGGTTGAGTATGTGTGTTTTCTAACAAGCAGCAATTATTCGTTTGATATAATACATACAAGAAATGTAATTGGTGTTCTTTTGACAGGTTATCTCTGGGAATAGCATAACAACCTGCAGCCGCATTAACCTCGCATCTGGTACAGGAGGAGGATGGTTTGTATGCGAGCCACATTAATATACATACATGCACATACCAACCATAATCTTGAAACAATATTAATTACGTGGAGAAAACCTGATTTGTCTCAGTCAGTCCTTGTAACAACACAGCACATCACACACATCCGTATATCTGCGGTTCACAGGCGGCTTCACAAAGGAGCCGGGGGAGAAGAAGCGCTGGAGGCGGATCGACACTAAAAGGTGGTGCGCCGTCAACAGCTTACTGCAGAAATATTAACACAGACGTAATGAAGCGGGACGACTAAACGCGGATCAGGATTAGCAACATGTGTGCAGTATACTGTAAAGGATGTGAAGCAGCTTCCTTTACTCCCCCAACTTACTTAGCATTGCTTTAGGTGCACATCGAGCACACACACACACACACACTGACAAACACACACCCACACACTGACAAACACACACACACAGTCATTAGTAGGCAACCCACATAGTTAACAGGAACAACCTGCTCCACACCGACGGAAAAGGCTCGTCTTCTCTCCTGTAATTCATCTTCCTTTCCTCACTTCCTCTCCACCCTTATTTCTCCACTTTCTCTCCCTCTCCAAATGTCTCCCTTTCCTCCCTCCCCCCCTGACTCCTACTTCAGAGTGGAAACACAGGAGTGTGACAGCGATCCAATGCATAAGAGATTTTCAACAGGAAGTACTTCAATAAGCATGGTGTCCATCAAAATGCAAAATATATTTAGAATACTAAATTCACACACACACACACACACACACACACACACACACACACACACACACACACACACACACACACACACACACACACACACACACACACACTATCAAGTACTGGTTTTTGATTACTTGGCATCCTGTGGGGTTTCTATACTTACCCCCAGCAGCTGAATAATGCCTTTTGTTGCATTTTAAAACAGTGTAATGACCCTTTACCTCATCGTGACTCTAAGCATGTGAAATCGTGTGTGTGTGTGTGTGTGTGTGTGTGTGTGCTCTTGCAGCTTTTCAACTGAAATGTCAGCGCGAAGGGGCTTAATGTGACACTTTACATCGAGCAGCAGCGGTGTAATGTTGCGTAGAAAACAAATGAGGTGATGTAGGTGCACTGTGTGTTTAAGAGCAGTTCCTATACGCCACTGGCCTAAAAGGATCCGACACTGAGAGAAGAACGAGTGAGGAGGTGTTGGACGAGAACACTGAGGACAGGAAAATATATAAATTGTCTTTCACAGGCGGAGGGAGATGGCAGAGAGACAAATTGTAAAAGACAGCGTCTGTACTCCCCGACACCCCGGTTGCAGACGGTGTTCTTTGAACATGTGAGAAAAAGAGACAGGAGGAGAACGTCGTGGAGAGGTGGTGAGAAGCCGATAATGACTGACACGGTCTGAAAAGTCCACAAATCCAGACCGACTGTCTCTTTATATTTGTTCCATGTGCCACTCAGGCAACTATAGCGCATCCTTTCAGGGTGACTTCCTGCTTTGTATCGCTGTCTCCTCTCAACTCCAGCAGACCTTAACACAGGTGGCAGACTGGTAACAGATTGAGAACACAGCAACAGTTACACCGCACTGTCGTGTTCGAATGAAGAAACACTTGTCTTAAGATATCCTTCAAAAGAAAAAGTGGAACTCAGACATCGCAAGAGAGTTACGCAGGAAGGAAGTATTTGAAAAGAGATTTGGCCTTATCATGGTGCATCTTGTTTTATAATCTCAGGGGCGGGACATCTCTAACCGCTGAGAGGTATACACATTACTGACATTTGAATACTTTTGTAGATTTATCTGAGAAAGTGGGGGATTTTTTATACTTTAAGGCACATGGGACAAACTCGAGGCCCGGGGGCCAAATCAAGCCCGTGGTGGATTTAATTTCGGCCCGCAGGATAATTTCTAATTCCTATTAGATCTGGCCCGCCGGTATATTGCACGCACACCTTCCCTCCATCCTGAGGGTCTCCTCCGCTCAGAGCCTGACCCCAAACATTGATGACCTTGCTCCCGAGATGAGATGCAAGTATCTGAGCTAGCATCACAGAGCAGCACACTGAGTTCAATGGATGCTTCCTTCTGCACTTTCTCTCACGACAACAGGGCATGTTTGGTTTCTCTTTGAGGGGAATAGTTTTGTTGAAGCTGTTGTTGGCCTGTGGGGAAATGTACTCATAAGAAATTACTCTGGAGAAGCTGCAGATAGAGCCGTAAGAAATGAATGCAACTGATTATTTAATGTTGTTTTTATAGGCAATAATTTAAGCTTTGTTAGTTCCAGGTTTAATTTGTGCAATAAGTTCATTTCAATAAGTTCTGCAATAAACATAGAACCACTCCGGCCCTCCACTAGCACCCATTTTTTTAATGTTGGCCCACTGTGTGTTTGAGTTTGACACCCCTGCTTTAAGGTAACACAACAATAGTTTGTAGCTGTGGATTAAAATGGATAAAGTCTGTGGACTGCCTATCTGTGAAAACATATTGTATTAAATACAGCTTGGCAAAGTAACACAAAGTAAGCAATGGTTAATGTGATTCCTTTTGCAATGTGTAATGAATGAACAATTACAACTTGCTCGTAAAACAATGCAAGGACATAATATATATGCTAAAAGCTAACGGCGTCGATTAACATTGTTTAATTTGTTACTTATTACCAGACAGGTTGACTGGACACATCCTGAAATCCTTTGCAAAGAATAGAGTGTGCACCCGGTGTGAGCCCTGAGGGATGCCTGTTGTCTTCCTGTTAGCCACCGAGCATCCCTTCAGGATACCGGCCTTGCTCAACTTGTGCCATGCCTTGCTTAAGGGCAGCCTGCGTATCTGCAGAGTGACAGCATGTCCTGTTCCATTACTCTGCCCAGGTTTCTCTCAGCTGCTTCTGAAATGCAGCCGGCTCTCCTTTGTAGTCATTTGACATCCATCGTCTTCAAATCCGCCTGAAAAATTCACCTCAACTTCACACCTCTGTTCCCCCCCACTCTCTCTCTCTTCTTAAAGTATGTATTGCAGGCAGTAGTCAGTTGGCTTGGCAGTTTAGATTGTAGTCGGCCGGCTCCGTACTAAAGGCATTAGCATTTAAATTCGACTGCCTCGAGGTATCACAGATCAGAGGCTTGGATCTGCCGGTTTGGAAGAAACTTATTCATTTTACATTGAGAGTGAAGTGTCCAAGGCCATTGGAGTAACACATCCAAGTTCTACAAAAGGCTGAGGCACGTGGATATGGTGTGAGTTTTCACATAATGGAGACCTAGAGACTGTGTTTCAATCCTCAGACATCTAAATTGAAGGTTCGGAGGTTTCTTCTATAACGGTAATTTAAGGGAACAGATCAATGTTCATATCTCTAAAGCCTTTGATGAAAGTGTTAGACTGACATCTGTGGATATCCCATTTTGACTGTTTTCGGTGTGAGGCTTTTGATGTTTTTTACACAGAAAAGCAGCAGCATTCAGGTAATATAACATTGTTCTGCCTCCTATCACATTACCATAGAGACTGCTGTTGACTGTGATCATTGGCCATACAGCAATACAGAAGGTACATGCTATGAGTACTGATCAACCAGTAGCATGGTGGAAGAGCGGTTCTCAAGGGTATAGTTACACAATACCTGCCGTGTACTGTGTGGAATATTCAAAGAGACATTTCTCAAAAAGAATAATAGGGCCATTTACAATAACCACACAATACCAATGTTGCTATGGTTGAATAAAGAGCATCAAATAATACAATGTAGATGTCATAACGAGTCCGTCACAAGTCACAATTGATCAGATTTGAGGATGTGCAGATGTATGAGAAACACATATTGGTTTGTACCTTAATTTTAATAATAGTAAAAATAATAATAGATTTCAATTATATAGCACACTTTAAAAACAACGTCATCTCAAGGTGCTTCACAATGCTATAAGGAGAAAATAATGAAACAAATTAAATAGAAAGTTAACTAAGGAGCTAAAAAAGGTTAACACTAGAACCGCCAGAGATGTGTTATACCGAAAACCGCCACCGGGGTCAAATTGACCCAGCATTAGAATGCATTGATTTTCAAGGTAAAAGTATTGCTTTAAAAAGAAAAATGGTCCTGTGGTGTTGGTATTTTGTAAAGCAATTTAAATTAAACAATTATTTAAAATTGTTTTGTTTATTAATGGTACAACATAGCGTTTCGTGAGGCGGTTGTCGTTGTTGAGTGAAAAGCACTACAGACTGTCGCTATCTATCTATCCATCCATCTCCATATCTCTCTATATCTCTCTCTATATATCTCTCTCTCTCTCTCTCTCTCTCTCTCTCTCTCTCTCTCTCTCTCTCTCTCTCTCTCAATATATAAGGAACCCCAGCAGACAAAAGGCGTTGCTATAGCAACACGTCATGTTTGTTTACACGCGAAATCAATAGCGCGAAAAGGGGTGGGGTCAATATGACCCGCTTTGCGGAAATAGGTATAAATGGCAATTTGTTTGGCGATTACTTCAATCTGACTTCATATTGACCATTTTTAACAACATAGGGTGTGCTACATACAGTAACACACTTTCAGGAAAAGTCACGGACTGGGACACTTTAATATGTTATTGAAAAAAAGTTACATACAATAAAAAACAGCTCTGGGTCTCTTGAGTATAAAAGGTTAGAATAAAACAAATATATAAATACAATAATCTAAAACCAATCATCGTGGTTGTACAGCTTTTGTTCCTTCCACGTGTTCACCCCTTAGTGTCGCCTCCTGTCTCTCCTGAACGAACTCTCTCTTTACCCCCCCTTTATGTCTATTCTTTCTTCTTCTCTCAATCTCTGTAAGCACACAGAAACAGGACTTGTTGACAAAGAGACAGACGCAGATTGATTGAGTCAGCAGGCGAGGAGACAGGCTGCCAATAGGGATAACTCAACACAGAGCCCTGACTCCACACCTTAAAACAAAACCCACATATGTTACCGTGATTACCTCAGACAGTTTAGTGGAGCTCAGCGTGGAAATGAATGAGTGCGACACAAAAGAGCTGGGACTGATCTGTGACAGCTCAATGATGCTGGCTTGAGGAACAAAACCCAAATTCAAACGCCCCAGATTATGCAAAATGGTAGAAAAATATCACTCGTCACCGGCTTGAGTTTCAATAATCAGGATCCATGTATTTACTATCCTCTCAAGAATGGAAGTAGTCATCACACACAGAGAATTTGGTACTTCTAGTTCCTTCACATGCTGATATTCAAGAGAGGGGGTTACACAGTCACAAATGACCATGTACCCTTGTGAGCTGTGAACCCTAATTTAATTTGATCTCATGCTTTGTACTGGTGGGTGTCTCGTGCACTCATCCTTGGCTGAGATTGATATTGAAAGTGGATGAGATTGTTGATGATGTTGGTGGAATTATGTTTTGAATGTTGTTGTATTATTGTTGTATTGTTTTAAGTGTCGGACCCCAGGAAGAGTAGCTTTTGTCAAGAGCAAAAGCTAATGGGGAGCCTTAATAAACATAAACATAAACAAGATGCATGTATACTGGTTCAAAGCAGTATACATGCTTAGTTCAGATTAGCTACGGCCCACGTAAGCAATAAACATGACAGTCATATGTCTATCTCCCTACAGTAGGGGCTGAGTCATCATGTTAATCGCTGGAACATATATCGTATGTTCAGCACAGTGTCCTGAGCTTCTTCTATGTAATCATACATCCGGTTACGTACACAGTTACGTAGGGCCTTTATTATCATGTGCTACTCTGATACTGATAGAGTACATTCAGTATTTTCCCAACATAAAATCCACTTTTTCATGTCTTTTATACATACATATGTATCACCTCTGTGTCAAGAGACTCTTTTTGTCCTGATCCACCTCTATAAAATAAGATTTTTCTTTTTTTTTCTTAGTTTCAGTTGTGCAAACATTAGCCAATCCCCAACCAATGTAAGCCCCGCCCCCACCTTCTCACCTGAATCTCCTCCTGGAGCACTATGGTGTTCTTTTAAAACCAATCATCTCTCAGAGGGGCGTGGCCAGCAGCAGCTCATTAGCATTTAAAGCTACAGACACAGACACAGAAACAGGGCTGAAACAGAGGGGATTATGGGTAATGCTGCAATGATCTGTTTGGTAGTTCAGCCAATCAGAGACATGTTCTGTATATATCTGAGACCTGTAATATATTGTTCAAAAAGACTATAATAGGGGACCTTTAAGGGGAAACAAAAACGAGAAGTCTACGAACAGTTCAATCTCATATCGCCTTGAAAAATGGTGTGGCTTTCTGGCCTGAATATATTACATGTTACTAGTTAGACGCTTTTATCCAAATCGACTTACGGTTAATACTGTGGGCAATTTGGGGTGAAGTGTCTTGCCCAGGGACACAAGGATATGCTTTGTTGCAGTGGGGTTTGAACCTGTGCTCTATTCACTGCGCCACACGCCTCCGAGATATATCCGAGAAGGGCAACTTAAGAATCTATTCTGTCCGTAAAAAGTCTAGTGGAATCGATGTCTTATGGTTATTCTGGAGCAAATTAGCAATGTCATTATTTTGGAGTTTCCACTCAAGTTTTTTGATTTATTTAGTCTGATTGCTTTGTGCTAATCCAAAGGATGCTTCTCAACAACACGCATGATAAGGATGTCATGAGTAGGTTCTAAAGGAGCTTTGTAATCATCAAAGCTTCAGCAAAGTTCATCAAAATGGAAGCACGCACACACACAAGCCAAAACAGTCATTCAAGACTCAGAATAACCCCTAGCAGAAGAGTATCGTTGTGTGTGAGACATTATTAATAACACTACAATATAATGGATGCAATAAAAGACAGAGTAATTTAGCTGCAGCCTGCTTAGGGCTAATACACGCCCAACATTAAATATACAGTAAATCAGATGCTGTGGTGATAACTGTTGTCAGTGTCCTTATTAGTTTCATTATAGGATGCATACACGACCATAACACAAAGCTGTGAATGGATGCCCAGGGGCATGTTGCATGCCTGGCAAACCCTCACGGTTGAGTGCCAAAAACTAACAAGGTGTTTTACAGCTCAGTCACAAGTAATCTTTAATAGCTACTTTCAAACCTTCCAATAAGCCACTATCGAGTGGGATCGACATTACAAGGAGACCCAATGTTGAGAGGGCCCTATTCTGCTTTTTTGAGTGTTTCCTCCCCTGTAGTGTGTTATAGGTTTCTGTGCATGTCAATGGTCTGCAAAGGCTAACATCTCAAAGCTCCGTTCAGAAACGCCTCCGTTGGATTCCTTTGTTTACTTCCATAACTTCCTGACATCAATATGTAACACCCGCGCTTCTATTGGCTAACACATTGTACGAGATAGGCAAAGGGGCGGGACATCTAGAAGTTCTTGACTAATCACAACAGAGTTGGCCAGCTAACCAATCAGAGCAGACTGGGCTCTGGTTTCAGACGGAGGGTGAAGCATATTAACATATCCATTTCACCAATCAACTATTTAACACAAGATGTGTTACATGCGGCCTTATTTACATATTATTTTCCTCATCATTTCATCTACCGTGTATTAATCCCAGCATTAGCTTTTATTTCATAACACATTTTTTAAAAGGGTGAAATAAAAAATAAATAGAACATTTTCCAGTTACATAACGTGGAAAGATATTTTTTCTAGGATGTACTCTTTTTCGAGAGAACCATCCCTGCCTTGACACACACACAGTAGCTTAAAACTCTCAGTTCTCTCTGTATCACACACTGGAAACTGTCAACAGTCCTCTCCTCCTCCCCTGCAGACACACATAACACACACACACACACACACACACACACACACACACACACACACTCACAGCATGCCTGACAGCCATCACACTCCTTGTCAAGCAGACCCACAGCTTACAAACACATGCATAAACATACACATGTTAACACACACGCACCGAGCTGACAGTGAGATGCCTCGTCATGCACACACACGCACACACACACATACACATACACAGTCCGCCTCAGTCGCAGAGCACACTGAAACAGATGTGTAGAGAGGAACGGTCCACTGTCAGCTTTGGTGTCCATCTCTCTAAAATAGATAGACGGGCCTGAAGAATCCACTTTATATGTGTTTATCTTTTTCTTTTATTTATTATTTGTATATCATTTGAGTTCATCATAGCATATGCTGCTGTGGCAAAAACAATAATTAGAATATTACAAAAATTAAAGAGTGGCGAATGTCTGCAAGCAAAAATAATAATTTTTAAAATAATAATAAATAAGTAAACAAATAAATACACCGCAATTCGGGATGGAAACAGTCTAGTTTAATCTTTAGGAACATTAAAAAACAATCGTTGTTATCTTCTTAATTACTTAACGGTTGTTAGCTCCGTTAAAAGCCAATTCGATACAAGTTGAAATAGCACAAACTTAAAGTTCAATGTACCATTTTTAGCTGCAATTCAAAGCAACATTTCGGTATTAGGATTGCGAGATATTTGACCGAACTTTTATAAAATGAAACCAAAAACCCTTTGTCCAAGTAGCTTAGCAACTGCGCATAGTACCCTTTAAGTCAAATGTAATTTCACAAAAGCACATGGTACATTTTACATGCAGCCTGCCTCTGATTTTGTGAGAGCAAGGTGAGACTATACCCAAACTGTTTTAAAGTATGTGAAGGTGGAAGGTGTTCTGTGTGTAAAACAGATAGAGAATTTAAATTTTAAAAATAGTCTTGGGGCTGGGTTTGAGTCTCTGTCTGACTTAGATCTAATATCGTTTCAGTAATCGTTCATAAAACGTTGGCTGTAACCAATGAAACCAGACTGGATTATTTAAAGAGCCTCCAGCGTTCGTCATCTCACAAACTTTGTGTTGACGGCATATCGGTGTTCTGGGAAAAACACCGGACGGTATTTTAAACATTTGATCCTGCGGCTAATGAGATATTTAGTTTAGTTTTCAGGTTTGTTCGTGATTGTTTTCTCGTGATTTGGCATTGATCTGTAATTTCACCCATTTATTTTCCACTTGCTGTTCCGGCGTGTATGTAGTTATGTTGGATGGTACATTTCATGATGCAATCAGGGCTGCTTGATGCCCATTAACAGAATGGCAGAGCCGATCAATATCATGAAACATGCTTCTCGTAATAGTGCGATGAAAAACAATTGAGCTCCATTCAGAGGAAAATGACTTCCTGCTGCGAGGCCGTCTGCACACAACGGTAAAGTCATCGGTTATTGGGCATTAGACGAGATTAGTAGCCAGAATGAGATAGTGGGTGCTTCTCTTATTCTTCATTTCCTCGCTCCTCGGTCTCGGTATCAAGTTGATTTGTCGGCGCCATCTTGAGTACCGTCCGAGTGGCCTTATTGTACCTGAGGACCGAGGATCGATAACGGAGGAGCGATGATCGAGGAACCACCAGACCATCCTCCGGTGAAATCCTCACACACTCGCCCCGCCCCCTTACCGTGTATCGCTCACTGATTGGACGATGCAGCGCATGCACTGATCTGGCTGCTGTCAGACGATCAGCTGTGCGGCGTCATCACAAACGGACGTCGCTTCACGTGACGCTCCGGAGGAAAGGACGTCCCGTTGCTCTTAGAACTCATTTCCCTGCTTCTCGTGGTTTCCTTGCGTCCTCCATGCTTCCCTGGAGGGAGGGACTAGTCGCAGGGAAGCAAGGAATCCATTTAACCGAAGTGAGACGCACCCATAGAGTGGTGCAGGAATGAGTCATGCATTTAATTTAACTTGTATATTTTCTCATTTTTTATTTTTTTTATTTTGTATTTTGAGATGTTTACATTTTAGAATTGTTTATTTCTGTTCTTAAATGTCTACTTATGTCCAATGCCTTGTCTTTTATGCTTCTGTGCAATACAAACATTTCTCAATTTGGGATCAATAAAATACAGCTTATCTTAAAACCCAGAAATGAGTTAGTAAGTAAGTAACATTTATTTATAAAGTGCTTTCCACAGACACAGTCACAACTTGACAAAGCATTAAAACACATTATGAAGAACACAAAACACAATCAAAACATAGAATAGCATTTCACTCCCTGCTCACTGGCCTGGAAGTCAATCTATTTGTGATCGTGATCGTTTGATAAGGTCTGTGGTTAACACAAGCCGAGGAGATTTTAACATCGTATTCTCCGACATAAAGTACATCAGTCAATATCCCCCTCGAGAATTTAAGAACACCGGTTTCTAACGAGTGTCTAAATGAGACGACTAAATGGCATCACGCCGGAAATGTGCCACGCGGTGATGACGTCGTAAAGCCATGTGACCGCGCTGTAGATCGACCTGTAGACCTGGTGTTGATACATTGAGATGATCCTGCTGAACAAAACGTGGACGTATAATGAACGTTTGTCTTCCAAAGAATCCCATTGGTTTTTGTCAATGAATAAATGTCAGTTTGTCTTTTATATTCTCACTTGTGCCCCTTCACGCACCTTTTTCTCCTCTCCATTGCTCTTGTCTAACCATCAATTTAGATTCCTTATTCCATTCCCATCTTATATTTCTTTGGCTCTATTACACCACCTCTGATGTGCCCTGTTGCCTAAATGCTTAGTGGTGAGTGCAGAGATAAGGAGAAAGGGTATAATGAGTATAATGCTCAGACAGCCTGCGGTGTTGTGCCGGGAGAAGCCATGGAGGAGGGGTCGGACAGCTTCATAATAGGCAGCACTTTCAAATTAAACACATTTACAGCTCCAGTGAATGCTCTGATGTGGGTGATTAACAACGAGAAGGATTCCAAGCAGGATAGAAATGAAGTGTTACGGTGGCTTTAGGTGTTTCTGAACCATGGCGAATATCTGATCAGTAGTTCATTACTTTCATTTCATGCCTTTGTGTGTCAGGCCAATGAAGTGCAGTTCCCCTGAAGGCAATCTGGGAGATCTATTAGGCAGCATCATCTGTTTAAAATACGCAGCGGCAGCATGGGATACACATACGTAATCCGAAATCTGTCAGATGTCGCAACGCCACATCCTGGGCTGATCGTGTTTTGGTCATTTTGGGGTTTGGGATTTTACGCAAACATATTCTTGGCTTTCAGAAAAATGAACTTGTATCAATATATTTAGACAATACACACATTTTTTTTGAAGCTGGTGAACTCCCACCACCGCCTCCAGATGATTAAGTCCAAATGTGGAGCTTCAATACTAACTGATTCACAGTCCTGTCGTAGAACAAAACGTGTTTTTCAATTCTTCCATGAAATACACCCGGCGTTAGTGAAGCCCCTTTGGTATTTCTGCCTCACACATGTTTATTTTTATGTACTTCCTCCATCCATCCATCCATCTTCTCCCGCTTATCCGTGGTCGGGTCGCGGGGGTAGCAGTTCCAGCAGAGAGCCCCAAACTTTCTTTTCCCTGGCGACATCAACCAGCTCTGACTGGGGGATCCCAAGGCGCTCCCAGGCCAGCGAAGAGATATAATCCCTCCACCTGGTCCTAGGTCTACCCCTTGGTCTCTTCCCAGCTGGACGTGCCTGGAACACCTCCCTAGGGAGGCGCCCAGGTGGCATCCTAACTAGGTGCCCGAACCACCTCAACTGGCTTCTTTCGACGCGAAGGAGGAGCGGCTCAACTCCGAGTCCCTCCCTGATGACCGAACTTCTCACCTTATCTCTAAGGGAGACACCAGCCACCCGGCGGAGGAAACCCATCTCGGCCGCTTGTATCCGCGATCTCGTTCTTTCGGTCATGACCCATCCTTCATGACCATAGGTGAGGGTAGGAACGAACATGGCCCGGTAGACAGAGAGCTTTGCCTTCCGGCTCAGCTCCCTTTTCGTCACAACGGTGCGGTAAAGCGACTGCAATACCGCTCCCGCTGCTCCGATTCTCCGGCCCATCTCACGCTCCATTGATCTCTCACTCGAGAACAAGACCCCGAGATACTTGAACTCCTTCACTTGGGGTAAGGACTCATTCCCTACTTGGAGTGGACAATCCATCGGTTTCCTGCTGAGAACCATGGCCTCAGATTTGGAGGTGCTGATCCTCATCCCAGCCGCTTCACACTCGGTTGCGAACCGATCCAGTGAGTGCTGAAGGTCGCAGACCGATGAAGCCATCAGAACCACATCATCTGCAAAAAGCAGTGGTGCAATCCTTAGTCCACCGAACTGCAGACCCCCCCCCCACGACTACGCCTCGAAATCCGATCCATGTATGTACTTCCTCTCAGTGCAAAATGTGAAAAAAACTGCTTGTCAAATTATTGATTGAGTGACGAGTCTTAAAACAAATGTTGCCACGGAAACATTGCGAGTCTTCTGAGTGCCTGCAACACTTCACCTTCGCACACTCCCATCCTTCAGGTAGGAATGCATCTCCTTAATGGACGTATTGTACAGCAGTTTGCAAAAAGAGCACTTCCGTTTCTCTGAAGGAGTGTGTTTTAATTCTGAGCATTAAATCACAGTGTCATCACAGTCAATGCTTTAAAGTGGACCGATCAGGCTTTTCCCTTTCCTTTCCTGTCGCGTGTTATATGGGTTTGGTGACTGTCAATGGTCTACTGGGGGTATAATCCCAACATCACTTTGTAACACTCGCACTTATTTTGGCTGGCGCTCCAACACATTGTATGTGATAGGCTAAGGGGCGGGACTTTTCAAAGCGGTTGACCAATCAGAGCAGACTGGGCTCTGGTTTCAGACAGAGGGTGAAAAGAGGTGCTGCAGCACAGGTAGTATGAGAAAAATAAAGAGCTTTTTGAACATTAAAGCATGGAGACACTACATACTGATATACACCTGAACATCAGCAGGAGAGGACTCTTTAAAGTAGAGACACTACATACTGATATACACCTGAACATCAGCAGGAGAGGACTCTTTAAAGTAGAGACACTACATACTGATATACACCTGAACATCAGCAGGAGAGGACTCTTTAAAGTAGAGACACTACATACTGATATACACCTGAACATCAGCAGGAGAGGACTCTTTAAAGTAGAGACACTACATACTGATATACACCTGAACATCAGCAGGAGAGGACTCTTTAAAGTACAGACACTACAGACTGATATACACCTGAACATCAGCAGGAGAGGACTATTTAAAGTAGAGACACTACATACTGATATACACCTGAACATCAGCAGGAGAGGACTCTTTAAAGTAGAGACACTACATACTGATATACACCTGAACATCAGCAGGAGAGGACTCTTTAAAGTAGAGACACTACATACTGATATACACCTGAACATCAGCAGGAGAGGACTCTTTAAAGTAGAGACACTACATACTGATATACACCTGAACATCAGCAGGAGAGGACTCTTTAAAGTAGAGACACTACATACTGATATACACCTGAACATCAGCAGGAGAGGACTCTTTAAAGTACAGACACTACAGACTGATATACACCTGAACATCAGCAGGAGAGGACTATTTAAAGTAGAGACACTACATACTGATATACACCTGAACATCAGCAGGAGAGGACTCTTTAAAGTAGAGACACTACATACTGATATACACCTGAACATCAGCAGGAGAGGACTCTTTAAAGTAGAGACACTACATACTGATATACACCTGAACATCAGCAGGAGAGGACTCTTTAAAGTAGAGACACTACATACTGATATACACCTGAACATCAGCAGGAGAGGACTCTTTAAAGTAGAGACACTACATACTGATATACACCTGAACATCAGCAGGAGAGGACTCTTTAAAGTAGAGACACTACATACTGATATGCACCTGAACATCAGCAGGAGAGGACTCTTTAAAGTAGAGACACTACATACTAGTAACGACTGAAAATAGCACAATATGTCCTCTTCAAAGCTTGGAACACCCCCAACCCATTTTTCCTGCACTTTTTCTGAATATTTTTCTTAAATCAGGCAAAACCGTTTTCCCGCCCGACAGCAACTGTGCGCCCTTTAATTGGACATTTAAATAAATCATTTTGAAAAAACAATGATCCATAATATTTCATTTGAAATGAGTGGTAATTAAATAATAATGTTGGTGGTTGCATAATTGATATGAGGATTGTGTATCTCTTAATGTGTGTGTGTACCTATGTGTGACACTATGTGTGTACTCTTATAAATGAGTGTGTAGCTGCATGTGTATTTGTACATACATCTGTTTGTGTGTTTCTTCTGTTATGTGCTTGTGCCAGTGAGTCCTAAATTATTTCCCAACTTGATTATTGCGAGGTGGTTTTTTTGGTTTCACTAAACTACATATTTCCCCGAAGGCCGTTTCTGATGCTCATAAAATGATAGTTGTTTTGTGCATTTGGGACACTTGACTGAGAGTAGGCTGGTGCATGCTGGGATATGAATGGGTGTGATGTGGACAGAAGGCAGTGGGAGTGTGTCTCGTTGTTTTTCGTGCTTCATTGCTTTTGTTGTTCGAGGCCTCTTAGCTCACATGTGCACTTAGATCTCAGTGGCAGCGCATCGTTCTGTAAGAAGACATGATTATCGCTTTGAATGTTAACGGGGATTCTTACACTTTATTAACTCCGGATTCAACTCACATAACTTGTTCTCTGACTCACACTGACGCTAATCCGTCTGTTTACATGAATGCCATACTGTAGATAGCAATAACATGTTATAAATAAATGTTGCATTCGAAATGTACAAGTACAATGTACACAACACATATTATTGCAGCTGCCTTACCTAATGCAAAGTGCAGCAGTATCCACCACACACACCGTATGTGTTAAATGCCTGTGTGAAGCACTTTGTGTTGCGTATAACATGTACAAATAAACTAACATTGAATGTTGCTCGAAAAGTACTTCTTACTTTAGTCTTAAAATACTCATTACAAGTAAGTAGTATTGGATTAAAAACGTTACTTAAGTAGTACTGAAGTACAGAGTTATGTGATCAGTAAAATGTACATCTTTATCAAAATCTACTTCCTCAGTTTTACAATGTTATAGAAAAATCATTATTTCTTTTATTCAAAGCAAATACATGTTGTTACGAAGTGAGGTGCAGGTGAAAGAACGATACGTGGAGAGAGGGTTTTCTTGCAAAAATAAACAGGCGTTTTATTCTTAGCCTTCCACAGAAACACAAACTGCATGCCTGGTGCTGCATTCACCAGCAAGGAACAAAAACAAAAA
The DNA here is from genome assembly GCA_036324585.1 of Champsocephalus esox. NCBI lineage: Eukaryota > Metazoa > Chordata > Actinopteri > Perciformes > Channichthyidae > Champsocephalus > Champsocephalus esox. Next base: position 33,908,181 of record CM070497.1, read on the forward strand.
CTCCCTTCCCCTCTCTTCCCAACCACATTTATAGGAGACGGCCCGCCTTCCCACTCCAACCTGGCCAATCAGGTCATGGTTCTAAAAGCAGAGTGAAGGCTTAAATACAAAATGAAACACTGTTGTCTACCTTTAATAAAACCCTAAAGGCTTAAGTAAACTCATTATTGCATCGCTATAAATATGATATGTTAAACAACAACAAGGTCTGCTTAAAACGGATAGTTTTTAACTTAATTGACACTCATAAATTCACACATTTCCTGACCAATCGCGTCCAAGACTCCGCCTACTCATATGGCACATATAAGGAGTACTTTGTAGGCGTGCTCCCCCTTTGAGCACTGGGACAAGATGGCCTCCAGGTCTGAACAAAGGAAATGGTGATTACTTGGTGCTTGTGTGTTTTACAGACTGACAAATGAATTTAGATGCATTTTATTAGTTTGTCTATTTAAACTGTTTTTATAACTTTAACTGAAATAAAGGCAACTCAGAAAAAACATGTACTACCTTTCTTAACAAACAAATAGTTAAGACCAACATGTTAGTGAGGGAGTGTGTGCGCTTCCTCACACATGTCAAATAATTTGAATGTTGTAGGTTGTCAATGAGGATGAGTAGTGTGTATACAGTATACTGTGCATATTACATATTACAGTATTGCATCACATCATGTGTTTTTGTATGTACAAAGTAGCGATGAGAGTTAAATACATGTAGTGTAGTAATAGGCGTTACTGAAGACTTTTCTTTTTGTCGCTGCTTTTAATTGAACTATTCACATCTTAGACTGCACTGTAACTTTTATCCATGTATTTTTTCTTTTAATGTTTATTTTATTGTCTTTTCTTTTTAATGACTGATTTTAAATGCCATTTTCTTAATGTCTTTCATTTTTTGTAAAGCGCTTTGAATTGCCTTGTGTTGAAAAGTGCTATATAAATAAACTTGCCTTGCCTTACACTTTAACTTAACATTATCTAACCCTCCAAAATGTAGTGGAGTAAAAGTATATGTATACAATTGAAATAATCAGGAATGAGTATATTAAAATTCGTACTTAGACACAATACTTGGTTAATGTTACACCACTTGGTTAAGTGTTCCACCACTGCATATATGTACATTATGATACATACTGTATTGTACACACATTCATAAACCAGGCTATGACTAATTAAATTAATGACATTTATCCATGTTGCACCGTTTATTTGGATTGCAGAGACAACAGCCAACATGTCGATAGTCCAGAGATCCCTCCCTCTCCCTGGCCACGCCCTCCAGCTCTTCCTGGGATCCCAAGGCTCCTCCAGGCTCAGATGAGATTTATAATCCCTTCAGCGAGTTCTCGGTCCGCCCGAGGTCTCTTCCCGGTTGGAGGTTTTCCAAATGCCTTCAGAGGAAAGCATCCTAGAGACATCCTTATCAGACGTCCAAAGCACCTCTGATAGCTCTTTTGTTTTTTCAAAGGCAAGGGTTACATTTCAATCTCTTTCTGAGCCCTTTCAGGGTCAGCAACCCGTCTCAAAAGGTGATGACTAGCCTTTGTGTCACGAAATATTAATTTCAGCCCATGTAACTGTTTTAAACTCTCTTGGTCACTCAGTGTCCAAAACTCAAGACCAACTCAGACTGTTGAGTCGCTGTTCAACCAGTTCGAGAGAAGAATAATGATGTTTTAGTGTGTTCTGTAAATGTAAAGTCTGCGGTTTTTCCATCTAAAAGTAGCTGTCAGAAACAGAGAAATGATACTGCGAATGGCAGTCAAGACATGTTGTCATGCATCACCTGAACGAAAAAGGCCTTGTTCAGTGTGATATTATCACAGAATGAACTTCATATTTGTTGCTACATATTAAAACAATTGTGTTGGGCCAGGTTTGAATCCAGCCTGGACTTATTGCCACGTGTTGTCCCCTCTGTCTACACATTTAAACACTCTCTCTTAACTTAACTTAAAAAAACCCACAAGAAACAAGGATTTTATGAAAATGGGTCCGATGCAGTTCAGAAAGTTCTGCAACTCAACAGTTACAGTTTGACGGGAAATCCCGACAACAGACATTAAGGCTTTATAGTTGATATGTCTAGAGGATAGTGGTGGTGTAATGCAGTGGTTCTCAAATGGGGGTACGCTAACCCCTAGGGGTACGTTGGAGTACTGCAGGGGGTACGTGAGATTTATTTGTATGTTAATGAGTTAGGAAATGTAAGGAAGTTTGAGCAGTGTGGGTTTTATATGAACAGAGTTTCACATATTTCAAAACGCGAAGTGTCATAACTGCAGTGGCCTCCCTGTCAGAATGATAAAGATCCTCAGTGAAGCTCAAGCCCATGTTTCACCACATTGAACAACTTGTTAAAAAGATCAGTTCAATGCAGCTAATGTCGTCTCAGTGTTATTGCATGATGTTAAATTGGTTTGCCATGAATTTAGTGATGGATTGTAAACATTTGAAATGTAGCATTTAAGTGTTTCTCAGTTACTGTTGTTGTATTAATAAATCAGACACCGATGGTGTAGATAGAGAGATCTACACAGAAACTGTTATTAAATTGCGTATCATGAAAACAATTGAGAGTGTTTTGATTCCCGGAGCTTCACAATACAAACAGTCGGATCAAATGGGATTTTAAGGCGACTTTAAGAAGTTGTCTCACACCTTCAAACAACTTCAGAAGCTTCACTTGAAGAAACATATACTTTGTTCGATGGCATTAAAGCCATGCATTAGACCGCATGCACGGAGACGCTATACGCACTCAGTCATTATCTGAAAACACAGCCATCAGCATAAAAGCATCTCGTTGTCACTTACGGCTGATTACATGGTTTCTGAAGCCCTCCTACTTCTCCGAGAGCCTTTCTGCCATACGAGCATCTGCACTCATCTATCCAAACCCAACCCTGTGATGCCTGACTGACTATCTGCATGTATGAAAGGGTCCCGCTGGGATACGCGCTCTACATAGGGAACCATTTTGCTGCCGTTAAGGGGTCAGCTTTGAAAGCTCTCGTGAGGATAATGACTGGTTCGGCGTGTTGGACCGTGTGTGTGTGTATGCATTATTGATCTGTTCACCCGTGGATAGCTGGTGTTCCGGGCAGAAAGACAGAGAGCCCCCCTGCAGAGTTGAATCTTATGTTTCTGAAACCTTAACACAGTTTCAATCCATTATCTCCCGCCTTCTTCCTCTCCTTTTAGTAATTCCATCCTTTCCTCCTCCTTTCTCAAACCGTCGCCATCTGCCGTGTTTCCTTTGCGATCCATTAGCTGTTTTTTGTTGCCCCAGTCCTCTCAGTCCTCTCAGTCCTCTGTCCTCGCGGCCTCTTGCAGACGTCGGATCACACAGAACAACATGAATCACAGAGAAGGGCTGAATTCCCATTGGTTCGGCGTTCAGTATCAAACGGGACTGTGAGCTGCGTGCAGAACCTTAAACCTGGTTGGAAACATGAAACGCTGACAGAGAATAAACTGTGGTTGTACGAGAGGTCAGATTGTCCACAAGAGGACTGGAAAGGGCTTCTTTTGAAATGCAATCTGCTTAAGATTTGGTGCTTGGAAGGGATAACTTCCAGAAGACTCTGAGGAGTATTATAGAGAAGTCATGAATGAGAAAGGAATGAAAGTCTGTCAACACATTCCTTTAAAAGCGATGTGTTCAGACCGACTACATGGAGTTATTTGCTAGCTTTGCCACCAAAGGTTAAACCCATGTTCTTTATATTTCTCTTAGTTTTTACTGAACATGTAGTTTAATGATATCTAAAGACAGCTCGCCTTGTGGTATGGAGATCATTTGATTGAATTTCTGAATGAAAAACAAGAAAAGGACCAAAAGGAAGTGTCAGAAAATATCCCAAAACATGAATGGACATTTTGAACCTCAACATGCCTCGGCGATACAGATGCAAAGTATCAGTTTGTGTGAATCTGGCACGTTAGCAGATTCAATTATGATTATAATCAATTCGTATGGGCTGTCCATGATATTAAATCGAGCGTTTTCGAAATGGCATCAGGACGAAATGTCACAAATCATGCCCTAAAATGCTGGTTTCCATATTTAGAAACCAGCATTTTAACGCTTGTGTTGTTTTCAAAAGCTGCTGCCGTTCATGGTGTTCGCGGGTACATTTTGACCCATGATTTATCTCAGTCCAAAACATATCAGAACTAACTTATAATGCATTCATAACCGTACAATCCTGTTGTAATGTAATGTTATGGCCCCACACACATTACACCACAGTTTCAGGGGGTCCGCGGGGTCTTAAAAAGTATTAAAAGTTGATAAATCAATTTAGCGAAAATGAAGGCAATTAAAAAATATTAAAGGGCATTTTCCAAGGTGTTACATTTTGTATCTTGTTTCCAGTAAGTATATAAATGGTCCAGAGAGGTTGTGTTCTACCGTCTGCCTGAATGTAGTCATGGCGTAGGTGTGTAGTGTGATTCTGTGGAGTTTATTGATGGCATCCCGTTGGGTTTGACGTCATCTGAACAGGACGTCGCGCGCTCACTGCTTGATAGCGCGCGAAGCTCCATTTACGCCGGTTGCGAAGCAACATCGTTATGGGGTAATGCAAGTCTGCGTCCAAATGGTTGGAAGATGAGGACGAATGACAGTCAATACTGTATATAGTCAATGTGAGGTGAAGTGTGTCGCCAAGGTAACCGGTTAGAACTCAAAGTGGCGATGACATTCACTGAGCTGTGTTTATCTCAAGATGAGGTTACCGACTTATCTGGGATTTGTACAACCTGCACAAAGCAGCAGCAAGAGTATTTATTTCGGCCATTTTTGACAGAAAACGTTAGATACGTGTGCGGCCACTGTCCAGTTTGAGTGACACAAAGAAACGCACCGTAACATCGACTGTGGACGAAAGAGAGATTTAAGTTTGGACATCCTGATAACTAATGGCCACACATTTCAAACCTCCATCTGTTGGACCACTTTCTAAAATCAGAGGGACATCTAATCATCAGAGGGAAGCCGAGGAAAAGGAAGTGGGGGTGACTCGATGATATACCAGTTGGTGGCCAGTCGTTTGAGAAGTATGGCTTTGTAACATTACACTATTTAACTAATCCTTCCCATTTAGACGCACTTCAAAGAGACGGCTCAAAACTAGAGAATGAGCCCAGAGGGATGTTCGGGTGTCAGAGGCAGTATGCGTGCGGGTGTGTGTGTGTGTGTGTGTGTGTGTGTGTGTGTGTGTGTGTGTGTGTGTGTGTGTGTGTGTTTGTTGTGCATACTTGGCTGTAATGTGTGTGCATCTGTGGGGGTGTTAAAGTATGTGTGAGAGGGGCTGTGCAGAGAGGTGAGTGCTTGACCTCCTGAGGTTTATCCTTAATCTTAACCATGGAGAAACGTGATCCCTAACACACACACACACACACACACACACACACACACACACACACACACACACACACTCGTGGCGGCTGTAGAGGAAGTAGTAGGGTGTCCAGACGGTATTAACGATATTTTTAGCTTTCCTCAAGCGTGCGTCGAACAAAGACCGCCTTTCACGTCCCAGTCTGGCCTCCCATTTTCTTTCTTCCACCCTCAGTCTCCTTTTTCTTGTTTTTCTTTCCCTCCCTCCCTTCCTTCATTCTTCACTCTTTTTTTATCCTCTTCTGTCCCAGTCATGTTCATTTTCTTAAACATTCCCTCCCTCCTCCCGTCCCTCCTCCCTCGAGGCCCATTCATCCAGCAGTGCCTTAATAAAGCCTCCTCTCTCCCGTCCTCAGTCACAACTTTCTTTCTCTCTCCTTCTCTCTCTCACCACGTCTCGGCCGCTCCGGCTAAATAAACACCGCACACAGCTGGCGACCAGGTTTATATTCCTCCTTTCAAATCCCTCTGTCTCTCCCTTCCTTCCTTCCTTCCTCCTCCCTTCTTCTCTTTCCACCCATGCTTACAGTCACACATCCACGAGGGACTATTGTTCTTGCTTTAATGGAAATCTGTTAGACAGCTGATAGTTGATGTTTTTTTTTGGTACCGCTATTAAAACAATATTACCTGTGTGTCCTGGTTAATGTTTTCAAATGTCATTGTTATGGCTCGAAAAGGCTTTTCAGTTGAACAGTAAAAGTGTCCCCTTATCCAAATGAACCTACTGTGTCCAGCACACTTCACGTCTCCTTTGTCCGTCTGCATGCTCAAAACATACTTCTTTAAAGATATATCATTATTTTCATATGTTTTCTTTCTTTCTTCTCTAAAAATATGTTAAATATGCAACAATCACCAAGCTAACAAAGCCAGTGTCTAATATTCAAATATTGTATTTATTATTATTATTATTTAAAGGCTCACATGCACTGTAGCAACAGAGTCGATTTGGAAATGAAAATCTGAGGTCCAAGGCTCCTTCAACAATGCAATATATACTTAAGACATAAAAAGGAAATAAAGTTAAATAATAAAATCAAAATAGTGCAAGATAATGGAGCAAGAAAGGAAACGCAGAAAGACACGCACATTAGAAGTGTGTTATTGTAACATTGATTTGACTTTGCAGTCTTTACCTACAACACACCCTCACTCTAAATAAATGACTCATAAAGACACATACCGTACAGAATACATGTACACAAAGAAATCAGCAGACAAACTGTGAGACATGCATACAAAAACACATCCATCCATCACACACAGCTGCACTCACTCACACACACTTTTAAGATAAGGCTGAATCGGATAAAGCTGCCATATCTCAACCCACCGAATCCCAACCAGGCTTAGCTGCTCAAAGTGTGGGGTATGTGTGTGTGTGTGTGTGTGTGCGTGCGTGTGTGTGTGTGTGTATCCCCCCCTCTCCTTCTGTTTCAAAGAGAGAGAGCTTAGCGGTGTCACTTTGTAAGAAGAGAGCTGGAATAAGAACAGAACCCGATCAGTGGGACATACTTTTCTGTTTTAGATACAAAAATATTTTCTGGCATCCATATCTGTGCCGCATTACGAGGTCTTTATGTGTGAGTGTGTTTCGTCTTTAGAAATCCCAGTACACCCCTGCTCGGCGTGGCCCCCCTTCTTAGGACGTGTTTCCGCCATAAGACCATGTGTGTCCCTTGGTGAGGGGAAGGAAAAGGATTTGAGCTACGGTGCTTTTGGGAGCCCCGCCCACGCCAGCGTCTGGTTGTTGAGGCGTTATTAAAACACGGCAAACAAGAGTCAGCCAGGTGGAGCTTACTGGATGTGTGTGTTAGTGTTGACAGGATGTGTGTGTGAGCCACTGAAGGCTTTGGATCGCTGCAGCAGGCATTCCCAATCACGCAAATGTCACACTTTCAATCAGAAACGTACCGTGAAACTGATATTTTTTCCCGCAAATTCGGTGCCACTTCGCTGCAGACTGAAAACACGAGATTACTGTTTGAGCAACACTAATGCTTCCAGTTCATGGACAATCTTTAATAATGATCATTACAACTGCCCGGTCATTTCAAGCAACATAATTAGCTTCACTTGTTCATATCGTTTGTGTAAAGATGGGTGTCGCCTTTCTGATAGGCCTTTCATTTTGGAACAAATGCTCTCATTCAAACTGAAATTGCACTTCATTCTGCATTAATGATTCATGAGCTTTAAATCGATGTCTTCACATAAGTACTGCTTTAACTTTTGTGACCTCCATAATGGAACTTTTTTCGCATGAAGGGTTTCATAAAGTGTGACTTATTTTACCAACATCTGCTAGAAAACTTCTGAAAAGTTAGGATGTGAGCAGTCTGAGTAGAAGTGCTTCTGTAAAAAGTTGAGGGCAAAGACGTCACTTAATAGCTGGGTTTTTCTTTATGGGATGACTCTAATAGCTGAAATGTAATTTATTATAATGTACAAACAATGATTTGGACATTCTCCCTGGAGTAACGGAGGGCTACGTGCCTTACTCAAGGGCACACTAGTGTTGGTGTTCTTGGCGGGATTTGAACTCACAACCTTCCGATCTTCACCCCACCTCACTATCCATTAGAGCAGTGATTCTCCAACTGTTTTCAATAATGTACCCTCTTTGAAAAAAAAATCAGCCAAGTTCCCCCTGATCAGCACAAAAACTAAGTACAACCAATCCGTTTAGCCGGTTTTGGATGGCCTACCTGCCTGTCAGCCTGCCATCGGGGCACAAACTTATCTCGTGCCCTCATTGGTCATGTGCGTTCGTGTGTGTTGGAGGAGGGGCTCTGTGAGGAAGTGGCAGATTTTCTCCGGTTGTGTATTTTCAAATTCTAGCGATCTCGAGCCGGTTTCTCAAACGTACCTACCCCACCTTTAAATGCTACATTTCAAATGTTTACAATTCATCACTAAATTCATGGCAAACCAATTTTAACATCATGCAATAACACTGAGACGACATTAGTTGCTTTGAACTGATCTTTTTAATAAGTTGTACTTAATGTAGTGAAACATGGGCTTGTGCTTCACGTTTGAAACGTTTTGAAATATGTGTAACTCTGTTGATATAAAACCCACACTGCTCAAACTTCGTTACATTTCCTAAAATTGGTATTTTTTTTTCATTAACATAAAAATAAATCTCACGTACCCCCTGCAGTACTCCAACGTACCCCTAGTGGTCCGCGTACCCCCATTTGAGAACCACTGTGTTAAAGGACAATGACACTTGATTTTATTTGAAGTAGGATAACATCCTCATGACTATTGATATGACAGATGTAATAAAAACAAACTTGTATGTATTTGGACATATACAATTAATGTACAGATAAATACAGAAACGATGGGTCAGTCCACAATGCAGGCCTCATTCCTATTGAAATGGGGAGACTTGTTTTCCATAAGCTCTGAAAAAGGAAGGGATTATGTCCCTGGTCTTCAGCGGGGAAGAGGGAGAAGAGTAAAATATGGTTTAACTGAAATAAGACTGGTGAGAAACCGACAATTAGAGGACGGAAATGAGAGGCGACGTTGACAGGAAATGGATATAAATTGAAGAGCTGTGGTGCTCTAAATGAGAAGACATACTGAGGAGAGAAATGAAGAATGTGTCTGTCAAAGGGAACCCACCAATATCTTTCTTTTTCTCCCTTTTCACACACACACACACACACACACACACACACACATTTCACTCTGTCCTTACAGTTACAGAACAGAAGGGTACCACATCCTCAAATGAATACATTTCTGGCAGAGTCGCACTGCTTTCCCGTCTTCTCTTTTGACGCCAAGTGCTTTTCAGAAGAAATGAATGCCATAATCTGGAGGGGGAGACGATTCCATCCAGAGCTTTTAGCGGCTGGACGGAGCATGAAAGCCTCAGTCTTTTTGCTTCCAGCACCACAGTCCCTCTGGGGCACGACTGGCTTCCCTCTCAAAGGACGTTATTAAACCGAGGGCTTCTTTTCTGACCATTACAATTGGCGTCTTTAGCTCAGTTTGCGAGGGACTTCAACCAGCTGATGTCTGGAGGTTTGTTGGTTATTTAATCCGTGCAAATCTGCTGTGCAAGTAGATATAAAGGACAAATCCCAGTGCAGATCACATGTTGCCGGATACACGCGTCTCCTGATGTTTGTAATCCAGTGTATGTGTCAATAATTATGGTAATGTAACATGTATTGGCGGCGGGTGCTGTCGGCTAGGGAAAGCTAAGTCTTCCTAAATATTTGTGTCACTGCATCCTGGTAAAATACAAATATAATGCATAATGTCTGTGTCTTTGACATTAGCGCTGCTAGCCACCTGTGCCCTGTACTACGAAGCCAGTTCAACAGACCCTGGATATGTTTGAGTTATCTTAACTAACCCTAACAAACGAGATCTCGCTAAGCGGTCCTGCGACGCTGGTTATCAACTCGGTAAATCAAGCCAGGGTTTCTCTCACCAGCTGAGAGAGTTTGTGATTGGTCATTTGACCAATCACAAACAGGGACAAGTGTACTGACAGCGCAGCGTCACACTTCATTAATGAAAATAAACTAATATTAGACAAATATGAACTTTAATCATCCATAACTTCAACATATAATCCAGGATACAAGCCACAGAGCTGCTGCAAGGTGAATACAGAACAACTGGTTAACAAATAACTAGGCCTACCGAGTGTTTGAAAGCGTATCGTTTTATGATATCACTGCCCCATAAGACATGAGTGGATCTGACTTTAATTACTTTTGACTCGAGTGTTTCGTCAACTTAATGTGTTGCTTAAAATAATACTTCTGCATACAGTATGTGACGCTGTGAGTGTTGCACGGCCAGATACGGCTCAGCTGAGTCAGATCAGGAGATATGTGATACATTATGATATTATATGATCGATGATCTGATTGATGATGTAATATGAATGTGCGACACGTCGGCGTCTTCTCTGCATACGGCAGTTTAAACTGTATTTCCTTTATCCTGTAATATGACTTGAGAGATGTAAACTCCGCACACTGAGCTCTGATTGGTCAGCAGGCGGTGCTTTCACTGAGTCGATCTCTTTTCTATCGACGCCGGAGGCGGGCAGCGTCAAGTAAAAAAAGTAATTTAGTCTTCTCAAACCTGAGCCTCACGCGCCGCCTATGAGGCCGGGAAAACCAATCTTTGTTAAGCTGGATACAACAACGATGCATGCTCATTGATATGTGACAGAGTGTTCTTGGAAAAAAGACAGACTTTAAAAGGACACCTGCACTGATGTTACACATCAAAGACTGTTATAGGTCCAAGGTCTGAGACATTTGTGGCTGCAGAGGGACCTGCGAAGTCCGATAAATGTCATCCAGTGATGTCATTCGGCTTTGGAAAGAGTTTGAAACAGAAAATAAGTAATTCTCAAAGAAGTGCACTTCTGCAGCATGCTTCAATTGACATAACACATCCGTATCTCTGACCAAACTGTATGGGTTGCATTTTCTAGCACCAGTAGGTTACTTCTCTGTTGAAATGTATACTGAAATACTTTATTTCTTACAAAAAAGCATCAGATTGTTAAATATTAAGCTTAATGTTTGGCACGCGTTTGTAAATGTCCTAACCCTATTAGGTCTGAACCTTTGTGTTCATGTGTGGTTCAGCTGACATGTGCAAACACACTTATATAACCTCGACCCTGTAATGCATAATCAAGTCATTTACAGTGTGTATGCTGCAGCGATGTTATGTATACATTGTCGTGGGACCATAAGGACACACAAAACAGAAATCACAGAAATGTATTCATTCCACACATTCAATAATACATCAAAAGAAAAAAGTATTCCTTTTCCACTTCTACACTTGATTTATTGTGCGAATGACAATACAGTCTTTGAACCTTTTGAATCCTCAGCCCCCTTTTTCTAGCTTCGGATATACCTCACCTAGGTTTGATGTATTGATCTCAAATAGTTTCTTTAACCCACATTGATTAGGATGTCTCGGTGTTGAAACAGGAAATCGCAGCCCATGTTATTTGACTAAAATGTCAAAGCTCTATAAAGGTCAAGGCGTTGTGAATGGAGAGACACGTGCTGTGTGAATACGAATTCCTCCTGGACTAAGACTCGGCTGCAGGAAGAGAATCTGTAAGAAGTCGAACAGCATGAAACAGCCTCGAGGCCTTTGAAGAAAGTCTCATGGCTCCATCAGTTTTCAGGATGGAGAATATCCACCATGACCGCCATTGTAGTGAAACCCTATAGCTTGGTTACCAATGCAGTTTAAAGGTCACCTATTATGCAAAAAGCACTTCTGCACTTCTTCACATATTTTTTGGCTTGTGTAACCATTAGCCAATCACCAACCAAGGTAACACCTTATCACCTGAATCTCCTCCTAGAGCACCATTAGGCGCTTTCACAGGTACTTTTCCCATACTTTTCCCAGAGATAGCTCCGATAAAACTCAGAAAAGTTTTTGTGAAGCCGCCATTTTATTTCCTTGCATTAGCATTATTAGCATTAGCCCAGCGCACCAACGTAGAGAGACTAACTTATGGCAACACAAAAATAAAACGTGGGATCGGTGGAGTGATGGGGAGGTGTCGGCGCTTCTGGCAATTTACCCGGGGCTTCGGGTGGCGATTTACTGCCACCCAAAGTCCCGGACTCTGGGGGGCTCTGGGACTTCGGGTGGCAGTATACCCCGTGAAGTGGTTTGTGGCCTGCCAGTAAACCCAAAGCAGAAGAAGAAGTGATGTCAGCGGAGTTTATTTAGTACTCCATAACAGAGATGGTCAAACTAAAGTGGTAGAGACATGGCAGAATTCCTACAATGAAGCGGGACATTTAACTGTTCACCCGTGAGAGGGCGATCAACAAAAGAGAGCGAGCGTCCCGTTGAGAGAGTTTACCATGAGTTTACAGATGAAAAGACCCAGCCATGTTTAGGCAGCACTGCACGTGGAGATGTGGTCTCGCAAATCGCGCAGATTACATAGGCCTACATGTATATAAACCTGCGGCGGAAACCCCTCTTGTCTGTCAGTGAGTGTGATTATTTTATAAAAGTAACGAAGTAACGCGTGTCGGGGCAATGTTAGTAACTGTAGTGTGATTACTGAATTATAAAACGCGTTACACTACTCCGTTACCGACAAAAGTAATATTATTTCAACTCTGACAGCAACCACTGCAGTTTAAATCGAGGTAGGATTACACCTTAATAGTAGGGATGCCAGCGATTATTCGATTTTATTTATATATATTTTTTTGTATTATTTATGTTTTTTTTTCTGGCTTAGTTTCAACCAAAATATATATAAATATATATATGCTAATAATAGTAATAGTATTAATAATTGTAAATGGTCATTGGTCACACCACCAGTTTGTTTAGAATTAGAATAATCGATTATTATTCGCCAGGGCTGCCGAATAATCGATTTTGGTCATGGTCAGTTTCTGGCAACCCTACTTAATAGCAGTGTTTAAACAAGTGAATCAAACACCAAATACATTACTAGTCTCTATTAAATGCATGTGAATGTGTGTATTTTGGGCTTAATCTCTACAGGCTTGGTTAGTAAAAACTAAAAGCTAATGTGCTAACAGGGTTCTTCCTTTGTTGAATTGTTTCTGAATGCACTTATTGTAGGTTAGTGTCAGCTAAAGGAAATGTAATGTAATGAAAACAACACAAAAACCTTAACAATGCTAATATTCAGATCAGTTCATATCTTATAGGACGAAGACATGATAAAGATTTGAACGAGTTTGAGCGATAATGAATGGCTAACAGGAGACGACTATCATTCAATTGTTTCTTTTAGGTTGCTTTGGATACAAGTGTCAGCTAAAGGAAATGTAATGTTATGAAACCAACATAAACATCTCAACAATTGCTAATGTTCTGACTCGTTCAAAGAGACGATAAATAAGAACAAGACAATTAGAAACATTTGAATGCAAGTTTGAACGATAATCAATCTCCACCAGCAGGCGAGCGCTCATGCCACGACAAACCAAATAGTCAAATTATTTGGATGTATTGGATGTGTCAGCGTTTCAAATCGAAGCTGAACTTTAATACTTTCTGTCACGGTATAAACATTACTGTTATCCACGTAAAAGCTGAGAAAAGCCGCCCTGCAGCAAACAGTTTTAATCTAGAATTTGAGTTATGATGCCACACAGTTATCTGACAATAACACACCATCCAGCCAATCAGAATCAAGTCGTCCAATGTCTGAGTTGTCAAGCAGTCGCTGCTCGATAACCATGTGTTTTTATTATTTTTCTGATTTATATTGATTTTTTTTTCTTCTCCACGAAGAGTGAAGATTTGTTTGAAAGGTGAGTGATGAGTTTCATGGCTCCTGTCAGAAGAGACAGGAAACACCCAGAGCTGAACTGGCTGCTCCATCCATCTCTGTGTCCCTTCTCCCAGTATAAAGCATGGATCCTTTCACACAAGTGACATTTATCAAGTGACGCGTAAACAGAGAGGGGTTCACAGAGAAGAAGGACATGAGTCAAGATGATGTTAGAAATATATGCAACATGTCAGATATATCTCGTATGAAGGGTGATGTGTGGGCTGTAAATATGGCTGCGGCTGTTTGTGGGCTGCTTCTTCATGCTATTGATTTTCTATCTAGTCTGACCAGCCACATTCACAAACACACACATTCAAACACACACAAACACACACACACACACACACACACACACACACACACACCCACACACACAGTGAACCGATCACACGTGGATGACTCTATTTAAAGACACTAACGAGAACTGGTTAATAGGAAATAAAATATATTGTATTGTAACATAATTGGATAGTTACAGAAAAACTTACTGCCGTCCTTTTAAGTTACGTTGTTGTTGCCATGCCTTATATTGCATTGGTTGACAGAACAATAACAATATAAACGTTGTTTCTATCTTTAAACGTCACTTTCCTTCATCGCTCCATCTATCGCCCCTTTCACACCAAGGCTTTTCCCGTCCTAGCTCCGTGCTAGAGCTTTTCTGGTTCGGAACCGGTTCTTCGGTTCAGCTCCCGCTCTGTTCACACCGCTCAGAGCCCGACTGGTGCTGCGTCATCGTTTGCGTCATGACGTAACCGTTTGCGTGGCCGCTTCATAAAGCCAAACCGCGCGGAAACCCCTCACATAGACAACAACAACAATGTCCGATTGTTTTGAAGCGCTACTCGTTTTGGTTTTGCTCTGTCGAAACGAAATGGAAGAAATGGGACGACTTTACTACCAACTTTACAGTCGTTACATGCTACATTCAAAAGTTCTTTACAATCATCATCATCAACTTCAACGACGATTCCATAGGAGAAAGAAGGTAAATATACATCATATTCGATGGCGTTAGAGCTAGCTGCTGTTAGCCTCTGCATGCACCAAGCTCAAAATACCCAGCTTTGCAGCATTAATTACTATGGTATAACATTAAAGCTGATTCTCGATGTTATTTCCACAGATCATGTTGAAGCTGGCGGAAAGGCGGATTTTTTGGACACTGCCCAGATCTTCCGACGTGAGCGTGACGTATGCGGTGCTTGCTTTCTAGACCGACAGCTTTTTGGTGCTTGAAACGAACCGGATTCCGGAGCTTCCGCTGTGGTGTGAACAGAAAAAACGGTGCTTTTCAAGCTCCAGCTCCGAACCGGCCCTGGAACCGCGTTGGTGTTAAAGGGGCACATGTCTTTTTCTCTTCTAGCAAGACGTTAATAAACAAGCCAGATGTATCCTTACTGCAGCTCCTCTGAAGGTGTGTGCCAATGTCTTCAAACATCCATTTGAAAGGCATCATGCACACACATTTCTTTCATTTTTGCTCCAGCGTAAAGTCCCACAGCAATTAGTTTGCAAAAACCCTCTAAGCATGCAATTAAACACATCCCTTAACCTTGCTTTCAAATACCGTGGATACACAACCTAATGAAAAATACTCTCCTTCGCGCTCCTGCTGTTCATTATGCTAATGAATTCCCCTTTTAGCCGCCGTATCTGCCTTTATTTTAATATTCAGAGAAAGAGAGACTGAAGAAGAAGGGGAAAAAAAGATTGTTTGTTTTACGTGATTCACGCTTCACCCCTGAACGTGTTCCAATAAATATTTCAGGGGCGGCGTGAAATTACTACACAGCGCACCTTGATTATTGAAAATGGAGTGTGTCGTTTCTGCCCGAGAGAAAGGAAGACCTTTTTACTGTGAAGTGTGTGTGTGTGTGTGTGTGTGTGTATGTCGGAAAAAAGGAAGGGAGCAGGAGTATAGAGTCTTTCCTTTGTGAATAATTCATAGCATGAGAGGTTTTTGCTAACTGTTAGGGAATAATTAGCTTAGGTATTCAACCTTCGACAGAAAGTGATAGATTTCACAAACACACACACACACACACACACACACACACACACACACACACACAATGGAATGAGGGATTTGAAGTATGACCAGTAAGGAGAAAAGCATTCTAAAAAAGGATTTACATGTCCTTAACAAAGCCATACAGACACACAGTTTTATGGTAAACAAAACATATGTATTGTGAGATAAAATATTCTAAATTAAATGTAATGTTATATTTCTGCACCAAAGTTGTATTTTATTCTGCAAAACCTCATGAAGTCTCTTGGTGTGAGACCCGAACACACAGATACACACTAGGATTCACTCAGACTCAAGAGTTCATGCGAGTCCCCTGACCACTAAATGCTTTACTCCTCTCTCTCTCTCACACACACACACACACACACACACACACACACACACACACACACACACACACACACACACACAAACACACACACACACACACATTCTCTGAGTGTCCCGCCTGCTAAATACTTTACCCACCTGGCAACCCGTAGCTCTGTTAGTTAAAAGCTTTCCGATTGGATGTACACGTATCTGATTTCACTTTAAAGAGCCTGCGGGAAGCAGAGCCGCTCGCCATCGGCGGGAAAACATCACGCTATTATTCCGGGAAAGTCGGGGAGAATGAGGCGATGACCGGCAGGAGAGATGGATGGATATAGACGGAGGCAGCGAGAGTGCAGGAAAAGGATGGTCTGTTGTAATTAGTTTATCAGATTTCACTCTGCCTCCATCTCTGGCATGTTCTCCCAGTCACTTGTTCATCTCCACACTTCGGTTTGAATGGTTCTCCCAGTCACTTGTTCATCTCCACACTTCGGTTTGAATGGTTCTCCCAGTCACTTGTTCATCTCCACACTTCGGTTTGAATGGTTCTCCCAGTCACTTGTTCATCTCCACACTTCGGTTTGAATGGTTCTGCCAGTCACTTGTTCATCTCCACACTTCGGTTTGAATGGTTCTCCCAGTCACTTGTTCATCTCCACACTTCGGTTTGAATGGTTCTGCCAGTCACTTGTTCATCTCCACACTTCGGTTTGAATGGTTCTCCCAGTCACTTGTTCATCTCCACACTTCGGTTTGAATGGTTCTGCCAGTCACTTGTTCATCTCCACACTTCGGTTTGAATGGTTCTGCCAGTCACTTGTTCATCTCCACACTTCGGTTTGAATGGTTCTCCCAGTTACTTGTTCATCTCCACACTTCGGTTTGAATGGTTCTCCCAGTCACTTGTTCATCTCCACAATTCGGTTTGAATGGTTCTGCCAGTCACTTGTTCATCTCCACACTTCGGTTTGAATGGTTCTCCCAGTCACTTATTCATCTCCACACTTCGGTTTGAATGGTTCTCCTCTCCTCACCTCACCTCTCCCTCCAGTGGTTCTGCTCAAACATGTTAAAGTGGGCATTCATCCAACGGACCGAGCTCCTCGGCCACTTAGACTGCAAGGATAATGTTGCATACCATTTTGAACTTTTTGGAAAGGCCCAATGTCCCAAATGCCCAGTCCAACACCAACTTTATGATTTAAAAAAAATACAACATGACATAACACTCCATTTAATAACTTTATCTAACTTTTGTTTTTATTTGCTGATACATCGTATGCCATTTTTTTGTGCACGTAAATGACCTGAAAACGTCTTTATTGGACTCCTTTTCTAATTCAGGAACATAATGACTATTCAACAGTTACTGTACGCTTCTATTGGCTAGCGCTCCAACACATTGTACGTGATAGGCTAAGGGGCGGGACATCTCTAAGCGGTTGACCAATCGCAACAGAGCTGGCCAGCTATCCAATCAGAGCAGACTGGGCTCTGGTTTCAGACAGAGGGTGAAAAGAGGTGCTGCAGCACAGTCTGAATGAGAAAAATAAAGAGCTTTTGAACATTAAAGCGTGGAGAAATGTCCCAGGAGAGGTTTAAAATATAAATATGTACCTGAAAATGAGCAGAATGTCCTCTCTAACTCAACTTTCACCAGAAAATCCTTTCCAACCTCAATTTAGTTCACCTTTCCTCCCCCCTTTCCTCCCTCCCTCTCCTAAACTCATCCATCTCCTTCTCTTTCTTTCACCCTGCCCCATCTCATCCCTCCATTCATCCATCCATCCATTCATCTTTGCAGCGTAATGTGTCTCTAAGTGAGTTACCCGCGGAAACAAAGTGGATCACATCACTGTAGTGATTACATCACCCCATTGATATTACGGGCTCCATTGTTTACACTGAGAGTGAGACAGAGACACAGCACTCATGCATGAAGGTGTTTGTGTTTTTAACGCCAGAGATGTTCACTTTGCTTATAAATCTCAAAGCATGATCTGAATTCATGTAACGCTACACATTCATGACATTTTCCGGTTAATAAATATCCATTTTGCTTGTTCTGGTTTGGTTCTGCCACTGATCGCCATGAGACAACAATAGTTCAGACGTAATTGTGCAGCCATGAGTTTCTGTGGCGTGTTAAGAGCTATTTCGCCAAATGTTATGGTAAAATATGAATCATATGAAGGACTTATTGCATAGTGGCTTACATTGGTTATTTAGTTTTGTGATTCATGAATGATCTAGCAACCAACAAAGCCAATATAGACATTACATTACATTGCATTTAGCTGACGCTTTTATCCAAAGCGACTTACAATAAGTGCGTTCGACCAACAAGATACAAACTTGAAGAAAACAGAATCATAAAGTACACCAGGCTTCATAGAGCCACACCATTTAAAGTGCTACTCAACTGGCTTTAGATAAGCCAGCCCTTTGTTAGTATATAAGTGCTTTGTTAGTAGTTCTATCGCTCGAAGTGGAGTCGAAAGAGATGAGTTTTCAGTCTGCGCCGGAAGGTGTGTGAGCTTTCTGCCGTCCTGATGTCAATGGGAGCTCATTCCACCATCTTGGAGCCAGGACAGCAAATCCACGTGTTTCTGCTGATGGGAACTTGGGTCCCCCTCGCAGCGATGGTGCAGCGAGCCGTTTGGCTGATGCAGAGCGGAGTGCGTGTGCTGGGGTGTACGGTTTAACCATGTCCTGGATGTAGGGAGGGCCAGATCCATTTGCAGCATCATACGCAAGTACCAGTGTCTTGAAGTGGATTCTAGCAGTTACCGGAAGCCAGTGGAGGGAGCGGAGGAGCGGGGTGGTGTGGGAACATTTAGGAAGGTTGAAGACCAGACGAGCCGCTGCATTCTGGATGAGCTGCAGAGGTCGGGTGGCACAGGAGGGAGTTGCAGTAGTCTAGGTGTGACATGACGAGAGCCTTATAATGGAATTTCTGGGGTTTTAAAAGCATGTTCATATTAGCAATTTCTGGACTGCTGAACAAATCATTTCAAGAAGCAATATTCAAGCATTACTCTAATTCAGTGGCCAACCGTCAGGGCCTTCAAGGTATTCAAAGAATACCCTGGAGCACTCAGATAAAACAAACAAAAAGTCGATTTAATTATATAAATAAAATGAATGAGAATGGTATCCGGGTTGTTGATCTGTAATATTACAGTGTTACGTTGATTTGTTTGTCCTTCTCGGACCATGCTACGCATTTCAGTGGTGTTGTGTTAGAAAAGAAAGCAACCAATCAGATCTCGTTCTGAGTCTCTGGGTAGAATATCCTTCAACAAGGTATTCTACATCCTTGATCGAAGGCCCTGGCCGTTGCACTGAATGAGAGCGTACGTTTGGACTGACAGTTTGATCAAACCAGTCAGATATTGATTTGTAGCCAGTGGGCGTGTTCTTTCAGAGTTCCCCTCGGTTCCAGGGTGTTCTAGAAGGCCCGCTAGTTAACTGGCTCGAGACAGAGGATCTAGACGAATGCGACGAAGCAATTCATGCCGTTTTATTGTTTTTAACATTGAAATGACAAGTGCAACAGGTGGAGATGAAGTTGTGGCAGAATTGTTGTGAGTACCCTTTTCAAGACGACAATTCAGTGAAAAGACGGACATTATCATGGGGGGGGGGTCCAATAGACACAGTTCGCCTGCTCTAATTGGTTAAAAGTTGCAGAAACTATTTTCCAATGGATCTGCTGTTGCTGGAAACCTGTCTTTGCCATTAGTCTGCATTGAGGATGGATAGGGATATGAGCTCTTTAAACATTGATGGAAGAGAATTGAATAAAATTGACTCCAGTTGGTCCCAAGGCATTTGTGAGTGGTGAAGGTGTTGCATTGTTTTGGAACTGTTGCCTTTATTGGACAGTCTGACAGTTGAGAGTGACAGGAAACACAGAGAGAGGGGGGGGGGTTTCATGCATGAAAACCCAAAACCTCACACCAAAAGTCTCAGTCTGTGCTTTCGACTGTGGAGCTGCTGTGGCCTTCATGGTGCTTTTCAAATCTGTCAGTGGACGTGTGTGTTGCATGAACTCATTAAACTATCATGCAAAGTAGGTAACATGGCGACACTTTAAGAGATGTCAAACATCAACAGCAGACACTTTGTTGTCACTCAGAGGAGGAATTAAATAACTGTTTGTCCAAAACAAGTGCGATGAACCATGAAGATACAAAATGGGAACAAATAAACCCTTTTGCCAGACTTTGAAACAATTCCATGATACACATATAAAACGTGTCCCTATCAATAAAAACCTTTAACTATTAATATAATGCTCCTCTTTCACCATGTTAAATCTTTTAACACACCTTACCTTAAAGGTGGGGTAGGTAAGTTTGAGAAACCGGCTCGACCGATAACATCCCGATAGCAATGAATATCTGAAGTGCTTTGACAAAATAATCCATGAAAAAATATCCTCTCTGGAAGTCGTGGCGCTGTAAAAAGCACGACCAATCATCTGAGCCGGCTAAAGTAACTGGATGGCCTACCTGCCTGTCAGCCTTCCATCGGGGCACAAACTTATCTCGTGCCCTCATTGGTCATGTGCTCGTTCGTGTGTGTTGGAGGCGGGGCTCTGTGAGGAAGTGGCAGATTTTTTCCGGCTGTGTATTTTCAAATGCTAGCGCACTCGAGCTGCTTTCTCCAAAATTACCTACCCCACCTTTAACTACCAAATGTTTTGAATACACAATAAATGCTCGAAAAATTCGTTTTTTTTAATTGTCAGAATATATAATATGTCAATCAAGATGTAATGATTTGATGCATTATATCAAACCCTGCAATGCTTCATAACACAGCAGCAATAACTGTAAACCAGGAAGATACCATTGTTTTTTGGTGCAACGGCTGTGGGATCAAGACATTTGACTTTTAATGGGGACATTGTTGTCCTCTATGGTCTCTCATTTTCATGATTTTGGCTATATCTCCGGACATTTAGATTACAAAACTGTTTTATTATTTTAATAAGACCCTTTAACAATCACTGCATACTGTACAATTTAACAGTTACTTAAATCTGCAATTGTATACATGATCTATTTAAGGATAGTTGTTTTGCTGTGAGATTTTAGGTAGACATGAACAATATTAAATGCATTTCATTGTGTTTTCCTTTTATAAATGAACCCAAGTCATCTGGTTGATGAGCACAATTGAAACAGTGAATCAGGTGCAGGTACAGCGGAGACAAATTACATGTTCACTGCATACCATTGCAATGTTTTTTAAAATACATTTCCTTCCCATCGAAAGTCACACCTTCACTCGTGCGTAACAGAAGAAGTTAACATACGGTGGACTAAACTTTAAAATGAGTTCACATCTGAATTTGATCCTATCGACATCAGGTGTTGATTAACGTCTAGCAGGTACATCTGTAGAGCGAGTAATAAAATAAGAGCAGCAGGGCGCGTCTTCAAAAGGACTGTAATCCAAACCAAAAGCTAATATATCATATATGTTATTCAACTCATGACTCAGCCAAAACGTTATGAATTCACTCTGTTGTCCCTTGGAGTATTATTAAGGATTTATTTATTCTCAAAAGCAAAGAGTTTATTCTGAAAGTGAGAAACATTGAGTAGTTTTTGTAAGTAATAGTCAGTAAAAGTAGTAGTTATTCTAAACTTACGCCAAACTATTAAAGACCTTATCACTTTGCAAATGCTGCATATTTGAGGTAGTTTATTTTACATTTTTTGACAAACTAACTGCACAATAACGCTAATAATAAAGATTGAAGGCTAGTTATATTAGATATGAACAATAGAGTGGTGCAGGAATGAGGCCTAAAAACCTGAAATACGTTTTCTTTTTTAGCACTTCCTGTTCCCTCGTCTCAAAGTCAAAAGTTCTCTCATTGTGTTTGCCTAAAAAATATGTTGTTCTATAACATTAAATATGTCAGTCAATGCACCACTGTTGATTTTAGAGATGGCCGTTGCCAACAAGTGTCTAAATGAGATGACTAAACGTCATCATGCCCAACAATAGCCGCCGTTAGCTTAGCGGTGGTGACGTGAAGTCATGTGACCGTACTGTAGTTCCTTTATAGCCCAACATTAGCCGCCTTTAGCTTAGCAGTGGTGACGTGAAGTCATGTGACCGTGCTGTAGTTCCTTTATAGCCCGCCATTAGCCGCCGTTAGATTAGCGGTGGGGACGTGAAGTCATGTGACCGCGCTGTAGTTCCTTTATAGCCCAACATTAACCGCCTTTAGCTTAGCGGTGGTGACGTGAAGTCATGTGACCGCACTGTAGTTCCTTTATAGCCCAACATTAGCCGCCTTTAGCTTAGCGGTGCTGACGTGAAGTCATGTGACCGAGCTGTAGTTCCTTTATAGCCCAACATTACAACCCAGTCTCACGGCATTTCGTGTTCACCAACACGATTTTTAATCTTTTGATTCGTGTTCACCATCACGATTTGCCCCTTTTTTTCGTGTTGCACAGGACGATTTTAAAAGCAATGTATTTCTACTCGTGCCTGCAGGCTGCAGCACGTCTTTTTCTCCGGTCGGGTCGTGGAAGACCGGAAGCTGTGTGGTTCATAAAAACATGTTCTTACTCAATATCAAGCCACAATTATTGCTTTTATTTTAAATCGTATAATTTCGGACTTTTGTTGTCGTCTGTGAGGAAAATAAACGGGGCTCTGAGCCTCAGGATACTGAAATCTGTATTTTTAAATATTTTTTCCTTCTAATTTGTTATTCTTTTCAAAATAACACACTGTTATTTACTCACCAATAACACACAATTATTCTTGCTTTTATTTATTGGTTTAATTCCATAACCTCGGGCTTTTTTGGTGTCCGTCAGGAACTGAATTTCAAAATAAAAATAACCGGAAACAGACGTAGGCCTGTAAGGGACATTTCGAGCATCATTGCGATTGTCAACATTTCTGAGTTTAGGATGGCCGAAAACACTACACTACCCATAATCCCCAGCTATCGTTTAGGACTACAGTTCCCGTAAGGCAGGGGTGCCCAACCTTTTTTGAACCGAGAGCTACTTTTAAAGTTGCCAGTCAGCCGAGATCTACCAGTCCAAATAGAGAGGCATAGCCATTACTGACAGCCTACTACCAGGTAAATACACACTTCTACTTGTATAAAACTGACCTTTGTACGATTAATACTCTTTCTAATCTACATACAAGTATTTTACTGAATTTACACAACAGTGTTGTTGATACAGAGTTGGAGTGTATTCACACGTCACATCCTACTGTGGGTAATGTCTTCAAGAAGCATTGAACAGTGCTGCCACATGACACAGGAAAAAAAGAAAATACTCTGAACCCTTTCTTTGCCATTATATAAAAATAGTGTTGCTACAAAAGTATAAATTAGGCTTATTAATAAGACAACTCAGATCTGAAGCTACACAGGAATCTGCTGCCAAAGTGCAATAAAAAAGACAAAATTAATAGAATCAAACCCTTTTTTGTTGCATTTTAGTAGATTATAAAAAGAAATGCCTTTAAAATAGGATGCAAGCAACACTAGTTTCTTAGCCTGAACTGATAATAGACTATAATCAATTTAAGTTTGCATTCTTTTTCCATTTTGTACAATAATTATAATGAATAAGTTCAAACAAACTCAAACTCACAGCTGATTAATAACGGTATCTAACTTGAGTTTTTATGATATCAAAAACCTGTTGAAATGCTACTGTTATTTTTATTACTCGTCGGCAGCCTCCAGGAATGCTTCTTTCACAACTTCGCCGTCTTTGAAAGACTTCATGTGTTTCGCAAGAACGTGACTGACACGATAAGATGCTCTGGTAGCAGCCTTGCTCTTGTTGTTGGGCCTGGTGAAAATGGACTGCTGTGCATTTAGCTGTCCTCTCAGGCCCCTCCCCTTTAGCTGTCCTCTCAGGCCCCTCCCCTTTTGGAGCGTAGGGCAGAATTAGGAGGGAATTCCGTCTCGTAGCGTTTATGCACTGTTTTGAAATGCCGCTCCTAAATTACCCTTCTTCGATAAAGCCACGCTCACATTGCAGATGAGACAGATGGACTTTGAATTGTAATAGATACAAAAATAATCTTCCTCCCACTAGGAGTGCAAATTATATATGGGTTGCTTCTGCCATGATTGCGGTCTTGTGTGTGTACGGACTGTCACTCCTGTTAACACCGACAACGTTAGCGAACTAGTGCACTGCCCACTGCCCACCAGCCACGCCCCGACACATTGGGTCACGCCGGCCAATCACAAAGCTTTGATGCGTTCAAGGCCATTATTCTGGCACAGGAAGATTATGTTCTAGGACATTAACGATAAAACAGAATATTGTTGTTCTATTTTTAGACACATCTCGCGATCGACTGGGAATCTCCCCGCGATCGACCGGTCGATCGCGATCGACTGGTTGGGCACCCCTGCCGTAAGGTTACGCAGAGCGTCAAACAGCTGTGTGAAATGGAACGAAACCACGCCAGTCTATCCAAAACTGGAATCGAACACCCCCAGAACTACACATGCTGGCTATTGTGTTTCGCAAAATGTTCTATGGGACGTCTCTACTGAACGTTTTCGTTTTCCCCACAATTAGAAGTTGCCATTATTAAACACATTGGTGTTATCAAATGTAAAACATATAATTAATAAATGGGTGAAAATCACTTGTGTCCATAATGCGCAGCATTATATTAATGCCATATACCCACATGACAGGGGTCATGAGGGTATATGAGAAGACTAAACATGTATCTGCAATTGACATGAATGGAAACAAGTAATAAAGTATATTCATTACTCGTTATTCTCTACTAATAGTTCATTAAAGACTGTATATTATGGCTATTTTGCACATCCCTTTCAAGATTTTCAAAGGTTTATTGACATATCATACACAACTACGGTGTAGTTATGCAATGAATGAAAAACTTGGGTCACAGGTTCCTCAACAGTGCATTACAAGACATCTATCAATATGTGTGTACCTCCACCATTAAACTGTCATATTCTGCACATTTCTTATTCTATCTACATACATAAGAGTAAAATTAATGTGTATAATATCAGTTAAAATAAGTGCTTCAACATAGTTAACATTGCAGGAAAGCAATATATTAGACGTGAATGACTTTGTCAGGCTTAATATTTAATATTTAATGTTTAAATAAAGGTTAATCCGTATTTCTGTTTTGCACCTCCTCCTATTAATATCTGTGTACATCCTGCACTAAACTGTTTTATTGTAGAGATAACTTATAGTATCTTCTTAATTTTGTATATTCTATATTTCTATATTTCTACTTTCCCTCTATGAAAGTATGAACTCTTAATATTTTTTTAATCAAATATAACACATACAAACAATAATTCAATAACGTGCTTTAACCACTAGGAGGTGCACACAAGGTACACACAGCCATAACAACTTTGTATTATTAGTGTGTATGTACATCTGAAGATGTATAGTTTCATGCATGCTTTCACATCATTTTACAGCATATTGCTATACTATTTCAGACTCAGTATTTACATTCTTACATTCAAAGAAAATCAGTAATATCTTTGAAAACTACAGTCCTTTTCTCTCAGCTGTGCACCGTTATGGTGTAAATATAACCTATCTATGAATTAGATCAAATGTAAAAGTCAGCCGAATTAGTGTTGATACTGCAAGGAGACGTATTGTGTGAAGAGAAATTAAAGATGTTGTTTAATTGTTGATATATTTATGATCCACGTCAAGTATTCAGTTTCGGCGTCATTTCTTCCAGTTTTTCCAAAGGTCTCCTCATCAGGGCTCTCTAAATAAAGAACTACGGCAGATCTGTAGTATGTAATGCAGCCGAACCGTGTATTACAATGCCGTTATGTGATGACTTTCAAAGAGAAAAGCAAGAGCACTCGGAATTAAGTATTATTTTATATTTTTAAAATGTTTTCCGGATTTCATATAATATAAACACCAAATCCCAGCATGCATTGCGGCTAACACATCCAATCAGTGAGCTTAAAACCATAGCTGAGGATCTTGGGTAATCGCTCGAAATGCCTACGTCTGTTTCCGGTTATTTTTATTTTGAAATTCAGTTCCTGACGGACGCCAAAAAAGCCCGAGATTATGGAATTAAACCAAAAAATAAAAGCAAGGATAATTGTGTGTTATTGGTGAGTAAATGACAGTGTGTTATTTTGAAAAGAATAACAAATTAGAAGTAAAAAAATATTTAAAAAAATACAGATTTCAGTATCCTGAGGCTCTGAGCCCCATTTATTTTCCTCACAGACGACAACAAAAGTCCGAAATTATACGATTTAAAATAAAAGCAATAACTGTGGCTTGCTATTGAGTAAGAACATGTTGTTATGAACCACACAGCTTCCGGTCTTCCACGACCTGACCGGAGAAAAAGACGTGCTGCAATCTGCAGGCACGAAACACGTTACCAGTAGAAATACATTGCTTTTAAAATCGTCCTGTGCAACACGAAAAAAAAGGGGCAAATGGTGATGGTGAACACGAATCAATAGATTAAAAATCGTGATGGTGAACACGAAATGTTGTGAGACTGGGTTGAACATTAGCCACCTTTAGCTTAGCGGTGGTGACGTGAAGTCATGTGACCGTACTGTAGTTCCTTTATAGCCCAACATGGGCCGCCTTTAACTTAGCCGTGGTGACGTGAAGTCATGTGACCGTGCTGTAATTCCTTTATAGCCCAACATTAGCCGCCTTTTGCTTAGCGGTGGTGACGTGAAGTCATGTGACCGTGCTGTAGTTCCTTTATAGCCCAACATTAGCCGCCTTTAGCTTAGCGGTGGTGACGTGAAGTCATGTGACCGCGCTGTAGTTCCTTTATGACCCAACATTAGCCACCTTTAGCTTAGCGGTGGTGACGTGAAGTCATGTGACAGTGCTGTAGTTCCTTTATAGCTCAACATTAGCCACCTTTAGCTTAGCGATGGTGACGTGAAGTCATGTGACCGCGCGTTTTCTTTATAGCCTATGGTTAGCTTTTTACTTAAAACATCTAAAACTGGTGTTAATATGTGGGGACCAATTGCTTTTTTTTTAGGGAGCCCTTGTGATACTAACTTCCTGCTAGTCTCAAGACGTCATCACTGCAACATTATGTATGACCCTAAATCATTTGGGTACGCACATTTTATATAAAGACATGTCAATAAACCTGTTCTCCATGATTTGAATAATAATGTAGGCTATTGTTCCTCTGCAGGTAATGTGACGAAGAACACAACAGCATCAAACTTTCTTGAAATAATCTTAGTCAACACATCCTAATATTATTTCTATGGGTAATGCCATATCCACTCTTAAATATTGTGAACCGGCGGTGAAAGGAGAGGTGTGGGATGTCGTCAGTAAATGAGAGCATGGAAACTGCAGACTGACACCCAGCAGATTAGTATATTATACAGAATCACTGGCATGCTAATGTTTACTCACCCAGGGGAGAACTGAGACACTTTGAGAAGCCAATATGAATTTCTCTGCTTTTATGTTTGTATCAGCTTCCCTCCTGAGGAAAGGAACGCCGTTGTCACAAAGCCGCTTGCGTGTGTATTTGTGTGTGTGTGTGTGTGTGTGTGAGAGTGTGCATTTGTCTGACTGATTTTGATTTGCTGTGACAAAACACTGCAGTGTTCTCAGACCAAGTTACAGAATTTCAATTAAGAGGTTTGTGTGTTTGCATGTTAAGCAGGATGCTACTGTTTATGTTCTCTCTCCTATTCTCCCCTGTTTTTCTATTTGACTGTGCTTTATTCGTTACACAGTATATATTGGTTTAATGCCAACTGTGGCTTAAGGTTATTACAGTGCCGTGATGTAAACATTATAACAGGACTGTGGATCAATAGCAGTAAACCTTACCTAAACAGACAGAGGAATTCTAGTTGATTTAAAATAAGTTCTGTGTGTGTTGTTTGCTAAACCCTGAATTAATTTCTTATTTTACTTTGATCGCCTGGATTTGGTTACTTACCACTTTAATATACATAATCATGAGAATGTGTGTGTGTGTGTGTGTGTGTGTGTGTGTGTGTGTGTGTGTGTGTGTGTGTGTGTGTGTGTGTGGCCTAGCATTACTATACTTGTGGGGACCTACATCTGTATACACAGTCACGTGTGGGGACAAAATGGAGGTCCCCATAAGGGAAATCATTAATTTTAGGGTGAAGACTTGGTTAGGGTTAGGGTTAGGGTTAGGCATGTGTTGGTTATGGTTAAGGTTAGGATAAGTCTCCAGGAAATGCATGTAAGTCAATGTAATGTCCCCTGAAGTGATGTATACATGGTACGTGTGTGTGTGTGTGTGTGTGTGCGTGCGTGTGTGCGTGTGTGTGTGTATTTTCAGTTGTTATGGCCTTTTATAATTATTATTATAGACTGAAACAAAGTGTTGAAGCACGAATCACTGAGAGTAATATCAGACAGAAGAAGGCAAGTCTGGAAGGGTGTTTTATTTTGAAAATGAATAGAAAATTAAAAGCAATGGTGTGTGTGTGTGTGTGTGTGTGAGTGTGTGAGTGTCTATTTTTTAAATTGATTTAGATTTGCTGTGACAAAATACTGCAATGTTCCCTCGACTAACTCGACTACTTTTCAGTTAAAGCGAAGCAGTAAATTAAAGGAAGAGGATGTTTAAAGAGGCCCCGTTATGATGTGTCCCCGTCCTGCAGCGTGATGGGTTTCTGTGCATGTAAATGGTCTGCAAGGTCTCACATCTAAAAAGTGTCTTTACCACACACTCCACCTCTGCCTGGACTCCTTTGTTTACTTCGGGAACATAGTGACATCACTTTGTAACACTTGTGCTTCGATTGTCTAGCGCTCCAACACATTGTGAGGGGCGGGACATCTCTGAGTGGTTGACCGATCATAACAGACTGCGCCAGCGTGAACACATTTTTGTACGAGACATTTAACATTTAACATTTAACACCCACTGTGTTCAATGTTAGATGTGTCGTACAGTTTTCTGCAGAAGTCAGACGTGAGGCCGTGTCTATCGAGATCTCTGAGAGACCCCGATGCCCTCCACGGCTCACATCCAGACAATCCCACACGCACTGCGGCCATGCCAACCACACACACCCACACGCACACACACAAACACCCACACACACACACACACACACACTGCGGCCATGCCAACCACACACACGCACATGCACACACGCATGCACACACACACACACACACACACACACACTGTGGCCATACCAACCACACACACACACACACACACTGTGGCCATACCAACCACATACACACACACACTAAGGCCATACCAACCCCACACACACACACACACACACACACACACACACACACACACACACACACACACACACACACACACACACACACACACTACGGCC
>CM070497.1:33942715-33970215 GCA_036324585.1 Champsocephalus esox
TAACTGGTTTGATGCGTGACACATGGAATGTAGGATAGGCCCTCAAGGATCGAGGTAGTCGAAGCCGTACTGCCACAGGATTTATGACCTTGGATACCGGGAAGGGACCCACAAAACGAGGAGCCAGTTTGCGAGACTCCACTCGAAGGGGCAGGTCTCGAGTAGAGAGCCACACACTTTGTCCAGGTTGGTAGGCAGGAGCAGAGATACGTCGGCGATCGGCCATCCTTTTATAACGGGCTGAACTCCGTAGTAGCACCTGGCGGGCCCGGCTCCAAGTGCGATGACATCGGCGGATGAGGGCATGTGCAGATGGAACACTGACCTCCTTCTCCAGGTCGGGGAACAATGGTGGTTGGTATCCATGGGCACACTGAAAAGGTGAGAGACCAGTAGCAGAACTAGGCAAAGTGTTGTGTGCGTACTCCACCCAAATCAGATGCGTGCTCCACGTGGCAGGGTTCTGAGACACCAGGCAGCGTAGACAGGTCTCAAGCTCCTGATTCAGCCGCTCCGTCTGGCCGTTAGACTGCGGATGATGTCCAGAAGAGAGGCTGACTGTGGCACCGATGAGTGAGCAGAAAGCCTTCCAAAACTGTGAGGTAAACTGTGGGCCCCGGTCTGACACAACATCCCTAGGGAAACCATGGAGACGGAAAACATGGAACAACACTGCCTCTGCTGTCTCTCTGGCAGATGGCAACTTAGGCAGCGGGACAAAGTGGACCATCTTCGAAAATCTATCCACAATTGTCAAAATAGTGGTGTTACCTTGAGACGGCGGCAACCCTGTGACGAAATCCAACGAGATGTCAGACCAGGGGCGATGTGGCACTGGGAGCGGGCGCAGAAGACCAGAAGGGGGCTGACGGGAAGTCTTGTTCCGGGCACAAACTGAACAGGCTGCCACGTACTCCTTGACCGACCTCTCCATGGAGGGCCACCAGAACCGCTGCTTAATGAAGAACATGGTGCGGCGAACACCAGGATGGCAGGAGAGGAGGGAAGTATGTGCCCAGTGGATGACCTGTGAGAGAAGAGGGTCAGGAACAAACAACCGGTTCTGTGGGCAACCGTCGGGAACCAAAACATTAGTACTCGCCTGCCTGACCCTCTCCTCAATGTCCCATGTGACTGCCCCCACTACACAAGAGGGGGGAATGATTAGTGAGGGAGTGCGAGGAGCTGGATCGGAATCAAACAGGCGGGATAGAGCATCAGCTTTAGCGTTCTTAGAACCGGGACGGTATGACAGGGTGAAGTTGAATCGGGTAAAGAATAGGGCCCACCTGGCTTGTCTGGAGTTGAGGCGTCTTGCAGATCTGATGTACTGAAGGTTCTTATGATCGGTCCAGACTAGGAAAGGGTGCTCAGTTCCCTCCAGCCAGTGGCGCCACTCCTCCAAAGCCACCTTAATTGCCAACAGCTCCCTGTTACCCACATCATAGTTTCTCTCGGCTGGGGAGAGTTTCCGAGACAGGAAAGCACAGGGGTGGAGCTTGTTGTCCTTCTTTGACCTTTGAGAGATGACTGCCCCAACGCCCACATCTGAAGCGTCCACTTCGACCACAAACTGCTGAAGTGGATCAGGAAGCGTGAGAATAGGGGCTGAAGTGAAGCTCCTCTTAAGCCTCTGAAAAGCCTGTTCTGCTAGGGGGGACCATTGGAACTTCACCTTGGGGGAGGTTAAAGCATGCAGTGGGGCAGCCACAGAACTATAGTTTCTGATGAAACGTCTGTAGAAATTTGCAAAGCCCAAAAATCGTTGCATGAGTTTCTGATTGGAAGGTGTAGGCCACTCAGTGACTGCACTAACCTTTGCTGGGTCCATCTGAATGCTGTTCTCCGAAATGACAAATCCCAGGAAAGCGACGGTGGAGACGTGGAACTCGCACTTCTCTGCCTTCACAAAGAGTAGATTATCCAAGAGACGCTGCAACACCTGGCGGACATGTTGGATGTGGGTCGTCTCATCCGGAGAAAAGATGAGAATGTCGTCGAGATAGACAAAAACAAACTGGTTGAGCATGTCACGGAGAACATCATTAACCAGAGCCTGGAAAACAGCTGGAGCATTGGTTAACCCAAATGGCATTACGAGGTATTCGTAATGGCCACAAGGGGTGTTGAAAGCAGTCTTCCATTCATCCCCCTCCCTTATCCTTACCAAATGATAAGCATTACGAAGATCAAGTTTAGTAAAAATCTTTGCATCCTGTAATAGTTCAAATGCTGAAGAGATAAGAGGAAGGGGGTACCTGTTCTTTATGGTAATGTCATTTAGCCCTCTGTAGTCGACACATGGACGAAGAGTCTTATCCTTTTTGTCGACGAAGAAGAAGCCTGCTCCAGCCGGAGAGGAAGAAGGCCGAATTATCCCGGCAGCAAGGGAGGAGTCAATGTATTTCTTCATTGTTTCCCTTTCGGGGCCAGACAAGGAGTAGAGATGTCCCTTAGAGGGAGAGGTCCCAGGGAACAAGTCAATGGAGCAGTCATAGGGTCGATGGGGAGGCAGGGTGGAAGCACGAGTCTTATTGAAAACCTCCTTCAGGTCCCGGTAACAGGTGGGCACCCTGCTAAGATCCGGAAAATCAGAGTCTGCTGCAGCTTGGAGAGGGGTAGAGACAGCAGTAGTTAGGGCAACAGTCACATGGGTGGAGGGCAGAGGTCTCTCTGGAGCAGGAGCAGAAGGGAAACATGTGGCCAAACAATCCTTATGCCAACCCAAAACTCTCCCGGTGGACCAGTCCATGTGGGGATTGTGTTTTACCAGCCATGGGTAGCCCAAAATAAGAGGGTGTGAAGGAGAGTTAAAAAGATGAAAACTCAGGGATTCAGTGTGGCCGTTAGCGATGATTAGTTGAAGGGGCCGAGTACGGTGGGTGACTCGGCACAATAAACGTCCATCCAGAGCCTTTGCTACAAGAGGCCTCAACAGGGGAACAAAATTAAGTCCAAGTCTCTTGGCTAATCTCCAATCAATGAAACTCTCATCTGCTCCGGAGTCAATTAGAGCAGCATGCGACAAAGTCTGAGTAGGAGTAATTAGCTGAGCAGAGGTGAGAGTACGAGAGGGACAAAAAGAAACAGTTCGACTCACCAGGACCCTCCTACTTACTGATGAGCCTGGTCTTTTACTGGGCATCTGGCTACAAAGTGACCCCTCTGTGAGCAGTAAATGCACCTCCCCTCCCGTAGGCGGCGCTGGCGCTCCTCAGGAGTCAGCTTTGCTCTTCCCAACTGCATGGGTTCCTCCTGGGCAGTAGGCGGCGCTGGAGAGTCGGTCGTCTGGAAACGCTGCTTGGGGAAAAAAGGACTGGCCTGAGACTGCCCTCTCTGGCCTGGCGGAGAAAACACAGCTCTCGACTTCTCCCTTTCTCTCTCTACGAGGCGAGTGTCAATTCTTATTGCCATAGCAATGAAACTATCCAGGTCAGAGGGAAGCTCTAGAGGAGCCAACTGATCCTTGATGGGGCCAGACAGTCCATGGCGAAAAGCGTCGAAGAGGGATGAATCATTCCAGCCGCTGTCTGCAGACAAAGTGCGGAACTCCACGGCGTAGTCGGAGACACGCCTCCCTCTCTGGTGTAAATCCATTAGAGCTCTCGCTGCTTCCCTGCCTGGAGTTGTGTGATCAAATACTTTGCTTAAAGTCTCTGTAAAACCTCTCAGGGAATTACAGACTGGGGAATCTCGAGCCCACTCCGCCGTAGCCCACGCCTCCGCTCTGCCGGTGAGGTGGGAAACGATGTAGGCTACCTTAGCCCGTTCAGACTGGAAGGAAGATGCTTGCAGCTCGAAGTGCAACCCACACTGGACCAGGAACGCACAACAGTTATCCGAGTCTCCGGAAAAACGCTCTGGTCTGGAGAGGTGAGAAACCGAAGGCAGCGGTGTCGGCACGGTGGCAGGAACAGGACCGGGAGCTGTAGCCGGATCCGACGCTGGAAGCGGAGTAGCAGAGCGTTGTGGATTGAGATGTGCCACCAGCTGCTGGATCTGATCTGCCAGCTGGCAAACCTGGCTGCCGATGGATGACTGGAAACCCTCCTGCCGATCCGACAATTCTCTTACTCCCTGGCAGACAGCGGTAAGTTGTTCATCTTGTAGTTTAAGACGAGCCCCCTGGGATCGAATAGCAGACCGCAAACTATCAGAGTCGGCTGAGTCCATGGTTCTGGCCAGTTCGTACTGTAACGACTGAATGAAGACAAGTGGAGAACTCAATAGCACGACTCGGAGACAGAGGATTAGGATGCAAAAGGTCTTTATCCAAGGTTCGGTACACGGGAGATCAGTCAATAAGGCTAACAAAACAGACGAGGAGTAGGCAGGAACCGGGTCAGGACACGAAGCTGGGTCAGGTACACGTGGAATCAGATACTAGGAACGCTAGGAATAACAAAGACGAACTGGCACTGAAGGGACTGTGGATGCAGACTAAATAGACAGACGGAGAGATGATAATGGGGCACAGGTGAGGCTAATTAGGGAAGGGAAGCAGGTGGAGTTCAATCAAGGGCAGGAAAACTGAGACTGAAATGAGAGAAACAACAATGAGAACAGGAACAATAACAAAAACATCAGCATGCTGGCTAAACCCTTAGACTTTACCTAAGCAGCTTCACTCTGATTGGTTGTAAGACCAGAGTTTAGATAATTGAATCTCTTAAGAAATGATTTAGGGGTTCAATAAATATATGTGTGGAATGAAAATAAAAAATAAACTCTGGATGAATCAGCACTTCTCTAGTTTCAGTGTGACATCTCTCAGTGGATGTCCGCTCATCACCTCAAGACTGAACTGCTTTTCCTTCCGGGAAAAGATTGTCCGTCTCTTGACCTGACCATCAACATCGGCACCTCTGTTGTTTCCCGACTCAGACTGCAAGGAATCTGGGTGTGACCCTAGATAACAACCTGTCCTTCACTGCAAACATCGCTGCTACAACCCGTTGCTGCAGATACACGCTCTACAGCATCAGGAGGATGCGTCCCCAGCTGACCCAGGAAGCCACGCAGGTTCTGGTCCAGGCTCTCGTCACCTCACGCCTAGACTACTGCAGCTCCCTCCTGGCTGGTCTACCTGCATGTGCCATCCGACCTCTGCAGCTCATCCAGAATGCAGCGGCTCATCTGGTCTTCAACCTTCCTGAATGTTCCCACACCACGCCGCTCCTCCGCTCCCTCCACTGGCTTCCGGTAACTGCTAGAATCCACTTCAACACACTGGTGCTTGCGTACCATGCTGCGAATGGATCTGGCCCTTCCTACATCCAGGACATGGTTAAACCGTGCACCCCAGCACACGCACTCCGCTCTGCATCAGCCAAACGACTCGCTGCACCCTCGCTGCGAGGGGGACCCAAGTTCCCATCAGCAGAAACACGTGGGTTTGCTATCCTGGCTCCAAGATGGTGGAATGAGCTCCCATTGACATCAGGACAGCAGAAAGCTCACACACCTTCCAGACTGAAGACTCATCTCTTTCGACTCCACCTCGAGCGATAGAACTACTAACAAAGCACTTATATACTAACAAAGGACTGGCTGACCTAAAGCCAGTTGAGTAGCACTTGAAATGTTTGGCTCTATGAAACCTGATGTACTTTATGATTCTGTTTTCTTCAAGTTTGTATTTTGTTGGTCGAACGCACTTATCGTAAGTCGCTTTGGATAAAAGCGCCAGAGTGTCAGAGTTAAAAAAAGAAAAAGAACAATGGAACGAACATATTACACTTTATTCCCATCTGAATGAACATAAATAATAACCATGAGAGTTATTGTTATGCAGGATTGTGCATTAGGCTCCTTTCTTTGTGTGTGTGTGTGTGTGTGTGTGTGTGTGTGTGTGTGTGTCAGATTATCTCGGTATGTACTTCTCTGTGTGCATGGTCATGTTCAACACAGAACACCGTCTCTGTCAGTCTATGAGAATATGTGTGTTCTATTTTTGAGTATGTAAGATGGAAGAAATACAGCGTGAATAACACATGTCTTGACATCTGACTGCGGCTCGCTGTTTCTAAATTCAATGATATTCTTACATCTGTCCTCTGGTTCTGCTTCCTGTTTCCAAGCCAACCAGTATGTAATAACATCCATAACGTGTCTTTTATGTTGTCTAATAATAATAATAATCCTTATATTTATTATAGCGCTTCATCAAAGAGTCTCAAAGCGCTTTACACATACACATTACACATACAGATCATACATACATGTAAACTACTGTGGACGATACCCACGGCAGCACATTCGGGTGAAGTGTCTTGCCCAAGGACACACTAGTGATGTGACAGTGTGTTGCTGCAAACATGTGTGGAGGTGAATGTGGATTTAAAGCATGTGATTTTGACATATTTTGTGGTTTGTGTCGATTTGATTAGCTTTGAATCATTAAGTCAATCATTCCATAACATGCCAACAAAGCCCCTGTCACACTGTCCCGAAATGTACACCCGATGGACACACGATAAAGGAAATGTTCAAATTCGGCTGTGATCGTAGCAACATCGGGCCGTTCGTGAGGGCATCTAAGCCATCGTATGACCGCCGGTGGAGTTTCTCAGGCTCCGGCAGCAACTTCGTGAGCGGCAACTTCGTAAGGCACTCGTGAGGGCATCTTGTCAAGTCGTGTCATCTTCGTTTTATCATCGGTGCATTCGCCCTCACTCTGATCGGGGCGAATGCCCGATGGTACCGATGATAACACGATGCCCTCACGATGGCCTTACGAAGGGCAACATTGACACACAAATTCAACACGAAAATGAACCTTCTCAAGGTCCTTCGGCTATTTGTTGGCATGCCAAAGATTTTGCCACCGCTCACGAAGTTGCTGCCGGAGCCTGAGAAACTCCACCGGCGGTCATACGATGGCTTAGATGCCCTCACGAACTGCCCGATGTTGCTACGATCACAGCCGAATATGAACATTTTCTTTATCGTGTGTCCATCTGGTTGTTTTATTGCACAACAAAATCATGTAAACATATTATGTAAATAACCCAATTTGTGTTCTGTGAAACTAAAAAGGATATAATATATTATTTTGAAGGAGAGTTGACAGGAAGTTGTTGTTGCTATGGAAACAACATTACGGAGAAAACGTAATATTTTCTACATATAAAGACGGATAAAGTCAAGAACAAAGTCTGAAGATATCAGTACAGTATCATAGTACTGTAACATCATTGTTTGTGGTACTTTCATTACAGTTGTATTTCTTAAATGTAATGTAAATGTTGCCTTCGTGTGTGGTTCGGGGCCATCTTCGTGCGAAATTCACAATTCCATATTCGTGTGTCCATCGGGTGTCAACTTCGGGACAGTGTGACAGGGGCTTAAAGAGACGCCTTCAAACTGTTTGGATGAAAATGGTCCACTAAAAAATACAATTATCTCAATTATATTTTGTTGTATAAAACACACTTTTTTGAAGCCCAAAGCTGAAATTAAGGTTTCTGAAAAGTACTTTGCGAAGACAATTTATGTTGGAGAAAAATCATGGCAACAAACCGTTCAACATAACACGATAAGGGGAAAACGAGCTCTTGTAAAAAGTGAGATCTTATGGAAATAAAATATGCTCTGCTTGCCTTTGTGTGTTTCTGGGTCCCGGGTGTATTGGACCGTCAACACAGCTATTGGAAATGTTTGAGGGATCTTACACACTTTGAATCGTCTTTCTCTTGTTGTGTATGTGAGCTAGTATTGCGATCTCATCATGATGTAGTTCTTTATGTGTATCTCTTGTTTGCACTTTAATATTAAACACCAGACCATTGTAGCTTAAATGTAGCAAGGCCTTTACCGAGAGGATGCAAATCAGAAAACATTATCGTCATACGGACTGTTTTGAGGTAACATTTAACGTTTATTCACGTTAAGAATAAAGACTATACTTAAATGCTTAAAACATCCCCCACCCCTTACTAGAATTGTGTTCCGGTGTGTGCTGCTGCTGTGTGTGTGTGTGTGTGTGTGTGTGTGTGTGTCACCTTTGCTGACACTGTTCCCGACACTTGCCCAACTGACAGCCAATGATTGATTGGCCACTAAATGCTCCCTGCACACATGTGAACACACACACACACACACACACACACACACACACACACACACAGAAAGGAAAGTCCATTACATATCTATCATTGGGTCTGAACTAAACGTAATGGGAGACAGATGTAAAGTGTTGGGAATTACCACAAATACACAAATACAGACATATATATTCACAAACTGTTTAACACACCTACAAAAAAAAGGCAAACTCAATTTCCTTCCTTTTGACACATGCACATGATTCTCTGCACCTCAAATTACACACACACACACACACACACACACACACACACACACACACACACACACACACACACACACATACACTCACGTACGTACGCACACACACACACACAC
Organism: Champsocephalus esox; assembly: GCA_036324585.1. NCBI lineage: Eukaryota > Metazoa > Chordata > Actinopteri > Perciformes > Channichthyidae > Champsocephalus > Champsocephalus esox. Next base: position 33,951,140 of record CM070497.1, read on the forward strand.
ACACACACATGTCCGGACAGTGCGGTATCCTTTTAACGTGCTTAGCTGTGTCTGACAGCAATGATCAGAAGTCTCCTTGAGAAGGGTTGGGAAGAAGGTGAGCTGTCCCCTTCACTAAAACCATTCATTACTCAACTCACTGCCTGGATGAATGACCATGGTGTGCATGTTCCCAATGTGTGTGAGAGTGTGTGTGAGTGTGTGTGTGTGTGAGAGCGTGTATGTACTTGCATTGATATCGAAACGGGGACTTTTAAATGCACGAATCCAAGCCAACTGGGGACATTCTGAAAGTCCATTGCTGGTCATGTTTTAGATCATGCAAAACACATGTCTAAGACTCTCCGGTGAATTTAATTCATATTTTAGCAAGAGACGACCTGCAGATGTGTGTGTGTGTGTTTGTGTGTGTGTGTGTGTGTGTGTGTGTGTGTGTGTGTCTGTGTGTGTGTGTCTGTGTGTGTGTGAGTGTGTGTGTGTGTGTGGTCTAGCATTACTATACTTGTGGGGACCTACATCTGTTTACATAGTCACGTGTGGGGACTGGCTTCCCTTATGAGGACATTTTGGAGGTCCCCATAAGGAGAATCATTCATTTCAGGGTGAAGACTTGGTAAGGTTAAGGGTTAGGGTAAGGGTTAGAGATGTGTTGGTTATGGTTAAGGTTAGGATAAGTCTCCAGGAAATGCATGTAAGTAATGTGATGTCCCCTGAAGTGATGTATACAAGGTATGTGTGTGTGTGTGTGTGTGTGTGTGTGTGTGTGAGTGTGTGTGTGTGTGTGTGTACGTGTGTGTGTGTGTGTGTGTGAGTGTGTGTGTGTGTGTTACATTTGTATACTTGTATACGCTGCCCCTGCAGGCTGGAGCTGGTATTGTATTGTCTCGCGCACAGATGTTATTGATGTATATTACAGAGGAAAAACAAACATATCCACTGTTGGCAATACAACATGAAATGAATGGGGGACTACATTACCCCACGGTGAGTTCCTGAATGTGTTTCTGCATGGCAACCATATTGATTTTATTTCATATTACAGCAAAGACAGCCAGCTGTGAAAAGTTCAGGCCCTGCAGGGGTTTCCATCCATCCATAGCTTTTAGAGACATGGGAACACTCACTGCAGCAAAATGTGGTTTGATTTGAAGGACAGCTGCCTTTCACTTCTCCTGTGCTACACACACATCGCTGTTTTAAAGGAATAGACAAAAGGGTCATGATCTCAGATAACATCTAGTACACGAGCGGTATTGGGCAATATAGTATCATAGCATTGTGAAGCTTGTTCTGTTCATTGTTTGACACTGTGCCACACACGTATCGACTTATTTTTCCGCTGTTATTTTTAAGGGCATAATCTGCTTTGTTGTTACATTACAAGTGTTTATGTACTGGTGTTATATATCCATAAATCTGTATATGCTAATGGTGTGGTGGTGCAGTCAACATATGTTACTGTTTATTGTTGCATTGTTGTTAAAAAATAGTTTTTGGGAAATGTTTTGGGCATCAATTTTACGTGGTATTTCCAAGTCTTTATTTCTGCGAGTCAAGATGGAGAATTTAGCATTTTGTAAATGTTAGAGATAACGCTGTATTAAAACACTTATGTTCAACATCGAGGTTTTCCCAATTTTCTATAATCATCATATCATATGTCATTTTACCTTCAAAGTGTTGTTGCAATTCAGCCAAACTTGTGCAGCGAAACAATCTTTGGCAAGTACATAATAAAAAATGTTGTCCAATAGCAATGAAATCACATTTAGCCCCAACAATATCAGCAGTGTGGATTGTCCAAGCTAGAAAATAAAACTGCAGTGAACTGCCACGGGCGTTTCAGACATGCTCGGTTAATTTGAAATGCTGGTCTGTTACAAACATCAGCACATCGCCGAGCATTATAATTCCCCCGAGGTGTCGCCCTAACACTCTGAGACATGACGACGGCAGCTATTTCAGACTGTCTCTGTCCATGAACTCTTCTCTCCTCTTCACCGTCTCAAACTGTTTTTGACATTTGGTCCAACAGTCAATAAAAGATTAAAAAGAAATACAAGCAGCTCAAAATAAAGCAGCAGGGCTTTTACAGAAATAATGCAATAGACATGAATGAGAAACTGAGCTGGCTAACGGTCAGGCAGAGATGCTTTGTTGAATTGTTGTAACATTAACACGTTCAACCCTGCCTAAAAACGTCTCCATTGGACCCCTTTGTTTACTTCGGTAACATAATGACATCACTATACAGCACATGTGCTTCTATTGGCTAGCGCTCCAATACAATGTACATGATAGGCTAAGGGGGCGGGACATCTCTAAGCGGTTGACCAATCACAATAGAGCCGGCCAGCTAAGAGCAGACTGGGCTCTGGTTTCAGACAGAGGGTGACAATATATAATAAATAGATTGATAGATCATATAGATATATTTTAATAATAAAAAATCTATCTTCATTTCAGATCATTTCACCGTGTCTGCACAATGCATTCTGTTATCTAGTGTTTGGGTTATTGTAGTTGAGGAGTTGTTCTCACTTCAGTACTAGATTGTTAATGACATGATCTGTCTTTTTGTTGGTGTATGTGAATAGTGTGTGAATGTGTACTTGACTGTTTGTCTGCGGACCCCAGAGAGAATGGCCAATGCTCATGCTAGTGCTAAAGGGAGTGCATGTACGTAGACACGGTGTGCCTCTCCACCTCTGGGCCTTACTTCTTACTTGCTACCCCTTATCCCTCAACCTATCCTAAGGGAGTGCATGTACGTAGACACGTTAGTTTAGCTGCTATAGGCTTAGACTGTCGGGACACCTTACTTCTTCCTTCTCTCTGTCTGTACCTGTGTTCTCTCATGTTCCCAATAACCCAGCTTCCCCCACATTTCTTTTTGGTGTCTATCTACGACGGGATCCTGAGTCGTGGCTGTTCCTGTTGCTGCGGTCCTGAGTCCTGGATCCTCTATCCTGAGTCCTGGATCCTCTATCCTGAGTCCTGATCTGAGTCCTGGACTTCGAGTCGTGGCTGAACCTGTCTCTGCGGTCCTGCCTGACTCTCATCATACTACTTCCCTGATGGCTCCCACAAGATTGCTGACATCCTCGTGGATTCATCTTCTTATTACAGACACTTGCGTTTCCAAACATTTGGACTACCTATGTTGTAAATGTATTATCTTTTCAATTTACACACAGCATCTATTGCACGTCTGTCCGTCCTGGGAGAGGGATTCCTCCTCTGTTGCTCTCCCTGAGGTTTCTCCCATGTTCCCCTTAAACTGTGGGTTTTCTCTGGAAGTGTTTCCTTGTACGATGTGAGGGTCTAAGGACAGAGGGTCTAAGGACACAGGGTCTAAGGACAGAGGGTCTAAGGACACAGGGTCTAAGGACAGAGGGTGTCGTATTGTCATACTGATATTCTGCACACACTGTGAAGTCCACTGAGCATGTGTGATATTGGGCTGTATAAATAAACATTGATTGATTGATTGATGGAATGGGGATCCACATAAAGACAGAGACAAAGATGAATTACACTCAGGTGTGAAAACAATCCTGCCCTGTTCGATGGGGACAAAGAGTTGGGCTCTCTTAATGATCCGTTTCTGCATTAACGATCTGACTCTGCACTAATGAGTCAGTCTTTATAACGACTAACTGATGATGAGGGAGGAACAGAGAGGAAAACGCTAGCCTCCCAACGCGCTCAATATCTGCACGATTAGAGAAACATCCACCCAACAAAACACATCCCAGGTCTTTGCTTCATAATGGCCGATTGATGATGTGGGAGGAACACAAGAGGAGAGGTTTGACAGTGAACTCAGACAATACTTCCTGACAGGGAGATTAACGCTCTGCACAACTCACAATATAATTGGGTGAATGCCTCCTTGGTCTTTTTGTGCAAATGTTTTCCACTTTCCCAATGGTTTTAAAGAGCTGTGTTATGCTCAGAAGGCTTATTCGTGTGCAGGTCAAGACATTTATCGATGCCAAGGTAAACATTTATCATGAACATTTATGACTGCAACAAACAATGTTTTTCGTTGATAAATCAGTCGATAATGAAAGATGACTTCCCCAAATATGTTGCTTTGCTCACAATTATTTAATATTCAGTTTAAAATCTTAAACAAATTAAGAACCCGGAAATATTCACATTTCAAAAAGATGATAAATTATAATTTGTACTCTTTGAAATGACCCAATGCAATTATTCAATCATCAAAATACTTTAATGAATTGTTATTAATGTATGACAACTTATCGACCAATCATTGCACCTCTAATTCACTTAACAGCTCCGTAATACTACGTGTTGTGATGTCTGTGTTCGCTTCCCCTGTCGCTAGTTCTGATTGCTCAGTGATGATACTAATACTTATATAATCTGTGGAATCTCAGCTTTAATCTGATATATTGTATGTGCAGTTACGATAAGTAATAAGGGTATTTTTACCTTGAGTTCCGTGCTAGGTCCGTTAGCATTTACTCGCTCAGGGGTCATTTAGACGCTTCTTATGAGACTTGTGTTTTGTTTTGGTAAAAATGGTTCATATCGTCAGTTAGCTGAGTTTCTTCCCGTTAATCTGGTATGACACATTAATCGTTTTTTAAATATTAAGAAGCCCTGAGACACAGTTTCGTGAAAAAAAAATGAAGAAATGTTTCCATAGCATTTCAATTGGGCACATTTGTATTTCAATACTATGAAATATAGTCTTTCAAATGTAGTGAAACAACGGTGATACAATAAGTAGTTATACTTGTCATTAAAAACGGGTTCAGTAAGCCAATCTGTATGAAGTATCATAATTGCTTTTCATTTTGTGCCATCAGTCAGTGTGTAAAAGAACCTGTCAGTACTGTATGAGGGGCGGATATCTAATTTCCGTTTTCACTTAATCTCTTTCATTATTCAAGAAAGGAGAGTTTCTGTCGACTGTTGCAATTTCAACGATCATGATGGCTGCTCAATTACCGGATAAATGATGGAGGAGGAAATTATCTCAGGTTGATCAATATCATTAATAAGGAAGAAGGTGTTTGAAACTTAGATTTGCACTGGAAAAAAAGCTGTTTTCACTTTAAATAAGAAGAAAAATCTGCCAATCGAACATTTGCTTGGTTAGATGTCTTGAAATAAGAAGGGATATTTAGATAAATCAGGTTTTGTAATTAGCTGGGAGAAATCATTTTGAACTATATTTTACCAGAATCAGGAGACGTTGTGTTACAATATAAGCCACAAATGCTCAAAAGTGTTGTGTTTTTTATGTTAGTTGGTGATTTTCTAATAAATAAGTAAAAACATAAGTGTCTCATTTGAGATACAACTCAAAATAAGATTTTTTGACTCAACAAGATGATGCATTGTTTAAGAACAAGACCCGATATCTCACGGCAGTGTTACTTCTGAAGCTATTATGTCTCATATCAGGTGCAGACAAGGCAGGCAACTGCTTGGGGCCCCGGACCAGAAGGGGGCTTCCAAAGAAGGGAGATTAAGAAGGTCCGCAGCAACGACAACATGAAACACCCTTTAATATACTGCAACGACTTGTCGGGAAACCCCCTCAAGGCGGCCCCGTAAAATGCTGCTTCTTATCTTAAGCTTCGTTGCCTCGCTGTTGCCCAAGGCCCCCACATACTCTAGCATCGGCACTGATCAGGTGTAAAGACATATTCTGACTAGATATTAGACAAATCTACTTGGCAAGATTTCGAGTTGTTGTAGTGTGACAACATTTCTACTGATGGAAGGGAATCCTCCTGACATGTTATCATCATGACCCTCAGTTTTTGAGTCATACACACTGAGGTTCACTTTAAGGGAAACACGAGGCTTGCATCATCCTGCAGATCTCTTGTTGAGTCATGAATCATTAATCGATGTTCGGGGCGATGCTTGCATAATGGGCAGATAATGATGCAGGCAGGACAGAAAAGTAGTACCTCAACTGGTCCATATGAGAATGATGGAGAGGGTCTAAGACTTCCTCTGCAGAAAACTCCATTACTTCACGTCACAGAGTTTATTTCCCTTTCTTTAACCCTCATTCGACCGTCCAGCTTGACTGAGATTGTTTTACTATTCAAGATAACGGCCTGAGGGAGTAACTGTAGGAGCACTGATTGTGTGTACAAGCAATGACATTGCTTATATTGGAAAATAATCAACTTCCTTTTTTGCATACTCTGGAAGAGATTTTATAGTGAGACCTTTGGGTAAAGTAAGAATTACAATTATCTTAGGACAGATGTTGATGATGTGGGAGGGTGAGAGACAATTATCTTCCAACATGTTCGAGGATTCATATCCGATGATGAATTCATTAAACTAACAGAAGAAAAATACCTCAAGTTTCTTAGAAAGATAAACTTTGCTGAGTCTTGCTGCTTGTTCCCCATACTCTCTTGACTTATGACGAGAGGTGGGAAGTAGTGGAGTACAAATACTTTGTGACTGTACTTAAGTAAATTGTTCTGGTATCAGTACTTTACTCAACTACTTATTTTTCTGACGACTTTCTACTTCTTACATTTTTAACACAAATACCTGTACTTTCTACTTCTTACATGTTGAACCCAAATACCTGTACTTTCTACTTCTTACATGTTGAACTCAAATACCTGTACTTTCTACTTCTCACATGTTGAACCCAAATACCTGTACTTTCTACTTCTTACATGTTGAACTCAAATACCTGTACTTTCTACTTCTCACACGTTGAACCCAAATACCTGTACTTTCTACTTCTTACATGTTGAACTCAAATACCTGTACTTTCTACTTCTCACACGTTGAACCCAAATACCTGTACTTTCTAGTTCTTAGATGTTGAACTCAAATACCTGTACTTTCTACTTCTTACATGTTGAACCCAAATACCTGTACTTTCTACTTCTTACATGTTGAACCCAAATACCTGTACTTTCTACTTCTTACATGTTGAACTCAAATACCTGTACTTTCTACTTCTCACACGTTGAACCCAAATACCTGTACTTTCTACTTCTTACATGTTGAACTCAAATACCTGTACTTTCTACTTCTTACATGTTGAACCCAAATACCTGTACTTTCTACTTCTCACACGTTGAACCCAAATACCTGTACTTTCTACTTCTTACACGTTGAACCCAAATACCTGTACTTTCTACTTCTTACACGTTGAACTCAAATACCTGTACTTTCTACTTCGTACATGTTGAACCCAAATACCTGTACTTTCTACTTCTTACATGTTGAACTCAAATACCTGTACTTTCTACTTCTTACATGTTGAACCCAAATACCTGTACTTTCTACTTCTTACATGTTGAACTCAAATACCTGTACTTTCTACTTCTTACATGTTGAACCCAAATACCTGTACTTTCTACTTCTTACATGTTGAACTCAAATACCTGTACTTTCTACTTCTCACACGTTGCACCCAAATACCTGTACTTTCTACTTCTTACATGTTGAACTCACATACCTGTACTTTCTACTTCTTACATGTTGAACTCAAATACCTGTACTTTCTACTTCGTACATGTTGAACCCAAATACCTGTACTTTCTACTTCTTACATTTTGAACCCAAATACCTGTACTTTCTTCTTCTTACATGTTGAACACAAACACCTGTACTTTCTACTTCGTACATGTTGAACCCAAATACCTGTACTTTCTACTTCTTACATGTTGAACTCAAATACCTGTACTTTCTACTTCTTACATGTTGAACACAAATACCTGTACTTTCTACTTCTCTCATTTACAAACAGCTGGTTCCTTTAGTCTGAATGTGTGTTGGTGCGTGATCATTATTCTTTAGAGTCACTGCGTGCCTATTGGTTGGAACACGATCCGTGTATCCATCACTTCCTGGTCTTCTCTAAAGAAGAGGGACCAATGGAAACGTTGTCATGTTGCCGTTGTTCAGCATGGAAACATTCATTAGCTAACAATGACATTATTGTTCTATTGATATAAAGGGAGGTCAGGTACTCTTTAAAACAGCTGCTAGCTATGGGTACTTTTTAGTGAAGTACACTTCAAAGCCCTCTTTACTTTTACTCTACTTTTACCAGAGTATTTTTAAAAACAGTATATCTATCTATACTTCTACTTGACTAAAGGATGTGTGCACTTTTGCCATCTCTGCTTATGACCCTGGGACTATTACTCTACATTTGTATTATGGCTTGTTTGCAAAGTATTGTAAGCAAATGAAAAGAGCCCCCAATGAATGCAGAACAATGTGTAACTTAAAGTAAAGAAGACATACCTGCAACCAAAGCCTTGTGCACAACCACCTACGGCATTGATTGGTGACGTCTTTGTCAAGTCGGAAATTAAAGCTCAGTGTTATTCCACGGTCAACCTACAGGATATTAGCTTGATAAAGGAAGATACTACAGACATGAGGCATCAGTGATGAACATCTTTGGGTATGACGGTTGGGTTTAATGTGTCACATGATGCATATCTGGGCCAAGTTTCAGGATGATGATCGCCTTAATCTGACAGCGTGATCACCTGAAAGACATTATTGTAGTCTTACAGCAGCTCTAAAGGGTCCCGATTGGGTAATACGATTTCTGTATGTTTGATTGAATGCTTAAAAGCCTTAAACGCTGGGGAAGGGATCTTGTCTCAGTTGCTGATTGGTCCTTATGAGTGGGATGGATGTAAAATGGTGCAGGAATGACTCCTAAAACCCCTTGTAAAAGTTATTTCTTTTTTGGTTGTTTTGTACAAAAAAAAGATTTCTTTACAACATGACGAACATGACGCCGACCTAATCTTTGATTTTCAATACAAATATACGCTAGAGGGGGATAGGACCAGAAAAGTATATTTAAGCTTCTTCTTGCCCTTGTTGAACATGATAGACACTATTTGAGAATATATATATTTTATTTATTTGTTGCATCTCTTTGTTAAAATTATTATTATTATTATTATTATAAAAAGGAATGTTTCTGACATCTTCAATAAATTAACAAAAAAAAACAGAAGAGTCAGAAATGAGACGGCATTTTACCACTTCCTCGTCTAGAAGTCAATGTTCATGGGGTTTTTCTTTTGGTTTCAAGCCTGGAATAAGGTCCAGTACAGTATGTGAACAATGTCCATTGGATTTCTCGAGGGAGTCCTTACGTTGCTAACTTCCGGGTCGGTCTACAAAATACATCGTCAATGAACCACTCTTTAGGCATGGGGAAAATAGCAGCTGGTGATATCATATGTCTCATATCTTTCTCTAGCATCTCGGCTAACAACGGAGTTAACAGGTGCACGGACTACGCCTGTTAGTCAGCAGGTCAGTGTAAACGTTCAGATATTAACAACATGGCGCGACAAATCGGATGGCCCGTGGATGGTTGGAAATGAAGCAAAAAAAACATAAGAAATGAAATGGGAAAACCTAGATGTCTCGCTATCCTTCAAAGACATGTGTGAGGGAATAATTCTGTCTTACTCCTAGATATTTAACCTTATTGCCTTATAACCTTATAACCAACCAATATTCTGTTATCTCCTTTAAGGAATGTGCTCCAGCACTTAAGGGTCAGTTTTATGGCCTGATAGGGGGGTTTACGACTGTGAGTACGCTGGCTTTCTAAGCTCCACAGATGTGAGAGACCTCTCCTGTGTCTCCAGATGTGTACGCCTCCCCCAATATGCTCATTAACTAGACCCTCCAGAAAAAACGCGATCCTGCGATCGCAGAAATGACCGCATAATCAGCAAAATGCCGCATATTTATCAAAAGGCCGCATTATCCCCACATTTTTCCACACAAAGTTGAGAAGAAAAAAAGTGAAGTGATGATGATGCGCGACGTCATCAGCTCGCGCATTACAGAAGGTAAACAACACCGTAGAGTGAACGTGTGGAGCTCACACGAGAGTTTCTCTTCACCAAGATGAAAAAATCTAATCCATCTCATTTACCGACGAACATTTCTGCTAAAGTTTCCCCCCAGACATCGGGCAAAGCAGTTCCCCGATGTCTGGGGGGAAACTATTCTGCACCCCGTGCAACTGTGTTGGAGCATGAGAGAACATCGACGGTGACTTTCTGCTGCTGCGGACAAGAAAGCCAAACAACTCACGTTCACCGAGGCATCAACCTCCAAAACCCTTTCGAGGGCTACAAGAAACGAAGTGAGTAGTAACAAGATTGAAGCTGGTCAGATAACGAACGAGTAAAACAGAATGAGGCAGAGAAGTGTGTGTGTGTGTGTGTGTGTGTGTGTGTGTGTGTGTGTGTGTGTGTGTGTGTGTGTGTGTGTGTGTGTGTGTGTGTGTGAGAGAGAGAGAGAGAGAGAGAGAGAGAGAGAGAGAGAGAGAGAGAGAGAGAGAGAGAGAGAGAGAGAGAGAGAGAAAGAGAGAGAGAGAAATTAAAATAGCCCAATTGCTTTTACAATAAATAAACATTGAATGTGTTTAATTGAATAGTAAAGGGGTTTCACGTTAGTGGCAGGTTGTGTGTGAGAGAGAATAAATAAATAAGACATCCCAATATTTATTTTTTTCGCATATTTCGCAACTTCCCGCGATTTCACCGCATAAAATCACATAAAACCCGCATGTTTGATCGCATAATCAAGGATTTTTGCCCGCGTTTTTCCGGAGGGTCTAATTAACTCTCTGTAAACTAGTTAAAGGGTCTACCAAGATGCGAGGCTGATCAGATTTGACCATCAGTGCAGTCAGAACCTTTGACTGTGTGACTTGTCCGGCCGATGCTTGTATTAAAGATCAGTGTTTGACATCAAAGCTCCAACTCTCCTCGTGTCTCTCTGAGTCCGACCTCTCCATTGCTGCAGAAGTTTCCCTTACACCAGGGGTGCCCAACCAGTCGATCGCGATCGACCGGTCGATCGCGAGATGTGTCTAAAAATAGAACAACAATATTCTGTTTTATCGTTAATGTCCAAGAACATAATCTTCCTGTGCCAGAATAATGGCCTTGAACGCATCAAAGCTTTGTGATTGGCCGGCGTGACCCAATGTGTCGGGGCGTGGCTGGTGGGCAGTGGGCAGTGCACTAGTTCGCTAACGTTGTCGGTGTTAACAGGAGTGACAGTCCGTACACACACAAGACCGCAATCATGGCAGAAGCAACCCATATATAATTTGCACTCCTAGTGGGAGGAAGATTATTTTTGTATCTATTACAATTCAAAGTCCATCTGTCTCATCTGCAATGTGAGCGTGGCTTTATCGAAGAAGGGTAATTTAGGAGCGGCATTTCAAAACAGTGCATAAACGTTACGAGACGGAATTCCCTCCTAATTCTGCCCTGCGCTCCAAAAGGGGAGGGGCCTGAGAGGACAGCTAAAGGGGAGGGGCCTGAGAGGACAGCTAAATGCACAGCAGTCCATTTTCACCAGGCCAACAACAAGAGCAAGGCTGCTACCAGAGCATCTTATCGTGTCAGTCACGTTCTTGCGAAACACATGAAGTCTTTCAAAGACGGCGAAGTTGTGAAAGAAGCATTCCTGGAGGCTGCCGACGCGTAATAAAAATAACAGAAGCATTTCAACAGGTTTTTGATATCATAAAAACTCAAGTTAGATACCGTTATTAATCAGCTGTGAGTTTGAGTTTGTTTGAACTTATTCATTATAATTATTGTACAAAATGGAATAAGAATGCAAACTTAAATTGATTATAGTCTATTATCAGTTCAGGTTAAGAAACTAGTGTTGCTTGCATCCTATTTTAAAGGCATTTCTTTTTATAATCTACTAAAATGCAACAAAAAAGGGTTAGATTCTATTAATGTTGTCTCTTATTGCACTTTGGCAGCAGATTCCTGTGTAGCTTCAGATCTGAGTTGTCTTATTAGTAAGCCTAATTTATACTTTTGTAGCAACACTATTTTTATAAAATGGCAAAGAAAGGGTTCAGACTATTTTCTTTTTTTCCTGTGTCATATGTGGCAGCACTGTTCAATGCTTCTTGAAGACATCACCCACTGTAGGATGTGACGTGTGAATACACTCCAACTCTGTATCAACAACATTGTTGTGTAAATTCAGTAAAATACTTGTATGTAGATTAGAAAGAGGTAAGATAAAGGATCTGCAGTATTTTATGAAGTATTAATCGTACAAAGGTCAGTTTTATACAAGTAGAAGTGTGTATTTACCTGGTAGTAGGCTATCAGTAATGGCTACGCCTCTCTATTTGGACTGGTAGATCTCGGCTGACTGGCAACTTTAAAAGTAGCTCTCGGTTCAAAAAAGGTTGGGCACCCCTGCCTTACACCATGCAAGCTCATCAATTTAACAGTGGGTCATTAGTGCCATTATCTGATATGTTGTTCAATGTAAAGTATTTTGTTTTTAAATAAGACGAGTTTTACACATGTAGATGCCTATAGCATAGCAATATTCGACGTCAGGATAAAACCTCTCTCTGTGTCCTTCCTTGCACATGTGCTTTCATTACATATGCATAGTATGTTTCTGAATGTATGCAAATGCGATGTGTCCAATACGTTAACTGTACATTGTAAATAACTTAAATAAAACATGCAATGGCGCATACGTGCATTTGTAGGTCTACTGAGACATGTACGATGACCAAAAGAAATCCAGGTCAGCAGATGAGGACTGAACAGCACGAGGACATTGTTAGATGTGCCTTTGAGGTACCTATGTGGAATTAAGTATTGATGAGGCTCTAACGACAACGATGTACAGTGAACCTGATTATCAGTCATAGAGAATGAGTAACGAGTGCAGAGCTCGTTAGGCAATACAAACCATGCCTCACCACGATCTCCAGAATCTCACAATGGCAGGTATGTGGAACGTTATTGGTTTAAATGATAATAAACCATTACATTTTAAAATGAGAAAGCCATTTTGATGTAGATAAAGTAGTGGTATATCTCTTTTATTGATGCTTCAGATACCTTTAGATATAATCCAGTAACCCAGGATGGAGATTTACATATAAATTAAAGGTGGATAATAGTGTGATCCAGACTGACCTTAATTTCAAAGTAGACTTTTGAGTCCGAGCAATATAAAATAAAAGTGCAAGTGTATGAACCTTGAATAATCATGAAGTGTGAAGTGCTGTGAAATAAGATATACAAAGGAGAAATAGCAATCAGCAACTCTACTAAAATCTTGACACAGATGCTAGAGTGCGTGTTTAACGGTGGAACATATCAAAGGGGGGGTGAAGATTTAATAAACAAGCTTCACTTGATTTGCAATGTATCATCTATTTATATTTACTGAGATCGTTGGCCCTCGACTCTGGAAGAAAAGAGGTTTGTGCTTCAAGTTCGCCTCATAATTAGGGTTGGGTATCGCTTGAATTTCCACGATTCTGATTCCGATTCCACTTTTCGGTTCTTAACGGTTCTCAATTCCGATTCTTTGAGGGGCAGGGTTAAAAAATGATACATGCTTCTTCCACCAAAAAAGTTATATTTATTCGAGAAACCTTTACACAGGTTAGTTTAAAGTAATATTCACATGAATCAGTCTGTTTATATTCACTGCTATGTAACCTGAGAACCACTGAAGCTACAACAGTCCAACTTTTAAAGGAACATTTAAAAACAGTTCTTGCTGAGAAAAACAAGCACATCTGCCTTCTCAGAAATACCGGGAAGAAATGTTTGAACATTTTAAAGTAAAATGCTTCAATCTGATGCACTTTAAGCAGAATTACAAGAGACTAGATCTAGGGGGTACAACTCTAAACACCCATATGAAAAAGATCATTTTAATAATCAAATAAGTATGTGAACATAACCTCCATAGCCAATAACAAGTAACGTATTTTACTTATTTTACTATATTATTTATGCATATTTTTTTATCTCTCCAGTTTAAAACGATATGTCTGGTTTACTGTCCTATAGTATACATTGGAATGATTTCAAACCTGTTTTCTCCCAATAATTATAAAGGAGTGCCTTGGAAATATGCGTTTACATAAATTGTGATCAAAACGTCTGAGACCCACTGAGATAACTTAGACTAAAGTGAACTATCTGAACACTGAGAGTCCTTTACCTCACTGAGCTGAAGTTATCAGCCTCTCAGTCTGACTAGAGAGGACTCTCCCTCCACATAGTAGAAACATCTTCTTCTTCCGTTAGAGCAGCTAGCACCAGATGCTAATAACAACAGCGCCGGTTCCAGCGGTGGTACCGGTGCACCGTCCCTTTCTCCCTCGCTCACTCCCATGCTCACTCGCACTTTGGCTGTGAGCTGCGGGCGCCAGATAAGCCAACATCCCCCATTTTCATCACTTACAGCGACCATCGTACAGGGCGAATGAAACGTGTAACTGGGAAGAAAATGGTGTAAAATTAGGATGAGCACCAACGGTCAGAGCTGTCAGCGCAGTGCCTCCACAGATCTGGCGCCCTAGGCGAACATCTATAACGCCAGTGCGACGGGCCGGCCCTGGTCCCAGTTTACGCTGTAGGAAGTGTAGGTACAACGCTACATTTCCCGCCCCGCCGCAGTCATACAGTAGGCTACGGAGAGCAGCGAGAAACATTTCCTCAGGCATCGAAAAGCGGAACCGAAATTCACATTTCTAAATGATGCCGTTGGAATCGAAATGTTGGAACCGGTTCCGAACCGGAACCGGTTCTCTGTACCCAACCCTACTCATAACTGCTGCTTCATGCAACATCATCACAAGAAAGTCAAAAGTATGTCAACACAACTAGAGGGCACTAGGAAAACTGCAGTCATTAAACCGCTCTTAAAAAAGAATAATCTAGATGCTTCAGTAATGAACAATTACAGGCCCATATCAAACCTCCCATTTCTAGGTAAAATCATTGAAAAAGTTGTTTTTCAACAGTTGAGTAATTTCTTGCATTTAAATAACTGTTTCGATGTGTTCCAGTCAGGCTTTCATCCAAACCACAGCACTGAGACTGCTCTTGTAAAGGTCTTTAATGACATCCACTTAAACACAGACAGTGGCAGAACTTCAGTGTTAGTATTATTAGATCTCAGTGCTGCGTTTGACACTGTTGACCACAGAATATTACTAGACCGACTGGAACACTGGGTGGGACTTTCGGAAACAGTTCTAAATTGGTTTGAATCCTACTTAAAGGATAGAAACAACTTTGTTTCTATAGGTAAATACAAATCTGAGTTGACAAATATGACATGTGGGGTTCCTCAAGGCTCCATCTTGGGGCCTCTTCTATTTAACATCTACATGCTACCACTGGCTCAGATAATGAAGAACAACAAAATAAGTTACCATAGCTATGCAGATGACACACAAATGTACGTACCAATTTCACCAGGAGACTATTCTCCAGTTAAAACACTGAGTAAGTGCATTGAACAAATCAATGACTGGATGTGTCAGAACTTTCTCCAATTAAACAAAGATACAACTGAGGTAATGGTTTTTGGAGCCAAGGCAGAACGTATAAAAGTTAGCGCTGAGCTTCAGTCTGCAATGTTCAAACCAACAGATAAAGCCAGAAATCTAGGTGTAGTCATGGACTCTGACCTGAGTTTCAACAGTCACATTAAAACAGTTACTAAATCAGCCTTCTATCACCTAAAGAACATATCTAGGATTAAAAGACTAATGTCACAGCAGGATCTGGAAAAGCCTTTATCTTCAGTAGACTGGACTACTGCAATGGTGTCTTCAAAGGTCTCACTAACAAATCTATTAGAAAGCTGCAGCTGATTCAGAACGCCGCTGCTCGAGTCCTCACTGACACTAAGAAAGTGGATCACATCACTCCTGCTCTGAAGTCTTTACACTGGCTTCCTGTGTGTCAAAGAATAGATTTCTAAATACTGCTGAACCATCCAGATCTCTCAGGTCTTCAGGGACTGGTCAGCTTCCTGTCCCCAGAGTCAGAACTAAACATGGAGAAGCAGCGTTCAGCTATTATGCTCCAAACATCTGGAACAAACTCCCAGAAACCTGCAGGTCCGCTGCAACTCTGACTACTTTCAAATCCAGGCTGAAGACTTTTCTTTTTGTCGCTGCTTTTAATTGAACTATTCACATCTGAAACTGCACTGTAACTTTTATCCATGTTTCCTGTTAATGTTTATTTTATTAGCTTGTCTTTTGTAATGCTTAATGTCTTCCATTTTTTGTAAAGCACTTTGAATTGCCTTGTGTTGAAAAGTGCTATATAAATAAACTTGCCTTGCCTACTCTGTGTGTACAGTACACACACACACACACACACACACACACACACACACACACACACACACACACACACACACACACACACACACACACACACACACATATACACACACACACACACACTGTGCATTTAAAATAGTGTTTTACCGGCGATGCCAATACTGTATGTATGTGTACTTGCTCTGTCTATCTGACAAATTACACATTATACAATAACCATTTGTAATACTGGTGTACCTGTGCATGCAACTGTTTGTGTGTGTGTGTGTGTGTGTGTGTGTGTGTGTGTGTGTGTGTGTGTGTGTGTGTGTGTGTGTGTGTGTGTGTCTAAAGGCCTGCTGCCTTACTTTGATTCCTCTTGCTCTTTTGCAACCTCCTAAAGCGCAGAGAGCTGCCTCTAATTAAAGCAGTGTGATGACTTCTTTTGACGATGAAACGCACACAGTCAAACTTACATTAAAACACACACACATACACACACACTCACACACTCACACACTCACACAGCCTGTGGTCCTGAGTATAATGAGTTCTTATTGTAAGTGTGAGGCAGCTAAATACCTTCTGCAGCGACTTCTCTGGGCTGAAAACAGATCAGTGCTTCACTTGGGTTTCAACACTGAAACCTCTGAGGTTTAGAACTCTGTGCGTGTGTGTGTGTGTGTGTGTGTGTGTGTGTGTGTGTGTGTCTACATGTGTGTGTTTCAATGCTGTGTTAGTGGCTTGTGTCTAAAATAAGTCATCAGAAGTTTAATAGCTTTCTGAATTCCTCATCCAGGCTCAAATTAAACCCGCTATTTTCCATTGGACTTGATCCTTGCACTGTGTGTGTCTCTCTCTGTGTGTGTGTGTGTGTGTGTGTGTGTGTGTGTGTGTGTGTGTGTGTGTGTGTGTGTGTGTGTGTGTGTGTGTTTGTGCCAGTCACCAGATATCACTTTCTAATAGAGGGTAGAAATGGTTCCCCATCCCTGGTAATAACGCTGCAACTCCACAGTGATGTGCAGACTTGAGCAGAGGCGAGTGACAAGCCATTGGCAGAAGAATGAAGTAATACAAATGCTAATGTCGTCTCCTCACCCGCTATCTTCCTCTGTCCTCTCCTGTCCTCTTTTTCATCAGATTTCATTAGATTAAACCCTAATCGTCCCATAGGAGGGAAATCAGATTCAAACCCAGGACTTTCCCAAAGCGTTACACAGTTTTTGTTGTATTATTTCTTAATTTCCTCACGCTATTCTCCCGTGAATTCTCTCGTCTCCTCACCTAATTGTCTCCCAGCCTCAGTGTCTGTTCAACCTCTATAAAAGTCACATTCGAACCACGAGGCGCTGCCGTTCCCGCTGAACAGCGGTCATTAGTATTGGTGACAGAGCCGAGTCAATCCCCTTTTACCTCAGTCATTGTCAGACTTCAAAGGACACCATTTTTAACAATGGCGTTCATTCTGAATTATTATATCCATTTGGCGGACCTAACAACACATCAGATTTTTTAATCCCTGAATTGTGAAGGAGACCTGCTTGCCTGAAAGGTAATTGAAGCCGGTTGCCATTGATTTCACTCCAGAGTTATAGCGTGGCATGGTCTAAACGCTGGAAGAAAAAAAAATGTCATTAGTATTGGCTCCAGTCTGAGACTTTCACTGCCGCATGTCATTAAAAAATATTCATTAGTATTGGTTCCAATGGAGGGTTTTATTACTTTATGGTTGTTTTTGGAGGAATTTCTACAAGAGTTAAAACATGTGCCAACTGTTCGGCAGCAGCACAGCACCTGCAGAAGTTTTAAACACAAGTTTCATACACATTCATTTCCAAACAGCAATCACATGCTTGGTTGAGACGGTAATTTAATAGTTTCAATGGGGAGAAGACAACTGTATCTAAAGTTAATTTCATTTTGACGAAGTATCGGTCTATGTCATAATGCCTGCTACAATTGTTTCATGTAACTAAAATGTTTTAAAGGGGAACAGATACAAGGTTAGAAATGAAAAGGAGCAACGAGGAGGACAAAATATGAATGAGAAGTTGAAGAGAAGGTTATAAATTAAGAGGAAAATGAAACGAGACGATGTTGGATATAGGATGAAAGGAATCGAAAGAGGAGGGAAGTAAAAAGAGGAATTAGGGTGAGGAGACGACAGAAGGAGACGAAAGCAAATCAGCTTTTGACCTCCTTTTAGCTTCACTAAATGAGATGTTAGATGAAAGACACGGGCAGAGCGCAGTGATAGGGATGACGAGGATACGGCAGGCCGAGATGTTTTCCGCCCTAATCTGAACAGCACTTCCAATTTATTGGTGTAAGCGATGCATTAGGAAGATATTCTGGCTTCTTAATGAGATGTCAGGAGAGACATGTTTACGGCCACACACACACACACACACACACACACACACACACCCTAAAGCCATGAATGAGGAGGGAAGGGGGTAAAATGCTCTCTGATAGTTGATTGGCTAATTTTGCAGAAGCCCTTGATGCTGCTGGAGCTGGCTGATTATAAATGTGTCTGAAATCAGAATTGACTTTGTCTAATTGAGTCTGGCAGTACATGACGCATTAAATAGTTTACATTTCAAACAGAAGGACGACATACTACAATTAATGGTAACAAAATTAGGAAGGTAAAGAAGGATGGTTTTTAGGCGTCTTAAAAATGCAACATTTCTCAATTTTACTTTGTGGACATATTGTTAGATATTATGCAAATAGTTATGGTACAGAAGAAGATAGAAAGAAGTAATCTGTTTCAGTCTTCTTACCTCCATTACATAATATCATATCAACTATTGTTTTGGGCCTTTAAATGTCCCAAGCACAGTGTACGTCCGTTCAGTTTTGATTATGAATAATTAGCTCTTAAAAGAACATGTGA
>CM070497.1:33975215-34080215 GCA_036324585.1 Champsocephalus esox
AATTATTCCACCTTTCCAAATCATATTTGAGCTTGTCAATTAGTGGTGGGAAGTTATCTTTGTAAAGGTCTGAGAGTTTTCCACTTATATTCACGCCTAAATACTTTAAATTACTCCTAGACATCTTGAAGGTGAAGAGTCTATCAGGGAAACACTCACTCTTGGAAAAGTTTAGCTTGTACCCTGAGAAGGTTCCGAATCGGGTTAACAGATCTATTATCTGAGGAATGGTAGATATAGGGTTAGAAATGAACAGTAGTAAATCGTCAGCGTATAACGAGAGTATGTGTTCAGAGCCATATCTGGTAATTCCTTGTGTAAAGCTGGACGATTTAAGCGCAAATTGATAGTGGTTCGATTGCCATAGCGAATAGTAACGGGCTTAGAGGGCAACCCTGGCGAGTACCTCTACCTAGTGTAAAATATTGAGAACTTATCCCGTTAGTACTCACTGAAGCCTTGGGTGAAGAGTATAACAATGCTATCCATGAGACAAATTTAGATCCAAGGCAGAACCTCTTAAGGACCTCAACTAGAAAGCCCCACTCCACCCTGTCGAACGCTTTCTCTGCATCCAATGAGACCACCACCTCTGGTGTCTCCTTGGATGCAGGAGAGAGGAGGATGTTGAGAAGGCGACGGATGTTGGAGAAGGAGTATCGGCCTTTCATAATCCCAGTTTGGTCTAATGATATGATGTTTGGCGTGACTGATTCAAGGCGTATGGCTAGTAATTTAGCCAGGATCTTATAGTCCACATTCAGAAGGGAGATGGGGCGATAGGAGCTACATTCAGAATTATCCTTGCCTGGTTTTAATAATACAATTACTATCGCCTCAGTCAGAGTGTGTGGCAACTTTCCACGGTCCAGAGAGTCTTCAAACATTCTCAAAAGAAGGGGGGTCAATTTATCAATCAATTGTTTATAAAACTCAATTGGATAACCGTCTGGGCCCGGTGACTTGCCACTCTGGATCAACCTGATCGAGTCAGCTATTTCACTAGGCTTTAGAGGTTGATTCAACTCACCCTCCTGAGCTGGTGTTATGGACGGAAATTCCAGATCATCCAAGAATTTTGTTCTGTCCGCATTTTCGACAGGGGCTTGTGAGGCGTATAGTCCGGAGTAAAAGGTTTTAAAGGTGTCGTTGATAACAGATGGGATTGTTGTGAGTTCACGAGTAGGGGTCCGTATTTGTTTAATTTGTTGAGAAACCGACTGGCTCTAAATTTGGTGTGCTAGGAGGCGACCCACCTTCTCCCCATGTTCATACTGAAATCCACGCGATCTTAAGAGCAATTTCTCAGTCTCTTGCATTGAAAGTAAATTGTAGTCCATCTGAAGATTTTGCCTTTCTTTATCTAGTTCAGGGGATGGACATGTTGAGAGTTGGCTATCTAGTTTAGCTATACTGCCAAAAAGTTCTAACTGTTTTTGCTTTTTCATTTTGTTTTGCCTTGCAGAGTAAGATATAATCTCTCCTCGGATCACAGCTTTTAACGTCTCCCACAAAAGAGATGGTGATATCCCATCAGACATATTGGTTATAAGGAAATCATCAATAGCTTTAGAGATTGTTTCACAGAATCGATCATCGTTTAATAGTGTACAATTCAGTCGCCAGGGGGGACGTGTCTTTTGTAACAGTGTGAATGAGAGGTCAAGTAACAATGGGGCGTTCCTTTCCTTGCAAGAATGACGTATATGCACTACTATATGTCTACTGCACCATTTTCTAATAGTATGCTTCAATATCTGTAATGCAGCTCTTCATTTAATAACAATAATCCAACTCAACAGTTACATTTGAGCATTTAGGAAAGTGTTTCTGTTGAATTACCTCGTAATTATTCAGGAGACAGCTCCCAGAGATGGAGAAATGCCAATGAGCGGAAGAAGAAGGATTATTTTTCTGGAAGGTTGTTGATCCTCTTTGTCTTTCTCTGGCGGTGCTCTGAAAGAGAAGCTGTGCTCATGTGACGGCATTAAGCACATCACTGTGTTGGCGGACAGAAGGCAGAACTGAGCGTGAATATGAATCATTCTCTACCTTTCAGGAAGTACTTTGTTTGATTCATGCAGTGGCGAACCGTGTCTATCACAACTGGACCCACGCGGCATTATAATGTCCGTCTTTTCATTGAATCGTCGTCTTGAAAAGAGTACTAACAACAATTCCGCCACAACTTCATCTCCACCTGTTGCACTTGTCATTTCAACGTTAAAAACAATAAAACAGCATGAATTGCTTCGTCGCATTCGTCTAGATCCTCTGTCTCGAGCCAGTTAACTAGCGGGCCTTCTAGAACACCCTGGAACCGCCGAGGGGAACTCTGAAAGAACACGCCCATTGGCTACAAATCAATATCTGATTGGTTGATCAAACCGTCAGTCCAAACGTACGCTCTCATTCAGTGCAACGGCCAGGGCATTCGATCAAGGATGTAGAATACCTTGTTGAAGGAGATTCTACCCAGAGACCCAGAACGAGATCTGATTGGTTGCTTTCTTTTCTAACACAAAACCATTGAAATGCGTAGCATGGTCCGAGAGGACAAACAAATCAACGTAACACTGTAATATTACAGATCAACAACACAGATATCATTCTCATTTATTATTTTATTTATATAATTAAATCGATTTTGTGTTTGTTTTATCTGAGTGTTCCTGGGTATTCTCTGAATACCTTGAAAGCCCTGACGGTTCGCCACTGGATTCATGGCTACCTCAGATATTCAAACGTATTAAACATATGATGCAATGGTTTCCTACTCTCTGTCTTTTATTTCACCGCAGCGTCCAGAAGTTACTGTCTTTTCAATATTCAGGAGCATTTTCCAATTGAAATGTAATGGCGGATATAAAGTCTTCTTCGATGTGACCCAGGTTATGATTTGTAAAACCATTGCAAGCAAATGTGTGACCATGAATTATCAATTTAGTAAGGGGAATCACATCCCATCTCTCTTGTATTTCCAACGTCACAGTGCGCATAAGTGTTCTCTCCGCAGCTGTATTTGTTTATCGTGCTTTACTAGCTGCTGCAGCACATTTGGATTCACAGTGATAATCAATTCAGCTGCATCACATGATACAAACATCACTGCTGCTGGAGATGGATCCATATCTCCTCCTTCATGCTGATTGGTTATTTCTGGCACCGCAGACAAACAGTAAATCTTGCTCTCGAGGCGGACTGAATGATAGTCAGGCAATCATCCAAACTACGCCTTGCTGCATGAATGAGAAATAACACTGAAGTCTGGAGTCTGTTGCCAAAATATTGCGACTCAGTGTTCAAGGGATCGCTAATAACCGTGGATATGTTTACCAGCTTATTTCAATCGTTAAATAATTAATTAGTGATCTTATAATGACATGACAACCACACAGAGAGCCTTGTTTGATTATTATTGGAATGACAGAAAGGTGCTGTTCTATATTAAGTCAAATGTATCCTAATCTACTTCTGGAGATTTATTTTGACTCATTGAAAGCAGTTGTAAAGGGTTCTGCCATGAATTGTTATGCAGTGGTGGAGGGTCAATAAATGAAATGAATGAAAAGTCATGACTTATAACTTTTTACAACATCAAAAGTCATCATATACGGAAAAATGACGGGAAAGGTGTATCCCAAAAACTCAAAATTCTGAGAAAAAAATCTGAATTTAAAGAGGACCTATCATGCTATATTTTAAAAATATATTGTAGGGCCATACCTGTATAAAACATGTCTGTGAAGTTTTTTGCTTAAAATGCCAAACAGTTACCCCATTGTAGCCATGCCTCATACTGCTCAAACCTCTCTTTTGCAGCCCTTTTCGAGAAACACGGATTTTGGGTCCTTAGCTTGAAGCAAAAAATAAGAAGAGGAGGCGGAGCTAATGTCTGATCAGAATTATACCGGATATAAAGTTAAATTCGGTTGTGATAAAACGCCATCCTGTTTAAACCACGTCAAGGGTTATTTCTGAAACAGTATGGAGCTCAAATGCTTTTTCTCTTGCGGGTTTATCACAAGGTGAGTTCTTTTTTTATTTCCTGCTTTTTAAAACACATGTGCTCTTCAGTACAGGTTAGCTCTGAGTGTTAGCGAGGCTTGCTAATGTAAACATAGACGTCCAAAACACGTCAGGCATTGTTTCTGATTGCAAGTTTCTGTGGGTCCGCCGCCGCTATTACGTCACAGCGGATGGAATCTGTATCCGCTCGTTGTACACCCGTTTTTAAAAGATTTGGGTACGGAGGGTTTTATTTTCTGATGCTGCGTGAGTTGTATAGAAGACATCACAAAGTGCATGATAGGTCCCCTTTAAGAATAAAATGCGAATTTTGAGAAAAAAATTGGGATTATGAGGAAAAAGGTCGGACTCCCCCTAATTCTGAATGTAATCTCATCGCTAAATATTTTTTTACTACTGCTCGTATCTCAAAAAACGTTCACATGTGACCCTAATCCTCTTCCATAGTTTAAAATATGTCATCCGTGAACATATGTACATTTTCTGCAGGAATAATCATACATCCACTTCCACTTTAAGTTTCCATAATAACTATAATTTGTGTTTTAGTACACGGGAGTCTCTCTGGTTTACAATAAAAAGCACACGAGTGGAAGAAGGCGGTAATGGTGTGTAATGCTGGGCAGTAATGGTGGAAGCTGCCACTTTATGATCATGTTCTCTCAGCAGCTGCAGGTTAGAGCTGAAAATAAAGAGCATAACGACCAAGAACTGCCCGCTGATGGCGTAATGCTGCATTTATCCTGCTCCATTTGCTTGTCTTCCCGACTTAACCTTACACTAATACTGTACAACACCTATACTAAGAGGCCTAAAAAGTGACATTTCTATTTACATTACATTCTATCTATTGTTTTTAAATGGCATCGTCTCAATTAAAAGCTAAAATATACCACATTTAACACGGAAAGTGACATGGCTTTACAACGTGTGCTGTCAAAACAATCCACACGTATTAAGAAAGTCTGCATGGCTCACATTCCTCACTTTTCTCACTCGCAATCCTCGTGTTTTACTTTTTATAAAGGTCACTGTGTGCCTACAGTGAAATAATAATAGCACTCTCTGCCCTTTTCATCCTGTACTGAAGAACACATACAGAAGGAGGGCTGAATGTATCCTCGTACGTCCAATGTGTCACTTCGCACACATTATATAGTAATAAAGCTTTTCAATCACATGTTTGCTCTCTTTAACGGCTATTTTGTTTGAGTCAAATACTTGAAAACACACTGACTCACAACTACCTTTGTTAAGTTGTATCATTTTCAGGCTGTAAACTTTTCTTTTCAGTTAATGAAAGAGCGTTATGAAAGCTAGGACAGTGTCTTTATATAGTATCCGATCTCTGCATGTGTCCTTATGGAATTCACATGTTACTCATATCAAGCTACAATGAAATTCAGGGGTTTTCAATGCATGTAGAGGTACATGTTTTGTCCAACATTGATTAGAAGTGCTGTATCTCGGACAGTGAATGCATCACAATCCATTCATTAGCTACACTATAGTCAATTTAGCAAACAGAATAATCCCAATGTTAGGATAAGAGCAGAATTTGATAAAAAAGGGTGCCCTCGTCTTCCCTTCAAGCCTTTAAAACCTCTCTATATCTGGACTTACCGCACAGCACCTAGTCTTTTCAATATTTTCATTGGTTAAATATTAATAAAACCTACAGACAGTTATGTTTTTTAAGTGACAAATCCCCCTAAAAGTTAGTCGATGTTGAAGCTAATTATCGTAGTGGTTAAACAGTGGTACACTTCTGTGTCAATACTTTTTCCCATTGACTTTAATTGGAAAAGAGACATCTGTAAATCTGCATATCTTTGTGTTTACTCAAATCTATCAACTTCCTTTTTAAATCATTAACTCTTTAAAGTTGTAGTTATTTTTCAAGCACAGATGTAACACAGACAATAGGAGGCAAGGCTTAAGGGTGATGGGCGGGGCTTAATATTGGGACGCAGAGTTGAAGGGAAATGCAAGTTTGCATACTCTCCAAACCACACATTTTGGAGGATCCTGGTATTGTTGTACTAAAGAGGATAGCCATTTTGGCTTAACGTGTCACTGATAAACGTCCATGTGAATTCATGGGGGCCCGCCTCAAACGCTGTATCCAGTTATCTTTAAAACATCACAAGAGGGTGACCAATAGCCTTGATTTATAAGAAAAAAGACGATAATTTGACAATAAGCAAAAAGCAGCAGGTGAAAAGTCTTAAAGGTCCCATGTCACTGATCATATTTCCATTGTTGAGGTCTACTAAAATAGATTTAAATCGCGCAATGTTCCAAACTCACATTGGTTTCTCAAACAGCATCTCTGTATAGTCTGTGTATCCACTCTCTGTCCTAAACGGCTTGTTGGAGCTCCTGCCCCTCCTCCCTGTGAGCCCAGTGGCCGTCTGCGAGACACAGCGCATCCCGGCCAAAACACACACACACACACACACACACACACCACACACACACCGACTCACAGCCTCGCCGTCTCAGGAGGAGAAAGCCGCAGAGTTGCAGCTGAGAAAAGATTGAGTGTGTGTGTGTGAGGAAGTCCGTGCATTGGTCAATTTGGACCAATCCACGGACTTAACGTAACCGCTCCACGGATTGGTCAATTTGGTCCGCGGAGCCGTTACGTTAAGTCCGTGGAGCCGTTACGTTAAGTCCGTGGAGCCGTTACGTTAAGTCCGTGGATTGGTCCTATGGGTCCAAAATATATATTTGTCTGCAAGTGAACATTTCATCACTATGTTCATTTTTTTATACAAGCTACAAAACTTTTTTTTTCTTCTGTGACTTCAAATTTGGTTCACAGATACATGGATATTTTTATACAAGTGTAAATGTATCCACACAAGCTCCGATTTTTTTTCTGCAAGTGCTCACATCAGGATTTACACGCTCTCGCATTTTGCACCATATCTACCTTCACAGCACGTCACTGTACCCAGGAAGAAAAAGAGACACTCCAACGAGGCGTTCTGGGGCAGCAGACAGGTCTTCTCTGTGTTAGAGTTTTACTCGCTACAGGGTGTACTTTGAGGGTTTGTGACTACAGACCGTTCACATGCAGAAAAAGCTTCATAACACACAAGGGGACGGGTGATAACCAGAGAAGCATGACATGGGTCCTTTAATTTCACTGTTTTGACACCCATGCCATTACCTGCCAACATTGCAAACACACACGCATGTTTCCTCCACACACGGAATAAATGCAGGCTACATTAATAGGTTCATAATTGGTTCATGCAGAAGTAACGCTGAATAGAAGAGAATCTTGACTGGAGAGTGTGAATAATATATGTATGATGAGCACTGAATAACCTTTTAATAATATCACTGCAGACCACTTAATTTAGTGAAGACCTTGGATGGCTGCAAGGCTTCGAGACACACAGAGAGAGAGAGAGAGGATGATAAATGTGTCCCTCGTTCACACTCTCTGGACCCGTATTACCTTCTTATTCCACACGGGTCATTGGCAAAATTACTTAACCCAAGGATGGCGGGAAGAGTCCGAAATAAAGAGAAAGACATTTATTACATTTCAATATCATTCAGTGCACACCAAGGCCTCGCAAAGAGTCACTTAGAGCAGAATCCCACACTGTGGAGTCCTTGAATGCAGCACAAAAAGACAGCTATGAATCTCTCCGGGTAAATTACAACTTTAAAATGTCACAGCGATAAAGTTTGTAGCCTTCAAACATTTCCTGTTTTGAGTCGAGGTGGAGTTGGAGAGCATCTTAAATTCTAATGTATTGTCCTCTGTGGTTTTAAACCATTAAATATGTGATAATGACAAAACCAACTTACACCTATTATATACACCTATTTCAGATGTGAGCTATTATAGAACGTAATGCATAGCTTTAAAGAGGCCCTATTGTGCTTTTTGTGGTTTTCCCTTTTCCTGAAGTGTGTTGTATAGGTTGTATTGCATGTAAATGGTCTGCAAAGGCAAAAATCTCTCTAAAGGGAGTTTCTCTCCCACAACACACACAATTGGACTCCTTTGTTTACTTCCTGAACAAAATTACATCACTATGTAACACTCACGCTTCGATTGGCTAGCACTCCAACACATTGTACGTGAAAGGCTAAGGGGCGGGACATCTCTAAGCGGTTGACCAATCACAACAGAGCCGGCCAGCTAACCAAACTCAGAACAGACTGGGCTCTGGTTTCAGACAGAGGGTGGAAAGAGGTGCTGCAGCACAGGCAGTATGAGAACAATAAAGAACTTTCTGAACATTCAAGCATGGAGACATGTATAGATACTATATACTGATATACACCTGAACATCAGCAGGAGAGGACTCTTTAAAGTAGAGACACTACATACTGATATACACCTGAACATCAGCAGCAGAGGACTCTTTAAAGTAGAGACACTACATACTGATATACACCTGAACATCAGCAGGAGAGGACTCTTTAAAGTAGAGACACTACATACTGATATACACCTGAACATCAGCAGGAGAGGACTCTTTAAAGTAGAGACACTACATACTGATATACACCTGAACATCAGCAGGAGAGGACTCTTTAAAGTAGAGACACTACATACTGATATGCACCTGAACATCAGCAGGAGAGGACTCTTTAAAGTAGAGACACTACATACTGATATACACCTGAACACAGTGGTGTAGTCTACGTGATACGCAGGTATACGCCGTATACCCACTAGAAAATGCCAGTGATTTCCGTATACCCTCTTAAAAATGAGCGATGATACGTAACAACATCATTTGTGACTGCGCTTTCACGCTTTCGCCTCTTCGTTAATACTTTTGGACGTCTGGAGCTTCCGTCGCCTGTGGCCTGTGGCCTGTTGCTAAGCAACAGCAACACACGGCTCTGACAAACCCCAAGTTTCTCTAACGTTATCAGAATTTGATCCGTCCATCATTCAAGTTCGCGGAGCGCTAAACAGGAACCAAACATGAAACGAAAACAGACGACAATATTTCAATGTTTTCTGAAGTGTTCCCCTATCACCACTACAGAAGAAGAGCCATGTCAGGTGGCTGTCCTAAAGGTGACAGAGAACGAGCCCGGCGGTCCGCAAATGTAACCGGTAAGTGAAATTAGCAGAGTTATCATTAAAGTAACTGTAGCTAACTTGCTAACTTGCTAGCTAACTTGATCAACGTTAGTGTGGTGGATCAATGGAAGAGAAAGGGAGGGAGCGACTGCGCGTGTGTGTGTGTGTGTGTGTGTGTGTGTGTGTGTGTGTGTGTGTGTGTGTGTGTGTGTGTGTGTGTGTGTGTGTGTGTGTGTGTGTGTGTGTGTGTAGTCATAAACAGAACACAATGTTTATATTATCTCCTTGTTTCAGACACAGATGAGAGCTCCTGGCCAGCCTTGTGGACTGAAAGTCAGGCTATGGAATTTAAGAACAGGCATCCTTGGTTCGAGTGGAGGGACAGAAAGTTAGGTAAATAGATTAGACGACATGAAACGTCCAGAGCACACAAAATAGCCCAGGAGCTCACGGAGAAGGGTGGACAGGATTTAGTTGGAAATTTGGTGAGAGCTGTGTCACAGACTGTGTTTGCAGAGACAGATTCTGTATTCAGAACAGCATACTATCTTGCGAAGATGAACCAACCTTTTACTGACCATGATAGTCTCATTGAGCTCCAGGAAAAAAATGGTGCCAACATGGGCACTAGTCTGCACTCAAGGTACAGTTCCACAACAATTGTAAAACACATAGCAAAAGAGATGCAGAAACAAATAGTTCACAGTATTGTGACATCTTCAAGCAAGTTGTCTGTTCTCATTGACGAGGCTACATCTGCAGGGCTTGTGGACGAACACAGTGAACCCAGGATGGACATGTTGAGTGCTTTTTCAACCCTCATTTATTGAGGTGAAGCTTATTTGTTCATTTGTTTCTTGTTTGAAGCTAATTTGTCTTGTAGCACTTCAATGATGTTTGCTTGTTCATTTAAGCTGATACAGTACATAGTTTGACAATGATTTATGGAAGATAATAGGGCTGAACAAGTTTGAATAAACTAATGCATTGAAAAATAGGTTTAAAATGATTATTGTGTGATATTTGTGCAGATCTATGCGAAACAAAGATGTTTTTTTAAGTGTAGAATATGATGTGTGGGCCAGGACATCTGTAGCATGACCATATTTATTGTATATTACTTGAAAATTGCAGTAGGCCATATTGAGATTTTGATAAAAATGTCGATTAATTGTTCAACCCTAGAAGATAAGTGGGCTTTTTCCATCATTGTTCATTCTTTTATTTTTTTATTGTTAATGTCACTGGCAGTTAAAAGTCACATACAAATGCTTATAATACATTGACATGTTGATAACACATAACCAGTCTCAAGACTAGTTATGCATTAGTGAGTGTGATGTGTTCATGAGGTGTTGCTTCGAGACAGGTGTCGCGATATACACCTGAACATCAGCAGGAGAGGACTCTTTAAAGTAGAGACACTACATACTGATATACACCTGAACACCAGCACGAGAGGACTCTTTAAAGTAGAGACACTACATACTGATATACACCTGAACATCAGCAGGAGAGGACTCTTTAAAGTAGAGACACTACATACTGATATACACCTGAACATCAGCAGGAGAGGACTCTTTAAACGTAGAGACACTACATACTGATATACACCTGAACATCAGCAGGAGAGGACTCTTTAAAGTAGAGACACTACATACTGATATACACCTGAACATCAGCAGAAGAGGACTCTTTAAAGTAGAGACACTACATACTGATATGCACCTGAACATCAGCAGGAGAGGACTATTTAAAGTAGAGACACTACATACTGAAATACACCTGAACATCAGCAGGAGAGGACTCTTTAAAGTAGAGACACTACATATTGATATACACCTGAACATCAGCAGGAGAGGACTCTTTAAAGTAGAGACACTATATACTGATATACACCTGAACATCAGCAGGAGAGGACTCTTTAAAGTAGAGACACTACATACTGATATACACCTGAACATCAGCAGGAGAGGACTCTTTAAAGTAGAGACACTACATACTGATATGAACCTGAAAATGAGCAGAATAAGCCCTTTTTAAAGGGAACTAAAGGAGCATCTTGTCAGTTTTCAACATGTCTTCATCCACAGAGTCTCACTGCATGTCTGATAACATCTGTGCGCATCTCAGATAATTTATTTCAGGGAAATGGAAGAGCAGGTAATGATGCATATTTATTCCAGTGAGGGTAAGAAAAGGTCAGATGATTCATTGGTTAAAGGCAAAAGCTTTTATGTTTCTTTACACGACAATAATTAAATGTAAATAATTATGTTTAATACAAATATAAGATTGAATATTTGTTGTGGCACGTACACAACAAATATTTGTATTGATATATTTTGCTTAGTGGATGCAAAGTGAGTGTCTTACGATAACGTTTTCTTTTTGTTAGTTTTATGCGTTTTATATTAACATTAATTTAAAGGATAAAATATAATCTGTAGACTATTGATGAAGGAAGAGTGTGTCAGCCAGCCATGGCTAAAGTATGTTTTCAATGCAGAGCTTACAGTAAGTATGCCGTTGATTTTGACATGTCAGAATCCAAGCGGTGTGAAACTTGTCTCTTCCACTTCACTGCCTCTGTTTGAACACATTTAATTGGCTGAGCCGGAGAGAGAGCCACATCCTGACAGCCGGTCAGCGTTTCCAGAAGCAGATGAGAGCATCTTCAAGCATAGTAAGAAACATTTTTGGCACGTAAGCAAAATAGCTCCAGGCATAGCAACATTGTAATTTTTACCTCTTTGGTTCAGGATGAAAAATCTCAAAAATGTGGTATATGGTATTGATGGTGTTACTTCAATCATTATATATTTGGTTTCTTATCCAATACCTGCAAAGCCAATGAGAATCCCACCCTATAGCCTCAGCTTTTCTTTGTGTTCAACATGCATGCTAAACGTTAGCTTTTAGCTATGTATAACTGATATTAGCTTTGAAATGTTAATCTTTGGTGAACAAACCTTTAAACTCGAAGATGTTGTGGAGGAGTGATTCTTAATTTCCACTTCTTCTATGGTGAAATCTCAACAGTCTTCACATGATAGTTTGATTTCACTTGTACTGCAAAATGAAAGAATCAAAGAGGATATGTCATGCTCATTTTCAGGTTCATACTTGAATGTTGTTCCTCTACTGTGACGTGGCGACTTTTGTAGACCAATACCATGCACAATAACCTAAACAACACACTAAAGGAAAGGGAACAAGGATCTGGCCCTTCCTACAGTACATCCAGGACATGGTTAAACCATCTACCCCACCACGTGCACTCCGCTCTGCATCAGCCAAACCACTCGCTGCACCCGCACTGCGAGGGGGACCCAAGTTCCCATCAGCAGAAACACGTGGGTTTGCTATCCTGGCTCCAAGATGGTGGAATGAGCTCCCATTGACATCAGGACAGCAGAAAGCTCACACACCTTCCGGACTGAAAACTCATCTCTTTCGACTCCACTTCGAGCAAATTACTAACAGAGCACTTATATACTAACAAAGGACTGGCTTACCTAAAGCCAGTTGAGTAGCACTTGAAATGTTGTGGCTCTGTGAAACCTGATGTACTTTATGATTCTGTCTTCTTCTAGTTTGTGTCTTGTTGGTCGAACGCACTTATTGTGAGTCGCGTTGGATAAAAGCGTCAGCTAAATGTAACGTAATGGAATGTAATGTAATATAATGGAACACCCAAAAAAAGCAGAACACGGCCTCTTTAAAAACCAAAGTGTGGATGTTGAAGGTGAAGAGTGGATTAACGGCTGTGCTCGTCGTCTGTGTTATTTTCAGAATTGTAATTAAAATGACTTCTGGCGTTTAGTAATTCATTTGTTTTCTTCACGACACAAAGAGTCCTCATTTAGAGGGATTATGGGTCTTTGTCAGGGTCACTTGATGAGGAATAACAAGTGCATTTCCCCCTCTCAGATCAGCGTGTCAGCGTGGGAGTTCAACCTGAACCCTTCCCACAGCAACATAACAAGTCTAGGTGTGAGATTACACTGTGAGCAGCATGCAGAAGAGGGTCCTTATCTGTTTGAGCTACAGAGATTATTACTGCTCCGTCATTATCTCTGCTTTCAGGCTTATACCACCGCAGCTGCTATTACTGCCACAATGGCCTTCAGCCAGACGCCCAGAATACACTCATTTACTTCCCTTTTATTACATTTCAGATAGCAGCAACTTTATCTCTGTGTCTGTCCATCTGTGTGTGTGTGTGTGTGTGTGTGCGTGTGTGTGTGTGTGTGTGTGTGTGGTGAGCCATCAAACAGATTACTTTATATGCTTAAGTTTAATTTTCGATAACTTTATTATCACTCGATCTCTTTCCTTCGACTTAAAAGTTCCCAATTCGTGTCTTTTGTGTGTATTTCTCTCTCATGACTCCTTCTGCCTCACGTTTAAAACAAATGTAACAATAGTGGGGCTTTGCTCGCTGAACTTCTAAGGATGAATAGACGATAAACATGGCGGGGATTGTCTTTGAGATTGTGAAGCCACACAGACAGGAGACATGTGTTAAATGACAGCAAGAGACCATCAGACGAATGGTCGCGTTAGAGCGCTGCACTCTCAACATAATGGAGATCATTCCCCCGTCATGTAACTCTGATATTCTCAGACGTGAAAAAAAGTATAGAAATACAATTTAAATGTGGCCAAACTTTGTATGAACATGCATCTGACAAGTCTAGTTCAGTAGCTGAAAAAGCTGAGCAACAATCAGGGTTTGGGATTACGTGTAACATGAGTAGAGGTAACTGCATTCCCTTTCAGCTCCATTCAAACCATTGGTAATCAGATTACTGGTGCATTCAAACAGACATGGTGATTTCCAGCAGGATTACAATGTCACACTACATTTTAAAATAAAGATCAATATGTTAGAGGTGGATATACTGCCTCAATTTCCTTTTCTTTTTTTCATTGATTTGTATTCATTTTAAATATCTGATATCTGTGTTCGCTTTTAATTCATGTATTAAAGCAGCATTTATGAACTATACTCATGTTTACAGTGTAGTGTGTGCAATCGAGAAGGTTACATAGGCGAAGTGCATTATGTGTAAATAGGTATGGACACAATAGGGATATGTGCAATTTGACGGACACTATGCACAGGTGCAATAGGGAACGTGCAATATTTGATTTATGTAAAAATACAATAGGGAAAAGTGCAATATTTGATTGTGTATGTGCAATAGGGATATGTGCAATAGGGATATGTGGATATGTGCAATAGGGATATGTGCAATAGGGATATGTGGATATGTGCAATAGGGATATGTGCAATAGGGATATGTGGATATGTGCAATAGGGATATGTGCAATAGGGATATGTGCAATAGGGATATGTGCAATAGGGATATGTGCAATAGGGATATGTGGATATGTGCAATAGGGATATGTGCAATAGGGATATGTGCAATAGGGATATGTGCAATAGGGAAAGTGCTGTACGTGTATGTTTCTTGTTTGTTTCTTTGTGATATGTGATCTCTGTCCTGTATCTATGACTGATTGACCTGAATGTTTTATCTCGATGCCCAAGACAAATTTCTCCTAAGGGAGACAATAACGCCCCGTCTACACTACAGGCATCGAAAAATGCTTTCAACGCTTCGCCCATTCACTTGAATGGGGTGACGTAGAAGATTTTGAATCTTCGTCGAACTGCATTGTGGGGAGCATGGCATGGCTTTGCAAGCATCGTGAGCATCAACAGTTGAGCAATGTTCAACTTTTGATGCTCCCGATGTTTTCGAAGCTGGCATCAGCCAATCAAATCCTGTTTATGCAAATCCAGCCAATCAAACCGCGTGCAAGCTGGGAGAGCCAGACCGCAGTTCATTTCTTCATATTCCAAACGAGAAGTTACGGTAGCAAATCACCCGGTTCTTTACGACCAGACTATTTACCAGGATACAAACCGGAGGAACCAGGCATGGAGGGAGGTGGCAGAGACAGGGGGTGAAACTGGTAGGTTTTCGCCTGTTTGGGGATTTTATATCCAGTTTACTTCGTTTTAACATTGCTATTGCTTTGTGTGCCGGGGGCGGGCGGGAGATTCCTGATTGGTTGTTGGTCGCCATGGGCGCGAGAAATCGCCAAGCCTCAGACACGCCCAGCTTCAAGATTTGTTGATGCCTGTAGTGTAGACGGGCCGTAAAGCTCTATCTTACGAATACTAACTAATATCTTACTAACCTATACTAATCTCTAGGCCTATACTTACATAATTCACTTGATATTTCTTTTCACTTGTATTTATTTGCATTTGATATTGAAGTAGACGGAAAGTAACGGAAAGTAATCAGGTTACATTACTTTCATTTTGTCGCATTTCAATCGGGTCATTTATGACAAGAGCTGGACTGAAAAACATCCCTTTAATGTCTCTTATCTTTTGAGAGGGAACAGTTGGCTTATTAAGGTACAGATACAATGACCTGACTTTGGTGGCATTTATTTTAAAATGCTCCCCGTTCTGATTCTTGACACTAAATGCATTGCAAAATACTGGAAATGGGTTTTGGCAGTGAATCAAACTCTGTGGAAGAAAACCAGAGAGATATTAAGAGCGTGGAGGAACGGGAGCAGACGATAATATATCCTTGAACTTCGGGATTAAATCAAAGTGTTTGGCGCTCTTCTTCACGCATGTGTTGTTAATCATATTCAGCAAGTGTTCGACATGTAGTTGCCAAACAATATAGGATACTGTAAGAGGGAATATATCTTCACTCACATCTCTACCTCTCACCAAATCAAGCTTTAAAACTGTTGTCGATGTCTCTTTAGAGAATTGCAGCGAGAGAGTGGAAGTATAGAAAGGCTTCTGGCTGACCCTTTTTCAGTTCAAGAACAAAGGAAGCATCAGTCTGATTTCGCCCAAACGTTCTGAACAAGCCAAACCTAAATGACTAAAGTCGTGGGAAATGAAAGGTGACTCTGATAGACTTCTGAGTGAGCGGACCGCCTCTCGATTCCTCAAACCTTCACATCTCTGATGACGCAACCAAAACAGAGAAATGCCGCGCCGAGGAAAATTCGTCTTAATAAAAACGCATTTTAGAACATTTGACATTTCAATATAGAGAAACAGAAAGTGCACACTTGGCCGAAAGTCTGATATACACACGAAAACACCCCATTACCCAAAACACACACACACACACACACACATACACACACACACATACACACACACACACACACACACACACACACACACATACCATGTATACATCACTTCAGGGGACATTACATTGACTTACATGCATTTCCTGGAGACTTATCCTAACCTTAACCAGAACCAACACATGTCTAACCCTTACCCTTAACCTTACCCTTAACCCTAAACAAGTCTTCACCCTAAAATGAATTATCCCCCTCATGCGGACATCCAATTTGTCCCCATAAGGGAGGCGAGTCCCCACAGGTGACTATGTAAACAGATGTAGGTCCCCACAAGTATAGTAATGCTAGACCACACACACACACACACACACACACACACACACACACACACACACACACACACACACACTTTCCCTAACACACACTGCACTGTACTGTTTTTCCGAGGAATAGGGAGGTCGTATGCATCATTATTCAAAAGTAAAGCTCAGTGTGTCATTCAGAAGAAAATGATAAGGATCTGAGGATAAGGATGCTCTTATCCTTTGCAGACAAAGGTGCTCAAAGTGTTTTGATTTTAACACATTTCATTCAGAAAAACTTGTTCTTTATTAATATTTGCCAACAATCCCATTATGTTGCATGCATTCCTTTGTCTCTGCCCTTCAACCCTCTGCATGCATTTGTTAATGCAGCGTATATTCCTGTGTTCAGATGCACGACTGCATACTATGCTGCTTTTCTGTCTTTCAGTGACATATGCAAACTCTCTATTTCCTGCGGGGGAAACTTCTGTGTCGCAATGCAGTGGGAGTCACAGACTGAGGAAGGAGACACGGGGAGAGCTGGAGCTCTGATGTCAAACACGGCTTCGGCCGGAGGATACACAAAACAAGTCCGAGAGCCAGAGGTTCTGACTTCACGGTGGAGTCACATCAATTCTGAAGAACTCTACCCCGGACCCGAGAATAATCAACATTGTGTATAACAAGATAGAAGCATAACACCTCTATCAGCCGACGCCAACAGGCAGGACCAGGGAGACGGAGCACTGAGAGCAGCAGCCAGGTTACAGGTGTGCTCAGTCAGGACAGAACGGATCCACTGGGTCAAAGTTATGGGCTTTGGAAAATATGTCCCCAACATTTGCAACCCAGCTGCTCTGCAGTTAGGAAGATCCTGTCCCTCTACTCAGAATTATGTGTTTAAGTGGTGATGAGACGACATCTTAAAAAAACGTTTGCGAACAGCACCATCCCGTGAGGCCGGAGGAGACGAAGCCCTTATTAATCTGCATGATGCATGCAAGGCGTGTTTGCACACTTGATGAAACAAGCGAAAAGAAGAATTGTCCGATACTCTGTTTCCATGACACTGGGTTAGGAACATGAAGATCCTTGTTTGCAAATCTCAATTTTATTAAGTAGAGAAAATGTGCAAGACGGGTCCAATCGCAACAATGTCCTCATTGTAGAAAACTCAGAAGTCATTAAAGACGACTTTAAGAATTCAAGAGAAAGCCAAATATATAGAGTCACGCAGAAGATATGGTATTGACTGATATTGGTAGTAGTAGGTAGGTAGGTAGGTAGGTAGGTAGGTAGGTAGGTAGGTAGGTAGGTAGGTAGGTAGGTAGGTAGGTAGGTAGGTAGGTAGGTAGGTAGGTAGGTAGGTAGGTAGGTAGGTAGGTAGGTAGGTAGGTAGGTAGGTAGGTAGGTAGGTAGGTAGGTAGGTAGGTAGGTAGGTAGGTAGGTATAGGAGGGATGCGTGTGTGGCGCAGTGGATAGAGCGTTGGTGTTGGATCAAGAGAGCACAGGTTCAAACCCCACTGCAGTCAGCATGTCGTTGTGTCCCCGAGACGCTTCACCCTAAATTGCTCCTGTGGGGATTGCCCACATTACTGAGTACGTTAGTCGCGTAACATGTAATGTAGGTTTGATTGATAGATACATTGATTGACTGACTGACAGATGGATGGATAGATACTTTATTGATTGGATTGTTCAGCGATGTGTTTGTGTAATCTGCATAATGTTAATTAAAGTGACTTTTAGAGTATGGTATTGTTTTCTTTGCAACACAAAGAGTCTTCTTTCTGAGGAATTATGGGTCTTTTTCAAAGCGTATTTGAAAATGCTCAGATCACCGTGTCAGCAAATGATGCTTTAAAACAGTCATGGGGAAACATACATGTCATCAAGAGATGGAGGCATGTCCACAGCGTGAATGAAGCACGGCGCCATTTTGTTCATTGCTGCTTAAGAGCATCCTCCGTTCCCAGTCGTGTTCTCCTCACTACTCGCACTACTTTCTCTGTGTGTCTCGTGACTGATTGGACAATTCAGTTTGTTATTTTCTTCAGGCTGGCTCAAAACATCTCCCATTATTCAATCTGGATCAATAATCCTAAAACAACATGTTCACTTTTGAAAGATGAAGTAAATAACCATTTCTGTTCGCTTTGGTGATTGAGACGGTATTGTGTTCGCCAAGCTTCACTTCAAAATAGATACTCGCCAGTGTGTGTGTGTGTGTGTGTGTGTGTGTGTGTGTGTGTGTGTGTGTGTGTGTGTGTGTGTGTGTGCACAACACAACATGTTTTGCAATTCATGTCTCGACACTCAGTATATCACATTTTCAACAAGATAGATGACGCCGTGTTTGTTTGTGCCGCCTGTTCTCTTTGTGAAAAAAAAGCCACTTAATGCACACTGAAATCTCCATCTACGCAAATCCACCCAGACTGTGTGTGTACAAGTGTGCGTGCATGCATCTGTGAGTGTGTGTGTGAGTGTGTGATGTCTCTATCTCACTGACATTGGAACCAAACTAAAACAGACATTTCTGGAGCATCTTATTAGTCAGGGGAAACAGATGAAAGCATCTAAATGCAAGCCGCCTCCTGTTCGACGATGTCGCAGCTCGACATTAATCACACACAAATGACTGGATCTGATTTCATTGAATGCTCACCAAGATATTTACTGAACCTAACCACACAGGGAGTCAGTAAGTTGTTATTGTGGCCTGATTAAACATTTAATTAATAGTATGTAACAAGAAGATGGTTTGAAAAGTGGTTAAAGAGAGTCATACATTGTGAAATAAGCAGGGAGACGAGGACAACATTCATTATTTATTATCTGCTGTTAATTAGATGCACGAGTGGCTGGACCCTACTCTTCCATAAATGGGTCGAAAAGGACCCGTATTAGAATAATATGTTTTATGGTTAAGAACAATGACTTGTATAATGTTTAGTATTATATTTTGGTTCACACTAGAAATATTTTATATTTAATTTTTCACTATTTCGAATTTTAAAAATGTATACTTTGAAAAAAAGCATTTTCCCTTAGGCTTGGGGTAGTAATACAAAAACTACAATTTCTTAAAATGTAAATTAAAAATTTGAATGGCATGATATCCAAAGCATTATTTTTGAGGAATAGCTGGAATATGAAATGATTAAAAAATATATAATTACAAAGATACTTCAAGAGAACCATCAAAAAAGACCCATTTATGCATCTAAGGGTTAATAGTTTTTTTTGTGATTTTATTCCTTTTTGTGATAAATATGTCACAAGCAATTATTTTTCTTCTTCCTGAGATCCTCAGGAAGAAGAAACATAATTGCTGTGGACAACTGATTATATTTGGGAAATATTTTGAGATGAACTTCTAATAGATTTTGGGATTATGGTGTTACTACTTTTTCTTAAAGTGACCCTATCAAGCTCATTGTTCAGGTTAATATCAGTATGTAGTGTCTCTACTTTAAAGAGTCCTCTCCTGCTGATGTTCAGGTTAATATCAGTATGTAGTGTCTCTACTTTAAAGAGTCCTCTCCTGCTGATGTTCAGGTGTATATCAGTATGTAGTGTCTCTACTTTAAAGAGTCCTCTCCTGCTGATGTTCAGGTGCATATCAGTATGTAGTGTCTCTACTTTAAAGAGTCCTCTCCTGCTGATGTTCAGGTTAATATCAGTATGTAGTGTCTCTACTTTAAAGAGTCCTCTCCTGCTGATGTTCAGGTGTATATCAGTATGTAGTGTCTCTACTTTAAAGAGTCCTCTCCTGCTGATGTTCAGGTGTATATCAGTATGTAGTGTCTCTACTTTAAAGAGTCCTCTCCTGCTGATGTTCAGGTGTATATCAGTATGTAGTGTCTCTACTTTAAAGAGTCCTCTCCTGCTGATGTTCAGGTGTATATCAGTATGTAGTGTCTCTACTTTAAAGAGTCCTCTCCTGCTGATGTTCAGGTGCATATCAGTATGTAGTGTCTCTACTTTAAAGAGTCCTCTCCTGCTGATGTTCAGGTGCATATCAGTATGTAGTGTGTCTACTTTAAAGAGTCCTCTCCTGCTGATGTTCAGGTTAATATCAGTATGTAGTGTCTCTACTTTAAAGAGTCCTCTCCTGCTGATGTTCAGGTGTATATCAGTATGTAGTGTCTCTACTTTAAAGAGTCCTCTCCTGCTGATGTTCAGGTGTATATCAGCATGTAGTGTCTCTACTTTAAAGAGTCCTCTCCTGCTGATGTTCAGGTGTATATCAGTATGTAGTGTCTCTACTTTAAAGAGTCCTCTCCTGCTGATGTTCAGGTGTATATCAGTATGTAGTGTCTCTACTTTAAAGAGTCCTCTCCTGCTGATGTTCAGGTGTATATCAGTATGTAGTGTCTCTACTTTAAAGATTCCTCTCCTGCTGATGTTCAGGTGGACATCAGTATGTAGTGTCTCTACTTTAAAGAGTCCTCTTCTGCTGATGTTCAGGTGTATATCAGTATGTAGTGTCTCTACTTTAAAGAGTCCTCTCTTGCTGATGTTCAGGTGTATATCAGTATGTAGTCTCTCTACTTTAAAGAGTCCTCTCCTGCTGATGTTAAGGTGTATATCAGTATGTAGTGTCTCTACTTTAAAGAGTCCTCTCCTGCTGATGTTCAGGTGTATATCAGTATGTAGTGTCTCTACTTTAAAGAGTCCTCTCCTGCTGATGTTCAGGTGTATATCAGTATGTAGTGTCTCTACTTTAAAGAGTCCTCTCCTGCTGATGTTCAGGTGTATATCAGTATGTAGTGTCTCTACTTTAAAGAGTCCTCTCCTGCTGATGTTCAGGTGTATATCAGTATGTAGTGTCTCTACTTTAAAGAGTCCTCTCCTGCTGATGTTCAGGTGTATATCAGTATGTAGTGTCTCTACTTTAAAGAGTCCTCTCCTGCTGATGTTCAGGTGTATATCAGTATGTAGTGTCTCTACTTTAAAGAGTCCTCTCCTGCTGATGTTCAGGTGTATATCAGTATGTAGTGTCTCTACTTTAAAGAGTCCTCTCCTGCTGATGTTCAGGTGTATATCAGTATGTAGTGTCTCTACTTTAAAGAGTCCTCTCCTGCTGATGTTCAGGTGCATATCAGTATGTAGTGTCTCTACATGTCTCCATGCTTTAATGTTCAAAAAGCTCTTTATTGTTCTCATACTGTCTGTGCTGCAGCACCTCTTTTCACCCTCTGTCTGAAACCAGAGCCCAGTCTGCTCTGATTGGTTAGCTGTCCGGCTCGGTTGTGATTGGTCAACCACTTAGAGATGGAGAGTGTGTGGGAGAGAAACTCCCGTGGATTGCACTAAAACCTATAGAACACTACAGGAAAGGGAAACCCACCAAAAGCATAATATGGCCTCTTTAAACGTGAGTGCTTCCTCTAATAATGAGTGAAAATTAACATTCAATTTCCAACTATATGAACAGATCAAAAGGCGGGCAGAAATGATTAATTTCACACTTATTTTAAGTAAGCCCTATATTCTTAAACTCATGATTACATGGTGACGGTATGAAGGGAAACAACACCTCTGCCTCAGTGTAACTCTGCGGTTGGTCGAATGGCATCAGGCTCCGTTAGAGACCGCCTCCATGAGTGCGTTATTAGGCTCCAGACAGCGAGGCACAGAGGGGCCGTGCTGCGACACTGCAGTGATTTCATGTACACGACATTTCCGTGATGAACTCGGGACACAAGACTGATTGTTTGAAATATCATCATTATGCCTTGGGCCCGAGTAGTGTGAGTTCCCTTTGATAAATTCAATTTAATTATCTCGCAATTAACTCGTCCATTAAAAGCCTATTGGACAAGATGGCAGTGAGCACTTATTGTATTTCCTCCTTTATAGGAAATGAGGGAAAGGACGGGCAAATGGGCCACTCATCTGTCAGACAGTGTGTGCGTGCGTGCGTGCGTGCGTGTGTGTGTGTGGGTGTGTGTGTGTCTGTGTGTATGTGTGAGAAAGAGACAGACATTACGCGCACAGGTCTGGGTGGTAGTGGGTTATATTAAGAGTGTAGACACAAAGATAGGCCAGAAGGCTAACAGCTGTGTGTGTGTGTGTGTGTGTGTGTGTGTGTGTGTGTGTGTGTGCGTGCGTGCGTGTGCGTGTGTGTGCGTGTATGTGTGTGTATATACGTGTTGGTGTGTGCGTGTGTGTGTGTATACGTGTGTGTGTGTGTGTGTGTGTGTGTGTGTGTGTGTGTGTGTGTGTGTGTGTGTGTGTGTGTGTGTGTGTGTGTGTGTGTGTGTGTGTGTGTGTGTGTGTGCCTGAGGCTAGAAACCTCTGATGGTATGGATCTGTCTTGCTGGATGAGTGTGCGTGTAGCTGCTCGTGTGTGCGTTTGGATCAGATGTCTGAGAGCTCGGAGCGGATAACGTGGAGAAGATGAACGGGGACATCTTCATTATTAAAAGCTATTTTTATTCCGACTCATTAAGTATGAATTGTGTTCATATTTCCATTTGTCTTTGTTAATGTCGTCTCCATCTCTCGGCTTCTGTATTCTCTTTCCCCCTGAGTCATTACGAGTTTCTCCCAAAGCACTTCAACACGCTGTAACGTCATGATACAGTTCTCTTAGTGTGCTTCACTTCGTCTGGTGCAAGGTAGCAGGCTGTCACTGTGAAGCCTGACACTCGTGCAACCAGGGTACTCGTATGCTTTTATGAATATTAATTATTGTTGCTATATGTTATTCTAAA
The DNA here is from genome assembly GCA_036324585.1 of Champsocephalus esox. NCBI lineage: Eukaryota > Metazoa > Chordata > Actinopteri > Perciformes > Channichthyidae > Champsocephalus > Champsocephalus esox. The sequence continues at coordinate 33,998,492 of CM070497.1, forward strand.
GAAGCTGTTTGCTGCTAGTTTCGTTGAAGCTTCAATGGGTTTTATTTTAGCAAACCACCGCCTGACATTTTAACCTGTAAAACGTTTCTGTAGCTTATTTGATCAAGGCCTACCTCCTTTGCTTTTACATACTGATATACACCTGAACATCAGCAGGAGAGGACTCTTTAAAGTAGAGACACTACATACTGATATACACCTGAACATCAGCAGGAGAGGACTCTTTAAAGTAGAGACACTACATACTGATATACACCTGAACATCAGCAGGAGAGGACTCTTTAAAGTAGAGACACTACATACTGATACACACCTGAACATCAGCAGGAGAGGACTCTTTAAAGTAGAGACACTACACACTGATATACACCTGAACATCAGCAGGAGAGGACTCTTTAAAGTAGAGACACTACATACTGATATACACCTGGACATCAGCAGGAGAGGACTCTTTAAAGTAGAGACACTACATACTGATATACACCTGAACATCAGCAGGAGAGGACTCTTTAAAGTAGAGACACTACAGACTGATATACACCTGAACATCAGCAGGAGAGGACTCTTTAAAGTAGAGACACTACAGACTGATATACACCTGAACATCAGCAGGAGAGGACTCTTTAAAGTAGAGACACTACGTACTGATATACACCTGAACATCAGCAGGAGAGGACTCTTTAAAGTAGAGACACTACATACTGATATACACCTGAACATCAGCAGGATAGGACTCTTTAAAGTAGAGACACTACAGACTGATATACACCTGCACATCAGCAGGAGAGGACTCTTTAAAGTAGAGACACTACGTACTGATATACACCTGAACATCAGCAGGAGAGGACTCTTTAAAGTAGAGCCACTACATACTGATATACACCTGAACATCAGCAGGAGAGGACTCTTTAAAGTAGAGACACTACATACTGATATACACCTGAACATCAGCAGGAGAGCACTCTTTAAAGTAGAGACACTACATACTGATATACACCTGAACATCAGCAGGAGAGGACTCTTTAAAGTAGAGACACTACATACTGATATGATGCTGACAAAGAGAGCCTATTGGCCCCTTTAACGAAGACAGGTGTCGACCCACTTAACGATCAACAACCTCCGAAGAGCTTGCTTGTTATTGATTGCTAATACATTTCGTATTATTCAGTGAGTGTAAGAACAGAAAACTGCTCTCGATTTAAGAAACCAGATTTGGCTTGTAAAGAAATGAGTGATGACTCGAGGGCAAAGTCAAGTGCAGATAGAGAGAGAAAGACCTCCACTGTGTCCGGCTAACAGCTAATAAGAGAGACGCTCAGCTAACCCTTCTGTCGGCCTGTAATAAAAAAGTCATCATTTGAAATCTGGCCAGCCATTCGGCCCTTCCACTGGGATCTGAACCATGGCCAAAGTGTGCCGGATAAAAGAGGGATCCACTATTAAAGATTGAGCGCGGGCCAAAGTCTCCTCTCTGTCGGAAAGATAGCAGACACTCGGCCAACTTCTCTCAGAGGGAGGCAACCAAACTGGTAGATATTAAACCGAGCCGACCTCTCTCCAGCTCTCAGCTGGAGCCAATGGATCAATCTCACTTTAACAGCTCTGCTCGCTCACGCATGTGCACACACGCACCAGCACTCAAACACACACACACACACCACACACAGAGTAAAAGTGAGGTTGATTTCATTCTCACAGCTCTGACTTCCCATCCAGAAGACTCACTGAAGGAGAACAATTCAAAAAGACTGGAAGCTAGGAAAGAAAGCTTTGAGGGGGCAAATGGAAAAGACCAGAAAGAAAGGGACGTGGAGGAGAAAGAAAGACGGAAAGAGGAACATAATAATTGCTGAGGAATGAAGGAAACTGATCTCCTGCTTAAGAGGATTTTCTGACAGTTTTCGCTGCAGGAATTATGAGCATGCTCCATAGTGCTTGTAACTTATTTCATGTGAGAAGTCTTCACCATCCGATGTATGTAACACATGTAACACAGAATGTACGGCGTGTGAAATCACATTAACAGGTCTTGCTTGTATGATGAAGTGTATTGACACATGTTTGGATGGATGGATGGATTAATTGATGGTTGCAGATGAAAGTTGGCATTGACACAGTATTGTCAAAACACCCAGCGTGGTATAGGATCACACAACACCGCCTGCTCACGGCATCAGTAGGAAGGTGCTAAGAGCTCAGAGATGTTCTCACCTCCTCTGCGATGTGTTATGAATGACGAATAGACGGAATGATAATGTCTTTATTGTACTTTAAACAATGCTTGCTTGTCACAATGGGATCTGTTCTGTGAATGTATTCTGCACTGCGGGAAAAGCCTGGAAGTGTATATACTTTTGTATGCATTTAAAACTGTGAAGCTCTCAATCAGGACTGCAGGTACTGTATAGTGCATAGGCGTTTGCAAAGGCTTTTAAAGGTTCCCATTGAAACTCAAAACGTTTGCTAAATGTATGGATTTCAGTCCAAATCTAAGCATTCTGAATGATTGGAGGAACAACGAAGAAATACGATATATCTGATGATGTATTTAATCTCCTCACAGGTTAAACATAATACACTGAACAATGCATGATGCGTGGAGTATTCAAATCACCACAGTGCCCCCTCACAGAGACACAAATCCTGTCAGACATCCAATCCTAACAATGTTACATGACCAACGTTGCATAAGTAATCCCATCAAAACAGCCCTCAAAATCAATGTGTGGACAGGAATTATCAATCATCAGACCTCCCGAAGGCAGGAACAGTTCCCATCTGGTGCTTTCGGACAAAATAATCTCTACATCTTCTACGAAATAATAACAATAAAGCAGAAATAAGTAAGATGGATATTACAGGAAGTAGTGACGTAGGACTAATGCAGTCTTTGGTGGTACAACAGAAAGTAGAAATTACCTGGATGGAACTCTTTCAAGAAATGAAACACGGTCAAAGGTTTTTTAAATGCAGAATAGCCTGCCTCTCTTTTTCTTTTTCAAAGTGTTTTCCATCCCTTGATAAACAAAGTACAACCGTGGCAGAAGCAAATCCATTAGTCCCGCAGCGGCCCTTTACTTTCAAGAACCGTGCTTTTTGTCTTGTTTGCTCTTCACTGGGTGAATTGTGGGATAACTTCGCAACACCGAAGTCATATCGGGCCAGAAGGCTTTTTTACAGGATAATGTTCAATGCAAAACATACACTCAACAAAACTGACTCGGTAATGTCGGGTAAACAGAAATATCTACCTATAGTTAGATTACATTGGCTCACCACTTAATAGTTGTCATATTCTGGCAGTGAGAGTAGAGAGCTATAATGAGAGACAATAGAGAGGTGCTGGGAAAACATATTTTTATAGGCAGACCGCAAAGTTAGCATCGCAAGGGCTCTCCAAAAATATAATTGGATTTATCCATTGGACTTCAGTGTGTTGCAGAAAATAAACACATTTATGATACTTACACATTTTGTTTAGCAGATTAATCTACACATATCAAGACAATTGTATCATTTATGAATCCTAAATGCCATCTCCAGAAGTAAAAGCTAACGTTAGGCTATAAAGTAGCTACAGCGCGGTCACATGACTTCACGTCACCACCGCTAAGCTAAAGGCGGCCAATGTTTGGCGTGATGACGTTTAATCGTCTCATTTAGACACCTGTCTTTATGTGAGCTTGTGTTAACCGCAGAGCTTCTTCAAATCTAACCAAACAACACATTTAAACATTGACTTTCGAGGAAAGGGAACCAAATGACGACACATTTGTGGGTTTTAGGACCACTCTCTGTAGCAATCGAGCAGCAGCTAGCAGCATGTCAAAAGCTATACATCTGGAGCAGTGACCATCAACTGGCGGCCCGCGTGCAACACCCGGTGATCCGGCCCGCCGGACATTCTCATCCGGGGGTGACTGTGGCGCTGGCAAAGTGGTTAGTGCGTTCGCCCCCCACTCATGTTTTTTGTTACAACGTCTCGTGAGTAATGTGCAGTACCGGAGTCCAACAGAGAGGCAGCTGCTGCGGGACAGCAGCCTGCGTACTGCGTAGCCTTCCCTGCCCTGAAGAAGAAGTGATCCTTTGTTAGCATGAAGAGTCTACTTTACGCACAGAAGCCCCCGCTACGAGGCTCCGGCGAGTTGACAGTACATGAGTTTCCTCCACTAGCACCTCTCCCCCCCCCAACAGAGTGAGAGGCAGCTCTGCGGGACAGTAGCACTGCGAGTCTGCTTTATGCGCTCCGCAGTAGCCCCGCTACGAGGCTCCGGCGAGTTGACAATCCCCCCCCTCCCGTCAACAACTTCAACATTCTGGGCTATATATAAAAATCGCTGGCCCCCAAAAGTGTCTCTTGGATTAATGTTGGCCCTTGGACAGATGTAGTTGTTGCTCCCTGATCTAGCGTGAAGAAACAGTGAACATTGCACGGACAGACTTGAAGAGAGGGGGCATATTTCATACATGCGTTAACCTGGGAAAAGTCACCGCCAACCATATTCACCTTAACTCTGGTAAACTGTGGAATATTGAGGGGTTTTCCTGGTGGCATTCACCATTGTGTTAACTCATGTGGGTGAGTTTGAATGCAACAGACGTACGATGTAACGTAAACATCCTGCAGTCCATATAACATGTTTTTTATTTGAGGAAGGAATAATGTCGTATTTCATTTTTTAAAAGCTCTTGATTCCGAGTTGCTAATGGACACTCGGTGCAGGCTGACATGCTGCAGTATGTGTCGCTGATAGAGTCAGTAGGAGGAGAGGAAATTGGTAGATTACTGTATGATAGAGAGAGTGAAGGAGATTGCTAAAAAGAGAGAGAGAGAGACAGCAAGGAATCCCACCCGAGGGACAACACACTGCATCAGGTTTACAGAGAGAGAGAGAGGAAGAGATGTGTGTGTTTGGCTGCAGAGTGAAATGTCTATTGTTAGGGCACCTGAGCCTGAAGGCACACACCTCACTGTTTGTGTGTGTGTGGGGGGTGCTTTAGTGTGTGTTTGTGTACATGAGAACTGTTTTGTGCAACCATTTAAAATCTCGTGCAAATTCCTCTTTAGTTCAGTGTATTCAAATGAGGGCTTTACAATGTGTGGGATGACGTGTGCACCACATCTTTCTGAAGAGGGCAGATATGAAATCAACCCAGTTCCCCTGACAGCACACACACACATTCTCTCTCTCTCGCTCACACCACACACACACCACACACACACACACACACACACACACACACACACACACACACACCCATTCTCTACCTGGAGTGTCTCAATCTAATCTTCTCCAGGTCAGACAGAAGTACACGGTGCTATAGTATGAGAGCAGGGGAGCTGTGTGTGTGTGTGTGTGTGTGTGTGTGTGTGTGTGTTCTGTAGATGGGGATTTCTGCCATGTTAACCACCGCAACATGACGGATGGCAGGGCATAGACACGGACATATACACCCATTTTATAAAACCAATAACCTGCTCTGGGTTGTGCGGCATGGAAAATCTATCAGAGCTGAGGCGAGGTTTAGGAGAGCGCACAGTGGCAGAGTATTTTTCTTTTTTCATAAACCCTCGAGCGCGATGAGAAGTTTGCATAATACATTTGGAGATCTCTTCTGTTGAGCACACTTTAACTGAGATATGATGTCCATATACCGCCGCATGCTGTGGCTTATTACAGTAATAATACCTGAGAGGGCATTCTTTACTGTGATCATGGGTAGGACAGTGATTTAGAGACGTACGAGAACTGTCGGAAACAACAAAGTACCCCAGCAGTACTGGAACGTTCCCTCCTGGGTATCGTGGCTTTTAAGCAGCGCATGTTCTCAGGGAAAGGTTTCCTCAGGAGGAAGCTTATGTGTGTACAACATGACAATAAAAAGCAGGATGAGAGCCAGGAAGATCATAAACTAGTGTTGCTAAAAGCGTCCAATAAAAAAAGCACACAGCTTAGCCATATTTTATGACACTCATCACGATGGGTCGAGAGGCTCTTTGACCTTTCATGAGGCCTTTGTGTAGCGTGACATCGCTGGTGAACAGAGATTAAAAGCACCTACATGACAAATGTTCACAAACTGGAGGGTATCGCCAACATGGGGACCTTGCGGGGAGTCCACAAACATTTCAGGTTCATATTTGTATGTCGTGCCTCTACTGTGACTAGGGCTGTCCCGAATACCCTTTTTCGGGCTCCGGATATTCGGTAGTAATCAGCAGCAACTATTCGGATATTCGGGGGGGGGCGTAGTAATCAGTAGCGAACTGCTTCAACGCGTGTATTTCGGTTTATTCACGGCATTCATTTTATTATTCTACAGTATCGTTGTTTTATAGTTATTTGTAAATGTAACCCAATTTGTGGTCTTTGAAATTGAAAAGGATATCGCATTGTGTTTGTTACTTTCGTTGCAGTTGTACATGTCTGAAGTGTAATTTGGCTTGGCTTCCTATTTTTTATGGACATGCTTTTATTTTGAAGGAGGGTTAGCGCTGTTGACAGGAAGTTGTTGTTGCTATGGAAACGACGTGCCGGAGATTAACGGAGAAAAGTCGTATTATCTACATATAAAGACGGAGAAAGTAAACGATAACGTGTATGGTTAAGTGTTAGCACCCCCCGAAGAGGCACAAGCTCTTACGTTGATATTGGAGATTTCAATAAATTCAATCAAAAACGGAAAAAAAAATTGAAACCCAAATAGTACACCAACGAACGAATATTCGGATATTCGGGTACAGCCCTAACTGTGACATGTTTACATACTTTAATGTTCAAAAAGCCCTTTTTTAAGGGAGGAGAGAGAAGAGAGAGAAACTCCCTAGGGATTTTAGCCTTTGCAGAACATTTACATGCACAAAAACCTTTATAACACACTACAGGAAAGGGCACACCCCAAGGAGCATAATAGGGCCCTTTTAATTGTTACATCTGTCGTAGGTTTAAATATAAGCGTTCACCTAAATCATTGCACGATTGATGCAAGAGAGATACGCCTTTCTGACTCATCAGATAAGATGGTCTATCGTTTAAGTATCTAGTTCATATCGGCAGTTGAAAAGACCCTAAGCATCTATCGAAGCTGAAATACAAATCGTCTCAATGTTTTAAAACTTTACAGCGATGTGATAAACCGGAGCTGCCCTGAAGAATCTTGGATCTTACCGTGCCCTAATAAAGTCTTATTAGGTTTTGTGTAAAAGGCAGAACACCTCGGTCATTCTTGTACTCCGTTTTAACAGAGGACGATAATCTTTTACAAGGTTGTGAGACTTCTTTACTCCACTGCACATCATACTACTGTATATAGGATGTGAGAAGGGATAAATAATTATAACCTATGGTCCTTTTCGGACAATGACCACACCAACATACATTCAAAGCTGATAAAAAGAACATATTTAAGCTTGTATCTACACCAACAATTGAAAACCTGCCCTAAAGACCTGACACACCATCAATTATCTGTAACTGAATACTGAAACTGAGTCTTTTTGTTTTGGCTGGAGCTGAACCTTGGGTATCATAAAACACCGACATACCCAACATACCACGAGGCCCAAAGGACAAGTTGCCATCTTGAGAAAATATGACCTTTGGCCTCTTTCCCCAATTGACGATCACATGACTTTCAAAGGAATGCAAAGGTCACTGTGTTGTTTATTGGTTTATTTTTTAAATACCTGTCATGTGGCAAACTATCAATAGTGTCTAACTGCACACACTTACTAGTATGAGTAGCTTTTAATGCACATGTTTGATGAGGAGCAGTTTGATTAGATGCCTGTTTGACTCAACCAGCTGTGGTTTGTATAGTTTTGGCTAATTCTGAGTGAAGCAAACGAAGAGTATTGCTGCTCAGACTATGATGTGATTCTGGGTGTAATGGTCCACGTGACCTACAGATTGAGAACGTCACCCAGCTTCCACCCCAGCTTCCACCCCAGCTTCCACCCCAGCTTCCACCCCAGCTTCCACCCCAGCTTCAACCCCAGCGTCCACCCCAGCTTCCTCCCCAGCTTCCACCCCAGCTTCCCCCCCAGCTTCCCCCCAGCTTCCCCCCAGCTTCCACCCCAGCTTCCCCCCCACTTCCACCCAGCTTCCCCCCAGCTTCCCCCAGCTCCACCCCAGCTTCCTCCCCAGCTTCCACCCCAGCTTCCCCCCCAGCTTCCACCCCTTCCACCCCAGCTTCCACCCCAGCTTCCCCCCCAGCTCCACCCCAGCTTCCTCCCCAGCTTCCACCCCAGCTTCCCCCCCAGCTTCCACTCCAGCTTCCACCCCAGCTTCAACCCCAGCGTCCACCCCAGCTTCCTCCCCAGCTTCCACCCCAGCTTCCCCCCCAGCTTCCACTCCACTTCCACCCCAGCTCCACCCCAGCTTCCCACCCCCAGCTTCCACTCCAGCTTCCACCCCAGCTTCAACCCCAGCGTCCACCCCAGCTTCCTCCCCCAGCTTCCACCCCAGCTTCCCCCCCAGCTTCCACCCCAGCTTCCATCCCAGCTTCCACCCCAGCTTCCACCCCAGCTTCCACCCCAGCTTCCACCCCAGCGTCCACCCCAGCTTCCACCCCAGCGTCCACTAGGGGTGTTGAAAATAATCGTTTCTACGATGCATTGCGATGCGGACGTGGACGATTCGGTCTCGATGCAGTGACGGAAGATAATCGGTTATAGAGTAGTAACGTTGCTTCCTGATTTTCCGGCCGCGGCTTTTTTCTGTCACTTTAATATCAAATCGGTCGGTGACGCAGAGATCAGGGAGCAGACGTGACAGCGGCACAGCAACACGGAGCAGTCTGCTTTATCCACCAACACAAGAACACCAGTCCAGAACCAACAGCAGAAGGACCCGCTCTCAATCACTCCGTGTCGCTGCCGCTCAGAGACACTGTGTCTCTGAGCCGCAGCGACACGGAGTGTGACAGGGATTTATGTTTTTCAAAAATAATCGCGTTACAATCATGTCAGGTTTTTGGTGGATTTAATTAAGTCTTGGATTGCAGAGTATGAATGTCCTCTGGCAATTTTCAGACGATATATACGTGTGTAAAGTTTGTGAAGGCAGGAGGAAAAAAGCTTCCGCGATCACCGTCTCCTCCGTTCCTCCAAGCCCCGCCCCCTCCTGAAAATAATGAGTGACAGGCTGACAGTGACCCGATAGAAACTTTATTATTCACTTAATCACTGATTGAGATGATGAAGATAACTTAGTCTCATACATTCATGGGATTTATGTAACAGTAAGACAGAGAATGTAAGTGTGCACCCACATGCACTATTTTTGTTTGTATAATACTCCTGTTGTCTGCTGTGTTCAGACTCAAGTCCTGTGTGTGATGCCACATTCAGGACATTCAGTGTCCTTTCTTAACAGAAGACCGTGGCTTGAAGCGGCAGCTAGACTGCAGAAGCATTAGCTTTTTGTTGTTGAGGATGGAACAACTTCAAACACGGAGGCTACAACTCATTTATTTTGGTTTATAAATTAATGTCAAGATATTTATGTTATTGATTTCTGAAGCACTTTCTAAATAATAAAAATATAGTTCATATGTATTTACTGCATGTATGCATTGATGAAAAATAAGCTATGTGCAGTAATATAGAAAATTGAGGATGCAACGCATTGGTATGAATCGTGATGCACCGGGATGCACCGGGATATCGAACCGAATCGAATCGTTGACAGGATAATCGTAATCGAATCGAATCGTGAGACCAGTGAAGATGCACAGCCCTAGCGTCCACCCCCAGCTTCCACCCAAGCTACCATCCCAGCTTCCAATATTTTGGAGGCTGGTTTTAAAGACGCAGTATAACTTCTCAGTAATAAAACTGTTGTATAATAGCAATGCAAAATAAAATCTATGTTTCTATACCATACAAATAATAATACTGTACTGTATCATTGATCTCTCTGCCTCTATTGTAATTGTTGATCTATGTAACAAATGATTGTTTTCCTGCCAATCTGTGAGCGTGCGTCGTCCCGTCTCTTCGTCCAGCTGTCACTCATCCATCTGAGTACTCATATATATTAATGTGTGAATGAGGAGGATGTTCACTCTACATATCTAAGCATTCAGTTTTCACACCTCTCATCAAACGCCTATTTCTATTTCAATTTCTATCAGTCTTTACTTCGTCCAAATCTCTTCTTCCCTCATTCTGTTTTCCACCGTATCTCCATTTTCCATATTCTCTGCATTTACTGTATTTGTCATTTCTGTATTTCCATCTGTCGGTAGATGACAGCTGCCACTTGCAGGAGATATAACATCTCACCCATGTGATAAAATATTAAACACTCACTTCCTTTCCCATGAAAGGGATGTATTTATTAATAAAATGTCTGTGATGCTGCGGATACAGCCTCTGTTTCGGTTGGTCCACAACGTTTGCCTCACTTTGATCTAATTGAGCAACATTTTAAAAGGTCACACACTTAGTATTTCATCTATGGCAGCAAGATATATTATAACAAAAGGTCTTTCTGTCCCCTTGCATTTATGGCAACATCTTTATAAACTAAAATAAAATAAGTAGTTTCTGGTATAGTACATTCATTCTGGTTCATCAGTTTTCATTGTGGCTTCCTTAAAAACATGCAACTGTTTTAGTGCCAGATGTTTCAAATCGATGAGACGTACCGCAGATAGAGAATTGTAAATTAGTCATTTTAATATTAGGTTTTTTTAGTTGCTCGTGTGTAATACATATACTATACTGTGTAGATTATACTACTCGTTTTGGGAAGTTGAACATATATTATTTTGTCATAAACTCACATAATGTAGCAGAAAGTAGCTGAAATATAACATTTTTAGGCAACATTGGCATTATATACATCCCACATAACTAGTCTTCACTTTAAGTTAAAGGTGGGGTATGTCATTTATTTCAGAAACACTTGTTATATTCCATGGAATGCTCTTAACGTCCCGACAGCAATGAATATCTGAAATGCTTTGACAATAAATCCATAAAAACATGTCCTCTGTGGAACCCGTGGCGCTGTAAAAAGCACGACCAATCATCTGAGCCGGCTAAAGTAACTGGATGGCCTGCCTGCCTGTCAGCCTGCCATCGGGGCACAAACTTATCTCGTGTCCTCATTGGTCATGTGTGCGTTCGTGTGTGTTGGAGGAGGGGCTCTGTGAGGAAGTAGCAGATTTTTTCCGGTTGTGTATTTTCTCACTCTAGCGCACTCGAGCAAGTTTCTCCAGAATTACCTTTAAGGCCCGAACTGTGCATATTATTATTATTATGCATGTGTTACCTAATGAATATGAAATAAAGTATTCCTGAACGCAGGATGCATGCTCCGCAAAGCTCTCTTTGATACTTTAATAAGTTACGCTCTGTCCTCTCTTCCAACAGTAATGAGCCTGGGAGGTACACGGCATCTTCTTTATGTTAATAACTCCAAACAGTGAGTGCATTGACTAAACTCCAACTCCAACGACGTGTCTCTGCTCAGCACACCTGCAGGTATACCTGCATGTGTACACATATCCCAGTCTCTCTGTCCCTCTCGCTGTGAGTCGCCTCCCACACACGGCAGCTTCATCGTGGAGGACTTAGTAAAGCCCACAGGTCTTCTTCCTCACAGTGATTGAACTGAATCCACTCAACAGTGTACACTTTGTAGTGCACAGGAATACATCCATCTGACATCCTGACAGTTAGTGCACTGCCACTCAAATGGTGGAGTACGTAGACAAAAGCAAAACAGTGCATAATATGCTATACAAAAAATACACACACAAACGTCTACACAAGCGGTTCCCAACTCAGGGCCCACTTAAGAATATACAACAAATCTAAAAAAATGTTGCGGCCCACATTCAACCATAAACAATACGGAGGCTAAATAAAGTTCTTAGAGTACTTTTCATTTTGATTAGAAAAGGAGCTAGTAACAAACAGACATTTTGATTACACGGTTAAATTGAATACTCGATTCTGATTGGTCAATTCAGAACACGTTGTTAATCCAGTAGAAGTGACCGCTGTCAAGGACTGTAATGACCGTTGCTAAGGAGGATCAAGAAAGAAAAAGGAAAAGAGGTTCAAATAAAAAAATCTTAATACTGAAATGTTTCCACACAAATCATAATGTTTTGCTAATTATTTGGCGGCCCACATATTTAATATTTCTTCCTAAAAATATCAGCTGATGGCAACCGAAGCATATTAAACATTTACATTTTTAAGTGAATGCAACTCGACACGGTAAGGTCAAGCTCGGTTTTGTTTCGCATCTTTTCTGAGGATCATCAGTGATTCTTCGAGGATTCATATATATTTTCTTTACAGTTCCCGATGGAGTACCTGACCTTCATGACTGGAACAAACTGGTTTAACAGATGATCCGTTCACCGTACTCTGGGGCCATGGACAACATTTTCACATAAAACTGAATGATTGATGTCCATGAGCAGTCACGAGTGGAACATCAGTTCAATCAGGAGAGACGGTGTTGATGTAAGAATACGTATTTATTGCAGAGATACACAAATGAATGAATGGTGATTTTGGCGATTAGGCCCCGTTGTGCAGGAGTATCATTCGGGAGGGGAGAACCGATCCGATTGAAATCCCCCGGGGTCTAGAAACTAGGGCTGAACGATTAATCGATTTGAAATCGAAATCGCGATTTGAAATGTTGCGATTATTATTTGTTTTGTTCTTCTTGTGTGTCAGTCATCCACACCAATCAGAAGTGCTGTGCTCCACATGTACCAGCCATTGTTAACCAATCAGAAGTGGCCCCTGATAGAAGGTGACAGACAGATTGATCCAATCACCTGCCAAGTGCTTCTGAAAGTGCCTGCCCTTTCCAAATGGCTTCCAATGGAGCTTTAGATGGTTCAGTGAAACAAAGCATCTGGGTCAGGTTAGTAATGCTCTATCACGTGTTTCTATTACAGGGAGAATCTGAAACTGAAGCTCGACTTTAAAGCAACGGAAGGTTCATGTAAGTTTAGTTATTTCACTCGTAGCTCGGGCTGCGGGGGCGCTAGAGACGGGAGCACGTTGATGCGACCTTCCTAGCCGGAGTTATGGCCACATTTTACAATAAACTTCCGTTGGGTCGCTTAAAAACAAATATCGCAATTCGAATCGCAATATCTGTCAGAAACATCGCAATTAGATCTTTTCCCAACATCGTGCAGCCCTACTAGACCCTGGTGGTGGTGAATGGATAGTTGGGTCGGTCGGAAGGGGAGGGGTTTAGCTTGACCCTGGATTCAGAGGGGCGGGAGGTGAAGAGGGGGGGAGGAGGGTTGCGTGGGGTCACCTGAAATGACAGCTGTCAGAGGGGGGAGAACAGACTTCAAAGGTTTGGCAGAGCGCTATGATAGGAGAGCAAAGTGATTGGTTAAGCTGGTGAGTGACGCCCCCGATCACTTATTGAGAGGAGAGAGAAGACCGTCTTTACTATTCCCATGTTGCTATAGCAACATGGGAATAGTAAAGACGGTCTTCCTGGTTGAACTTACGCTGAGCTTCAATAAAAATACATCAATACGAGCTATACAATATGCAGTTTCTCATGGGTTCTGTGGTGTATTAATCAAATATGTGCATTCAATATTTTTTACTATTAATGTGAACTTTTTTAGCTTTAAAGTGAAGTTATTTGAACATTTGAGCATGTTTAGGCGATAAAGCATGAGAATCCCACAAAAAAGCTACAAAATGTTTCTCTAAATCGGATTTTATATCTTATTTATATACATTCCTTTTGGACAACTGGCCCAAAACCACTTTAATGACAGATGTTTGGACGTGGATACTTTATTTTTTATGTTGGCAATCGTTCAAATACAGAGGCAGCCAGGTGACTGTGACTTCAGTCTCTCTTTCATTAAACAAAAGTTCCAAGGAAATATATTGGAAGCAAATCATCTAATGTCAAATCATGTCAGAGAACGATGAGGATCCTTAAAGAGGACTTCTCAGGATGAAAATTGTCACTTCCTGAATATGTTACAAGTGTTGCATCATTCACAGCTTATTTTGTCTTATTTATTTGTTCAGATCTCTCACTCCTCTCGCACACACGCAGCATCTCTCGCTTAAAAAGAGTGAGAGAGGGTGAGATGTAGGATAAACAGACTCGTTTGGCCTCGGTAAGAACGAGCCCTCGTATCTTGAAACAGCCATTTGGTGTTAATTAATCCATTTGACTGAAACCTCCCCCGACAACATATTCTCTCTGCGTGTTAGGCCTTCATGCTTTAAGTGCTCACCCTACCTCAGATAGCTAAATTAATGAAAATCCCCATATCTGATTAAGCCCTCTTTAGTAAAGTAAAGTAGCTATATCTGGCACAGATGCAACGCCAGCTCGTTAATTTGTCGTTTTGCTTTCACCAACTGTCTGTTTGTCTTGAGCTTTGCAGCGTCGGGCGTTAAGCTGACAAACTGTGAGGCTTTAAGGTACTTACTCCACAAACACAACATTAATGAAGGTTTGCATCGGGTGTTGAGCCGAGCCGGGACGACACGAGTTTCCTCTCCGGCCTCGCAGCGGGCGACTTTAAAGCTGCTTTCTCACTGAAAAGTACCGGCTGCTGTTCAAATAGCGTTCTCTTTCTTTGATATCTTTGATGTTAAAATTGTTTGCATTTGTACACCGAACCTCCCCACCAGAACAGAGGAGCCGCTCCTTTTGAAAGTCGGCTTTGATTCTGCCATTTTCATTCCAGCCTCCATCACACGCAGGCTGTCTTTTCCGCGGCGTAGCTTTCATGTTGTGACGGCCAACTGATAAGCAGTTGTTGTACTCGTGATAAAGCTCAATGGCGTGCAGTCAAAAACACAAAACAAAATACTATTTATTTCGGGATTTGGCTTTCGATGTCACACAGCTTGCGCTAATCAAGCCTACGATTGCTCTGTGTTACAACAATGGCTCCCACGTTGTCTACTGTTGTCTCTTTGAAGCTCGACAGCCATGACATTTCAAGAAAGATATTGTTGTTCGGGAGAAACTCTTTGGGGTTCTCCCGAATCAGTGTTTTACTCCTGAGATAAGAAAGACATACAAAAGAAGAGAACGAAGGGGGGGGGATAGAGAAAGACAACAGAAGCTTTGATAAAAGCTCAAATCTCCGTTTCTCCCTCAAACAAAGCGTCTGATTTCCTTTCAGAGCGGAGTTAATGTGAAGTGACACAGAAATGCTTTCTGAGTGCTCCCATGCTTCAGGAGCCGGAGCCGCGTCAGTCAGACACACACTAACACAGTCTTTGTGTTGTGTTGTGTTGCCCCGCTTCCTTTGCTTGTCTCTCGCTAGAAACACATTCCTGTTGCATTCTTACTGTCTGTCTATTCAACTCAAGCTTTGTTGATGGTTCACAGCAGAAGCTAATTTGTCCTGACAAAAGACGAATGGAAAAGCTTTCAAATAATCACAAACAACTCCTGGTATGAAAAACATTAGAAGTCAAACTAAATGTATTTTGGACAATGAAGCAAATATGCAACAGTTTAGGTTAGAGCAGGGGTGTCAAACTCAAGGCCCGGGGGCCAAATCCGGCCCGCCACTTCATTTTATGTGGCCCCGCAAGAGCTTGCAAAGAATATAATACGTTTATTATACGGTTACAGGCCACTTTACAGAAGCAGGTTGCCCACAAACTACATGTCCCACAATGCATTTCGTTTGCGCACTGAAGAGACTTGCAATTATTTGCCCTGGACTTCTGCTTTCAAACGTAGGTAGTTATTACCCTATCCGATAATAATCCAATTCAGAGGCAATAATGTAAAACATTATTTTATATATATTATATATTTATATATGTAGTATTTACAACCGGCCCTTTGAGTGCAACCATAATGCTAATGTGGCCCGCGATGAAATTGAGTTTGACACCCCTGGGTTAGAGGTTTACAAGTTAGATGTGGCTTTTATTGAAGTGTATTGGAAGTCGGAAATAGTTTTAGAAATGTCATCCAACCCATTTCAGAAGTCTCAGAGTGTATTGGTTACTGATCAGCCGCTCTTCAAACAAGTGGTTTGTCAAAGAGAAGTAGAAGAGGTGTGTATTGCAAGATGGTGTTCTTCACATGAACTGTAACACGAATAGTTTACACAAATTAGAAAAACCAAGCTAGAGATCCAAGACATGTTTCTAAAAGCTGGCTCGTAGCAACAGGAAGTGGACTATAGGACTGTTGGAGAGATGGTAAGAAGATGTGGGAGGAGAGAGATTCCAAAGTGTTCAAGCCCTAAGACCTAACCCCGCCCAGATAGCAGTTGCATGGTTTACGTATGTAATCAAAATGATACCTATAATCGTATTGTTTTAATGCCAAAGCAGCACGATCCATACAAGCATCACCCCTTCATGTCACATCAGAATCAATATGATGTCAGATTACATTTTTTACACTCATATTTCTGGAGTAATTATACAGTTTTTAACAAACAGAAATATTGTTTTCTGGCATCACTTTAATTCCTTGATTAACAAGAGAAAGATTCATTCATTTAAATAAATATTTAACCAGAAATGGGCCGGTTGTAAGGGTTCTTCGGTTCAGCCCGATGAGAGGGGATACAGCTGTGCACATGTCATCATTAGCAGACGTCGTTTAAGAGTGACGTTCGAGTGAACGAGGACATCTTAATTAATACCTGAGGACTCCTCTGTCCTCGCGTCTCCTCCTCGTGTCTCTCGCTCGCATCTTACGGAGGCGGAGCTAAGACGCAAGGAAGGGAGGCGAGTGAGGGAAAGAAAGAGTCGAGGAGGGGCATTGGGGATGAGGCTAATGTGTTGACTTTACATGGGTTAATAATAGAGAGAAACATGCGGACATTTGCACTATTTTTATTTTTGTGTTATTATTGTTATTTTCTTGTCTTATGTCCTTTATATAATACGTTGCATTGTTGGAGGAGCTCGGGACCTACGATTTTCATTGCCATAACTACACTACTGTGCATATGATAATAAAACCCTTGAATCTTGAAATCTGAATCTTGGGGGGAAGCATTCATAAATTAGAAGAATGGTGATAGGAAAGAATGGATTTAACATCTTCTCCTGAAATCATTAATGCTACTGCGGTGACATGACATTAACACGTTTGTTACATGTAGTATCACGATTTACATACATGTTTGTAGCATGTGTCTGTATAATGTGCATTGGTTCTCAAGATATATTCTCATGTCGTGGGATTTGCGGCGTCTCAAATACCTGGGACATGTTTAGATGCTGAGCAGAGGTCTGGAGAGAAACCGGGGGCTGTGTGGGATCTGAGTTAGTGTTTTTGACAGGTTAAGTTTTCCATTGGGACTAATTTGCTTTACCCGTAATGACAGCAACACACACTCTGTCTGCACCGCCTGTCTCTACCTCCGTCGCTTTCGCTTTCCAGACCTCCCCAAGGACAGTCAAATGTCACGCTAACTAGTCTCGTCATTTGTCTACTTCACTGCTTCTTGAACTTTTCCAGCCATGAAGCAACCCGAGTATAATTAGCCTCTCACCAATGGGACCCAATTGACCCTCGAAAAGGTTGATGACCCATGTTACGGTCCTGATCTTTAGTTCTGGTAAATGCTGACATGCAGGGTGTGTATGTAAATCTTTTTTAAATGGTCTCAAACTCTGGGAGCCGATCTAATGAAAACATTCCCCGGTCGTGACCCAACAGAAACAAGACTTATTTTAGGTCCTTAACTTTAGAAAAATGAAGCCAGTGTTTCGTCGAAGTCTGGTTTGAGACCTAAAGTGGGTCATGGGAAGATTAAAACTGGCCTTCAAACTACTCTGCCGAAATATATGTCAGAGCTCATTGGCTTTGGTATGTTTTTAGGACCCCTGGGTTAGCGGTCTGAGTGCCAGATCGAGTTTTCCATTCTTCCAGTCAGTGAGTCAGCATTGGCTGAAAATCAATCCATTTCAATTCCCATTCATTGTCCCAAAAGAAACGCCAAAGTTATAAAAAAACATCAATACTTTCATAAAAGCACACAGCCTATGGGAGCAATAGACGTCTTCCCATTTGCTTTACACTATGGTTACTACTTAAATAGTAAACAGCAATCCAAAAAATAAGATTAATTTCATCACTTTTTAAATTTAGACGTGTACAATTCATTCCATTTTAAGATAGGATACAAGTGATGAGCTTTTTACTAAGGTGTTACAGCAGCAACAGGGGGAACATTGAAACACAGAATCGGACCATAGATTTATAAAGAGAACTGGTAAAGCTTTGGAGGCGGGGGTCCCGTTCATCGAGTTGCTCAGAGGGACATGAAGCCCAAAATGGAGCCACTGAATTAAAAATGATGTGAACCCATAAAGCATGCTAGGTTGAGTATTCCATAAGCCGATCTCCCGGTCTCTTTTAAATTAAATTAATGGAGAGGGAAAATAACTCTGGCCTCGGCTTTTAGCGCATTTTACAACTTCTAAAACGTAATGATTTAAATAAAATGCTAGTTGGTGTATTTAGCAGATTACTCTTTCCCAACGTGAGTCAATGGGAACAAGTATTGTGGGCCTAAATGACATTGAAGATTAGAATGTAACTGTAGTACTATCGTTTGGCCACTATGAGCATTTGCTCCAATGGCCGCTCGGTACTCTTCCTGGGGGCTTGAAAAGATTTGTGAAATTAATAATTTCAAAGTATTCAAGGCAGAGAGAGAGAGGTGATTTTATTATAATCTTCTACGTCTTTCCTCCAATCAAATGGGCTTGTTAAAACCTAACCCTAACCCTACTAGGAGAATTTAAAAAATAAAGAATGTAAGAAACAGAATATAATACATGATAGTAATTAAGTCATAATATAATTTCCCTCCCTTTCTCTGTGTTCCCCTACCTCCAAGTTGAGACATTATTACTGTAAGATAAAGTTGAACGTGTGATGTATCAGAGCAGCAGCTGCTGGCCAACTTGATGACAGTGTGTCCTCATTTAGTCCTCAAGATAAAAACAAAACCATTAGGAAAGGTATGCAGGAGCAAATGTGACGCATTGTTTGAACTCTGGACACAAACATCATCAGTGGCTGGTCGCACACAGCCTTTAATGCATCTGTGTGTGTGTGTGTGTGTGTGTGTGTGTGTGTGTGTGTGTGTGTGTGTGTGTGTGTGTGTGTGGACTAGCATTACTATACTTGGGGGGATCTAAATATGTTTACATAGTCACGTGTGGGGACTGGCCTCCCTTATGGGGACAAAATGGAGGTCCCCATAAGGGGGATCATTAATTTTAGGGTGAAGACTTGGTTAGGGTTAGGGTTAGGGTTAGGCATGTGTTGGTTATGGTTAAGGTTAGGATAAGTCTCCAGGAAATGCATGTAAGTCAATGTAAAGTCCCCTGAAGTGATGTATACATGGTGTGTGTGGGTGTGTGTGTGTGTGTGTGTGTGTGTGTGTGTGTGTGTATACGTGTGTGTGTGTGTGTGTGTGTGTGTGTGTGTGTGTGTGTGTGTGTGTGTGTGTGTGTGTCCTGGCTGGAATGCTGTGGCAGAAGTCACAGGAAGAGGTGGAAGGGACAGATATGGGGGTCTGCATGTGGCATTCGGGCACACATGGAGCCCATTACCTCTCTGACTGAGTTTCACTTCAGGGTCCAGTGTCAGCGTGTTCTCTGTCTACTTCATTTCCCTGTATGATAATTGTGGCGAGGGGTTATGATGTGAAGATGATGTGGCGAGCGTCCCTGGGTGAATGGCGTCAGATTGTTTTGTTTTGCCAAAAGCAGACAAATACAAAGCATCCAAAACTAAACTTACAGGGTATGTGTTATCATGACGATTAGTTTTAATACGCTCATTTGAATTCAGGAAAGATGAGGATTATGATCAAATCACCTCTCCGTGCCTTGAGCGCGTCTGTGTTGTGTCTTTTTTAGGGATAAACGAGTAATTTCACGATGCTTTTCTCGGATAAGGAAGACAATTACCTCCTTTTCTGTCATTTATCCTAATTTTCTTTCCTGTGTATTCCTCCGTTTTGCCCATTCTGTGACTCCGCCTCTTTGTTATACCAACAATACGTATCATTTCAAAGAGAGATTTCTTCTCCAAGCCACAATGGTTTCTCCTCTTTCCCTTTCTCCCCCTTTCAGAGGGCTTGTCCTTCAGAACTTCAATCTTTCTTTGACTCCCCTCCGCTCCGCTCCGCTCCTCTCGTTCCCCGTGCTTCCCTTGAGACCTTGGACAGTGATGCCGGGTGTATTTAAGAAGGAAGCCGAGGATTTTCCACAAAGCTTCAATCTTGGTCTTTTACAGAGCGGCACCACATTGAACACACACCCGGCTGCCAAACCGGGCTTTATAATGGCTTAAAATGTCCAGAAGAGGAGAGGGAGTACGAGGGAGGGAAGTTGAATAAGTGGTTGTGAGAAAAACGGGACTGACAGCACTGTAAGGGAGAGGTTAAAACGAGTCCTTTGTAAACCATTTTTAGAGGTTGCTTTGAAAGTATTAAAATGTTGTTTGACTCGACACAACATACCAGAAACAGAAAAGAGAAATAAGTGGAGAAAGGATGGAGGGAGTAAGGAAAGAGGAAGGTTAAAGGAAGGTGAAAGAAAAGTAAAAACAGAGCGGGAGAGAAAAAGTCTCCCATTTCCTGCACCTCGGGCTGAGCCTAAAAACACACCGCCACGTGGACAACACAACCTCCCTCTGAGTGTGTGTGTGTGTATAAAGTGCAGTGTGTGTAGTTAATAATGGGGTGTGTGGTGTAGGACATTTCATTTACAATGTGTCTCAGTGCACTGGTGTTTTGTGAGTTTAATGGCTGTGTGTGTCTGCACATGGTGCTGTTGGATTTACTGTGAGCTTTAGGGCAGCTGTGTGTTTATACGTGTGTGGTGTGTGTGTGTGTGTCTGTGTGTGTGTGTGTGTGTGTGTGTGTGTGTGTGTGTGTGGTGTAGCCAGTGTGAATATGCTCTGAAAATGTGTGTATGAGTTTTTATTATGATTATTTCTCCGCCTGTGCGTATAAGAGACACTACCGCATTTACAATGTGTGTTTTCTGTGTGATAAACATGTATGCAGTACATATATGCAATATTTAGACACTCTGGTATACTTCCTGGATCTTATAGAAGATGTTAGAAAGGCGCAGACATGGCATTAAGGAAAACAAAGCGAGTATTTTCTTCTACATTCAGGAATCCAACGTCTAATTTAGCAGAACCAGAGTCCCAGAGCTTCCCATCTGTTATCCCTCTCTTCTCTCAACACAGATCTGCCATCTAATCTAGCATGACAAGTGAATTAATGTCTCCTCTGTCTCTCTGTTGCTATGTCTATCTTATTACAGTAGAAACACATCCTTCTCATAGAAAAGGCTCTCACGGCGTGATGCTAATTCTGTATATTATGATCCTACCAAGAGTCGTTTAGACAGCGTACGGTTCAGGAAGAGGATGTCTTGTGATTGACAGGTTGCTACCGTGGTGGTCTTGTAATTTGTGAACTTGAAGGGACTGTTTTTCGTATCGCGCTGACATTTTTGACTTTTTTTCGACGTTATATTGACACGTTATATTGACAACGTTTCGATGGTGTAGTATGATAGACTAGCTTCGCCCCTTTGGATTTGACTGTCTGCTTGTGCTACTATGTGTTTGTCTGACAGCTGTAGAGCAAAGAGGAAGATCTGTGCGCACTCAACATCTAGGGTGTACTTGGCCCACTTGCTCCAACAAATTAACTTTGTTTGGTAGTTTCTGTCTGACAAACACGGTCGAAAATGTCTTTACCAGTCAGTCAGTGCCTCTGCATCAGGAACAGCAAATGTGTTGTCTCTGTGTCCACTTAACATCAATTCAAACACCATGACACAATTCCATCAGATTAATGATAAAAACCTAGAGGACATTATACAACTTCTGAAATCCTCCTCCTGCTGCCTTGATATTATTCCAACAGGGTTTTCAAAGATGTTTTGCCCTGCATGGCCTCAGATCTACTTCATATAGTAAACAAATCTCTTCACTCAGGTATTTTTCCACAGGCCCTGAAAACTGCAGTCATTAAACCGCTCTTAAAAAAGAATAATCTAGATGCTTCGGTAATGAACAATTACAGGCCCATATCAAACCTGCCATTTCTAGGTAAAATCATTGAAAAAATAGTTTTTCAACAGTTGAGTAATTTATTGCATTTAAATAGTTGTTTCGATGTGTTCCAGTCAGGCTTTCGTCCAAACCACAGCACTGAGACTGCTCTTGTAAAGGTCTTTAATGACATCCACTTAAACACAGACCGTGGCAGAACTTCAGTGTTAGTATTATTAGATCTCAGTGCTGCGTTTGACACTGTTGACCACAGCATATTACTGGACCGACTGGAAAACTGGGTGGGACTTTCGGAAACAGTTCTAAATTGGTTTGAATCCTACTTAAAGGATAGAAACAACTTTGTTTCTATAGGTAAATACAAATCTGAGTTGACAAATATGACATGTGGGGTTCCTCAAGGCTCCATCTTGGGGCCTCTTCTCTTTAACATATACATGCTACCACTGGCTAAGATAATGAAGAACAACAAAATAAGTTACTATAGCTATGCAGATGACACACAAATGTACGTAACAATTTCACCAGGAAACTGCACTGTAACTTTTATCCATGTATTTTTTATTTTAATCTTTATTTTATTAGCTTTTCTTTTTTAATGCTTAATGTCTTTCATTTTTTGTAAAGCACTTTGAATTGCCTTGTGTTGAAAAGTGCTATATAAATAAACTTGCCTTGCCTTGCCTTGCCAATTTACGTCAGCAGCACTTTTACGAAAAGGTATGACAGTATGCAAGATTTTCTCTTGTGTTACTTTTTAATGAAATTTGAAGAGACCTATATTACACATCACTGCTGCTGTCCACATGGTCATTTGTAATCAGCTTCATTCTGCTTGTTTTTATAGTAACATCAATGGCTTACAACGTGTTTTCTAAATCCTCTCGACATCTCCATTCCTTTCTTTAAACATCATCATCATCAGTAACAGCTCTCGTTCTGTTTCATGCTGTTATTTCCCACTGATTTCTCCAACCATTTTTAACTTTTTTTTATTTGTGAGTCTCTCTCCGCCCGCCTCTGATCAGTCCCTATGCGTCCGCCTCAATCTCTACCGGTCAGTCTGTTGCACTTAGAGTCAGTCGGACAGCCAGTCAGTCACCTTGCCATCTGGCTGCTAACAGGCAGAAAGGTCAGGGCAAATTGAGCAGAATCTGGCCCTTCAGGGATGGAGAGACGGAGGGAGAGGCTGGTAAAAGTGAATAAGGGAGAGGACGGACAAAGCCTCTGTCTGGGAGAAAAAACGAAAAAAAAACTCTTCAATCTCCAATATGTCACCTTTTGAGCTATCGATCGAGAGCTCAGACTGTTTACACTTTGGAACTTGGTTACTTACCCTATGGATTTTTACACTTTTTTCTAGTTGGCTTCTACATGACAAGAATACATATCATTGTAATGAGCCTGGAGCTAAGATGTCTTTCATTTCAAACCTTTATTTACCCAGGTGTATCCCATTGAGAGCATCAAGATGATGCTTAAATCATTCGTTTCAAAGCTGCTACGTGGCGCTTTGTGTGGTTAACTTTGGTATGGCTTGGTCAAGTAGATACACAATGCTGTTTGTAATGTGAACACATGAGATCAGGCGAATTAAAAAGGGTTGGGAATGTCTTTCGGCTATAATAGTCTCCGATACATTGCCAGAACTATCTAGAATAAGGGAAGGTTCCACATATTATCAATCTGGTCTACAAAAAACACTTGATTGTATTTCTTAAAACCTGTCCAATTGGAGAGTTCAAGAGATGTGCAACTTCTGTCATTAAGAAGCAACGTCAATGTCATTGGACCAAATGTCGGTAACACCAAGATATTCGGTTGTGTTTTTTCACCCAAAAGTAAACGTGGAGTAATCAATGTATCGCCTCCTGCACAATATTGCTCAAATTCATATGATATAATGACTTATGAGTGACTGCAGTATTTCTGAAAATTGTTAGTTTTCTTTAACTTCAACTTACTCAAAGTTTCACAGTTAACAAGATTATTTCAAAAAGGACAGACAGTGTGTGTGTGTGTGTGTGTGCGTGCGTGCGTGCGTGCGTGGTGTGTGTGTGTGTGTGTGTGTGTGTGTGTAGACCAGGCAGAGAGAGGTACAATAAATGTTTTCAATCAGTCCACCTCAGCAGGCAGCAAGCTGCAGTCAAACATGCACGAGAAGACCCCTGATGCGTTAAAGGACATTTTCCTTGTGTATTTGTACGTGTGTGTGTGTGTGTGTCCATGCAAATGTGTTTGTGTGAAATAGAACCAGCGGGCAGGTGTCTTGCAGAGTGTACCAGTCATGAGGAGGGGGAAAGATGAAGTACTGCAGCAAAGCAATCTAGTACCTGTGTGCACATGCAGCTTGTGTTTCATTGGAAAGTCAATTCACCAGCAGATTGTGTGATAAAGGGACAAACCAAAACGCTCTTCCTGTGAGAAATAAATAAAGCCTGTCAGCAAATACACCTCATACAGCACAGCTTCCTATAAGGTTCATCTTTGTCTTTCCATTTATTTTGCCATGCTGGTGTGGAAATGCTACAGGCTAGGTATTAGATATTGTTCATGATAAACCTCTTCAAGCCTCCGGACACCTATATCGTCCGTATTTCCAAAAGGAATTGATCGTATATTGCTGCAAAATACAGACCAAACAAGACAGTCTATAGCAACAATAACTTTTAGTATGAAGGTTACGGTAGTTAGCATGCTAGCTTAAGGTGACCAGATTTTCTAAATTCAAACCGGGGCCATTTTGAGTTTGGCGGTCAAAATCTCATTAACGTATCCACTTTTCTTCACTGTTAAAGAAAAAAGGGGGACAATTCTGGTTCAATGTGATTCGTACATTTTAACTGTTGGATACAAACAGAAGGACAATAGCTCAAAGGTCTTTTATTTTGAAACTCTACATCAGATTGTCCTGATTTTCTCTGATTGACTAGATGGGGTGTCCTGCTATCACCCTGAAGTGAAATAAGTATTTGATTGACTTCGAATGACTCTTTGATTATGGACAGTTTCCATTAAATAATAATCAAAATATAGATGGACAATAGATCTAATTTTAAATTTTAAATAGCATACATTTTAAATTCTGCTTCAGAAAGTAATGTTATTTTAGGAGTGTTGTGAGATGGTGTCAACATCAATTGAAATTAGTCACCCAGTGGAAATGTCAGATACGTCTTCATAACTGTATACTTACATTTTACATTCACTCAGTTATAATGTGGTAGTTATATGTAGTACATATTTCACATATAGTAGTACATATTTCTTAATTTAAGCTCCAGTATATATGAATATGTTTGGTGTGTTTTTTAGGTATATGTGTTATTGACCGAATAAACGCTTTTATTTTGAAGGCAGTTTTTACAGGCCTCTACCGTAATGCATAGGATATTCGCGCACCGCAATACAACGTGCGGGCTGGCTTGACTGTGTTTTCCGAAGTGGGGGCTGGCTTGACCGCAGTCTGTTTACCCAGTGTTTTCTGACATGAAACATTTTATTTCACCTTCCTCTGTGTTTTTAACGTATATTAAAAAACGGGGACATTTCCGGGCACAGTTTCAACCGGGGATAGGCCAATACAAACGGGGACTGTCCCCGGAAAACGGGGACGTCAGGTCACCCTATGTTAGCTACATATAATAGCATGTCCCTGTCTAAAGCCAAATAAACAATGCACAGTTTTGGGTTAAAGCCTGTTTCTTGATGGAAAAAACAAACTAGAGGTAAAACATTTTAAGTATTTGTTTAGTATCTCCGGACATATCATCAAACACCTCGTGAATATGTGTGTGGCGTTTATTTTTGAGGAAGTGTGTTTTCGTTTAATTATAGTGTCACAATGTTGTTTTCTTCCACATTTTATTTCCACTTTTTATCACCACTTACTTCCTTTGGTGGAGGATGTAAAGTCAATACATAGAAAAGCTATCAATGTCTCATCTTTTAACTTAAGATGAGAGGAAATTGCCAGGAAAAACAATTTGTTGGAGAAAACAGACCTGTCCTTAGATTCCAATAAGAGCTGCATATTTTTAGATTGGGACATGAATGGAATACAAGCATCAAATTAGCATTTTGATCAGATATCTATAAATGTTAAATATTCACAGTTGAGAAATACTTTGTCCTTTCGTTCTAGAAATAGCTTTTCCGAAGGGTGAAAGCAAATAATATCGGTACCTTTGGGGAAACCTTCATCAACATACGAAAGACAGAACATCATGTGAAAACACTTGGTCCATTTAAAGGACTTCAGGTAACACTATCCTGTCTTGAAGTGTCAACAACACTTTAACCTAAGTTACCCTCGTCATCTTGTAAAAAAGAAATGCATGAATGAAGCCACTGTGAAATACTTGGGAGATATAAGTTTGAATGGCATCTGTAATCATTATTTAATACACTGCCATCAAGGGGACATATAACCAAACCCTTACAGTACATACTAAATCATGATAAATACAATAGAGTGGTTCAGGAATGAGTCCTAAAACCCAAAATTACTCAGCATGTTAAAGCCCCCATGTCATGCTTCTCCGGTTATCACCCGTCCCCTTGTGTTATGAAGGTTTTCTGCATGTGAACGGTCTGTAGTCTCAAACCCTCAAAGTGCACCCTGTAGCGAGTAGAAACTCTCACACAGAGAAGACCTGTCTGCTGCCCCAGAACGCCTCGTTGGAGGTTTCTCTTTTTCCATTGTTTGCTTCCTGGGTTCTGTGACGTGTGAACACCTAGATCAACAACACATGACCGGATTGGCCCAAATGGACCAATCCGCGGAGCCCCTCACTCACCAGGACCCCTTGGCTAACTAACAGGGAGTCCCATTGACTTGCATAGAGCTCCCTGGCTGGTAACAGACGAGTTGGGATGGTGGAGAAACGCTCTCCACAGACCCATTGACTCACAGCGTTATCAACCTTTTTCTTTCTCGATATCAAGCCACACTTATTGTTTTTACTTCGGCTGTGAGTGTGTGTGTGCTCAGGATGAGTTTCGCTTGTTCTCACTGTATCGCCGACCCGGAAACCTGTCCGCTCCTCGCAGCACCGAGCCTCGCAACGTCCCGACCAATCAGAGCACAGTGGGCTCACAGGGAGGGGGGGGGCAGGAGCTCCAACAAGCCGTGTAGGACAGAGAGTGAATACACACACTATACAGAGATGCTGTGAGAAACCAATGTGAGTTTGGAACATTGAACAATTTAAATCTATTCTAGTCGACCTCAACGATGGAATTATGATCTGTAGAAATGGCCGTGACATGGGACCTTTAAGTGGATTTTCATATATTGTTCTACGACAAAATACGACATTACTGCACCGCTCTATTTGTCGTCTTGTAAGCAGGTATGGGAAAAGGCAAACCACCAATTTGATTGAAACATGTAGATGTTGGAGTTGTAGGCGGCAGGCTTCATTACACAATATCAAATTAATACTAAGAGACATTTCTTATGTTGTACAGAAAACTTTACAAACAAAGAACAGTTGTACTTCCTGTAAACTATTGGACACCACAGACATACCGTATCAACACATCAGTGGCTTCTTTTAGCCACAATCAACTCTTTGTGGCTTTACACTAAATGGTTGTTCATCCATAGATCAGATAATACTCTGATATCTGTATATCTTTTCCTATTTTTATAAATTAACTAAGTGCAGATATACATTTGGCACACTGAGGTGGTATTGCCATCTGGATGAGGCTTTTTTTTATTTTGTATGATGCAGCCTTTAAATTAGTTTTTATCTCACACATACTGAAGTTAGTGCAAATTATATAACTCCCAATAACTCTGTTTTTCCTCAGAGGAAAATATCTATATTGTAGAACAAAACAGTTCAAAGAGACTTATTGATAAACTAAGATGTGAGACATGCATTTTATTATTTCAGTACTTTGAAAGCCTTTTCCTTTGCTGTACATTGAATATCCTAGATTACCGTCAGGGGGCCGCATGAAGTGAGCTGAATACTTGATCCTATTATTTTCTCAAGTTCTTAAGTTTATTATCTGTCTGTGCTTAGCTGGCTAAGTTGTCTGTTGTATATTTTAGCATAGCATTAGCCTCTATATAGTCCGCCTTCATTTTTATCCTCTTCAAAACACAAGAAGAAGCTTTTCCACATCTGTGCCAAGCCAGGCTTAGCCGGGCCAGATCACTATACACACCTTAATATGAACAAGATTAACCAAATCTCATTTTCCGAGCAACATCCTTCAGAAAGAATATATAAGCTGCGTTAAACCGCATCTTAGTGACACATACATTGTATAATACATGTTTCTGTCTTGTTTTTATATATGCATATGTCTATTTTAGCATTATAGAGGCCTTATTTAGCTTTTAAGGGGTTTCCCTCTCTTGTATTGTGTTTATTAGGTTTTAGTGCATATAAATGGTCTGCAAAGGAGAAAGTTCCCTCCAGAGGAAGTTCTCTCTACATACTGATATACACCTGAACATCAGCAGGAGAGGACTCTTTAAAGTAGAGACACTACATACTGATATACACCTGAACATCAGCAGGAGAAGACTCTTTAAAGTAGAGACACTACATACTGATATACACCTGAACATCAGCAGGAGAGGACTCTTTAAAGTAGAGACACTACATACTGATATACACCTGAACATCAGCAGGAGAAGACTCTTTAAAGTAGAGACACTACATACTGATATACACCTGAACATCAGCAGGAGAGGACTCTTTAAAGTAGAGACACTACATACTGATATCCACCTGAACATCAGCAGGAGAGGACTCTTTAAAGTAGAGACACTAAATACTGATATACACCTGAACATCAGCAGGAGAGGACTCTTTAAAGTAGAGACACTACATACTGATATCCACCTGAACATCAGCAGGAGAGGACTCTTTAAAGTAGAGACACTACATACTGATATACACCTGAACATCAGCAGGAGAAGACTCTTTAAAGTAGAGACACTACATACTGATATACACCTGAACATCAGCAGGAGAGGACTCTTTAAAGTAAAGACACTACATACTGATATACACCTGAACATCAGCAGGAGAGGACTCTTTAAAGTAGAGACACTACATACTGATATACACCTGAACATCAGCAGGAGAGGACTCTTTAAAGTAGAGACACTACATACTGATATACACCTGAACATCAGCAGGAGAGGACTCTTTAAAGTAAAGACACTACATACTGATATACACCTGAACATCAGCAGGAGAGGACTCTTTAAAGTAGAGACACTACAAACTGATATACACCTGAACATCAGCAGGAGAGGACTCTTTAAAGTAGAGACACTACATACTGATATACACCTGAACATCAGCAGGAGAGGACTCTTTAAAGTAGAGACACTACATACTGATATACACCTGAACATCAGCAGGAGAGGACTCTTTAAAGTAGAGACACTACGTACTAATATACACCTGAACATCAGCAGGAGAGGACTATTTAAAGTAGATACACTACATACTGATATACAGCTGAATATCAGCAGGAGAGGACTCTTTAAAGTAGAGACACTACATACTGATATACACCTGAACATTAGCAGGAGAGGACTCTTTAAAGTAGAGACACTACATACTGATATACACCTGAACATCAGCAGGAGAGGACTCTTTAAAGTAGAGACACTACATACTGATATACACCTGGACATTAGCAGGAGAGGACTCTTTAAAGTAGAGACACTACATACTGATATACACCTGAACATCAGCAGGAGAGGACTCTTTAAAGAGACACTACATACTGATATACACCTGAACATCAGCAGGAGAGGACTCTTTAAAGTAGAGACACTACATACTGATATACATCTGAACAGAATAAGTCTTCTTTAAACATAGTATTCCCATGACTATCAATATATGTTTTAAGTGTCACAAACAATGAAGGGAGACAATCCTTTATTATGGATGCAATATCATTTAAAATTGTTCTCAAAGTATTTTATATATTTACACCCTTATATGTCTCTTTAATTTTTTCAGCATTAAACATGTCCCTATTAATTTATGTAAAACATGTCGCATTACAGGCCCTTTAAGTTACTTATACATTACCATATTTCCCTCACTGCCGGTCACCATGCTGAGTCTTTGAAAATAAATAAGAGAGATATATGACAGTGATTTCCACAGCAAGCCGACAGGAATGCCACAACTAAAGCAGCAGGGCATGAAATTACCTACTTTATCATATCCCGGTGGATAATTGTTTTTGTTATGGCTCTCTCTCCGTTGGCAGAGAGGTCACAGCGTTGGTGTAGCAGCAGCTGCAGCTTTCCTTTTCTTTATTATTTTTAGCTCGGTGTCGCCTTTCTGGCACGATATCTCAATCTGGGGGACTTAGCACTGCTTAGGGTTTTTTTTTGTGTTCGGCAGTGTGTGTCACAGTGATATGTGTGAGCGGCTGTGGATTCATGTGCAGTGCGTTGGAGTGTGTCGTACACATATGGCCATCAGTTATTTTGTATTTAAACAGCACCAGAGGTAGCGACACCTGCGCTGGCCGGAAGCCTGGAGACAAATAATAATTTGTACTGCATTCCCACTGCAGCATTTAGGCCAGATGTGGCCCAATTATCACAGGACAGGAGTCAGGCTCTTTAGATCTGTCCACCTGTAGCTCTTTCTTAAAGGTCACCTATGATGCACAATACACTTTTTCACGTCTCTTCTACATCAACATGTGTCCCCTCTGTGGAAAGAGACTCTGAAAGTTTCAGGAAGAAAGATTCTCTCTCTTTTTGTCCTGATCCATTTCTATAAAAACCTGAGTGAAAATGAGTTGATCAGATTTTGGCTACTTTATGATGTCATAATGATTTTTTGGCTTGTAACCATTAGCCAATCACCAACCAAGGTAACCCCCCCCCCACCTCCCCGAAAACGTATCACCTGAATCTCCTCCTAGAGCACCCTTAGGCGCGTTCACACCAGAGTATTTGTACCCGTACTTTTCCCGTTTAGTTCCGTTAGTGCCTGAATTTTACGTTCACACCAAAAAGAGAACTTAGTACCCCCATTTTTAGTGCCTGCTCGAGAGGTGGTACTATCCTGGGGAGAAAGAAGTACCAATTTCTGATTGCTGGGCGAATTGCAAACCACGCCCCATAAAACTCTGAAAACTTTTGTGAAGCCGCCCTTGTATTTGCTGGCATTAGCATTATTGGCATTAGCATTAGCCCCACGCACCAACGGAGAGAGAATAACTTATGGCAACACAAAAGAAAACATGGGAGCGACGGAGATGAGGAGGTGTCGGCGTGCTGGCGATTTACTCGGAAGGCTTCCAGCCGGGGACTTCGGGCGGCAGTATACGCCGTGAAGTTGTTTGCGGCCTGCCAGTAAACCCAAAGCAGAAGAAGAAGAAGCGACGTCACCGCTTCATTTGCCTAATCTTCCCTCAGGGATTTATTCAGGTGTGAACGCGATCTGTACTTAGTGCCCTGGGGTACTAAGTGCCCTGGGGTACTAAGTGCTGGCACTAAGTGCTGGCACTAAGTAGGGCAAAGTACTTGGTGTGAAAGGGGCTCTTGTGTCCTTTGTAACCAAATCTCTCTCAGAGGGGCGTGGGGAGTGGCTCCTTTTTTCATCTAAAGTAACAGACAGAGAATCAGCACTTTGGAAACAGGGCTGAAACAGAGGGGCAAACAAACAATTCTGATTTGTGAAAGTTAAGTCTCAAAATGATAGTTATACAACACGTTTTCTCCAACTAGCTTTGTTTTCTTGTACCTTGTCTGTAGGCTATACATTGTGTGTATTCATATTATATTATTAGTTAGCTTATTAGTAGTAGCCCTTATACATGATATATACATATGGGATTAAGAATGTCAAACAACAACGCATACATTGAACATGCTTAAGGCTGAATTGCTTTTTCTTACTTTCAATTATGTTTATAGTAGGACGTATGCTATTCAGTACATTTCATAAAGTTACAGCATTATACATTTGACATGTGAGCAAGTTTGAAGCATCACCATTTGAATGTCCAGGGTCACGTCTCACATGTAAAGAGACATGATGCCACATGACGTTCTGTCAAATGCTCATGTTATTAAAGTAAAATCAGAATTGAATGTTTTTTTATAGCGTGCACTATCAAACAAACCCTAACCCTATATGCGTCTGTCCATATTTGTTTCTTTCCATTTCTGAAAACGGTACTTCCTGTCTGCATAAAGCCTTGAATGATTTCCTTTTTTCTCATACCGCACCAGAAGGGCTTTTAATCAAGTTCCATCCTTCATACATTTGCTGCTGCTTCGCTGCATCTGGACTTAATCCAGATACAGCTTGATTTGTGGTGTGTGTTTCCAGCAGCAGGTGACTCACACTGGGAGACATGTCCAATAAACAAGCTTGTTTTTATGCACCAACAACACAGAGTGCATTCATGAGTCTGACTGTCTGACAGATGCAGAGGGGGAACATTACCAGAGGCTTTCCATGTAAATAAAACACTCCGTTAGCCGCATAAAGCCAGGTGTTAACGTGATCATAAATTATTTTACCATCCACACACGTCCTGATGGACCTTATATCTGCATTTCGAATGTTACAGCCAAGTTGACATGTAAATGATTCCTTACGGGTTGTAAAAAGAATCAAAACTAGCTGCACCTTCAGTGGGTGTTTAATTCAAGTCGTAAAGCATAACTGGAACAAACCGCTTTTGTTTTACGATGCATTTAACTGATCCCAAACCAAACACGAGGTATCTGTGTTTCCTATCTACAGTCCGCGGCTCTCCAATCTCTACAGCTGCAAGCGCCCGATTAGAGCCCTTCATT
Organism: Champsocephalus esox; assembly: GCA_036324585.1. Classification (NCBI taxonomy): domain Eukaryota; kingdom Metazoa; phylum Chordata; class Actinopteri; order Perciformes; family Channichthyidae; genus Champsocephalus; species Champsocephalus esox. Next base: position 34,031,396 of record CM070497.1, read on the forward strand.
TGTCCCTCGTTACCGTAACAACCATTTCCATGCTCCAGGTCAGAGGGCGTTAGCAGCGGTGACCTCGGCGACCTCGTTGAAAATACGGCAATTAAGTGTGATTGCAGCAGCCCGCCTTCATCACTGCGATCAATACAAGGGTCGATGGGGATTGATAGGAACTTTGTGTTGTTAGGCTCGGATTAGAAAGCCATCAAAGGTGACTGCAAATGGCTGTCGGTGTCTAAGAGACTCACCCCAGTGCATGCTGGGTATATTTTCAAGCTGCTGTTTATCAGTTTAATTATTTATTCACTTTATTATTGGTTGTTTCACAACAAATTATCATTCAGCCCCTTTTAGAGCCTGTGCTGTGTGGTACTGTTGGTCAGTAGGTGAATAGAGTTGCTCTGTTTTAACATAGTAACATCCTCTTTGGTGTTTAAACTAGTAATATTATAATAAATGAGCCTTTCCTGTCATCCGCATGCTATGGAAAAGACGCAGTAAGGACACGAGGAGATGAAGAATGTACCAATATAGGTTTTTTTATCGCCTAACAATCATGTCTTTGAACTGGGGTCACTTATTGGATTATTTAAAGGTGGGGTAGGTACATTTCAGAAACCGGCTCGAGATACACTTTTTGTTATATTCCATGGAATGCTCTAAACATCCCGATAGCAACGAAGATCTGAAGTGCTTTGACAACAAATACATAAAAAAATGTCATCTGTGGAAGCCGTAATACTGTAACAAGTATTACAGGGTTGGATTGCCGCCCTGTCTGTCAGCCTTCCATCTCGTGCACGCACACATGTATCTCGTGCCCTCATTGGGCGTGCCGTCATTGGGCGTGCATTGCAGCAGTACTTCAATGACTCGCCAGCAACAGGCGGCCACTTTCACCCGTCTGCTGACGTCATGGTCGCGTTCATGTGTGTTGGAGGAGGTGCTCTGTGAGGAAGTCTGAAGGAAGGGGTGGATTCTTTTCGGCTGTGTACTTTCAAATTTTAGTGCACTCGAGCCGGTTTCTGAAACTTACCTACCCCACCTTTAAGCCTCTGTCTCACGATAGGTGTGTCGTGTATAACATGTTAACATGATGTATGGTTCAGGTTATGATCCTGCAACATAAAGCTATACGAAAACTGCTTTCACTCAGACGCCAATTAGCAGTGTGTGTGTATGTGTGTGTTAGTTGAGGTGAAAATAAGAGGTGATAGTCACAGCGTGGTTTATCTGCTGATGTCACAGAGGAAACACCTCAGTATTAATTACAACACTCTGTATCTGTGCATTACAGAGGAATTAAATCACAGCTCATTCCCCAAAAGTAATCAAAAGACACTTCAGTGCTGAATTATCTTGTCAGATCACCTGAGCTCAGAATAAGTATTGTGTCCATCAAAGAAAAACGGAAGCTCACAGCCATCTAACAAAGAGAAGCTGCTGAACACAAATACCTGTACTTTCTACTTCTTACATGTAGAACACAAATACCTGTACTTTCTACTTCTTACATGTTGAACCCAAATACCTGTACTTTCTACTTCTTACATGTTGAACACAAATACCTGTACTTTCTACTTCTTACATGTTGAACACAAATACCTGTACTTTCTACTTCTTACATGTTGAACCCAAATACCTGTACTTTCTACTTCTTACATGTTGAACTCAAATACCTGTACTTTCTACTTCTTACATGTTGAACACAAATACCTGTACTTTCTACTTCTTACATGTTGAACTCAAATACCTGTACTTTCTACTTCTTACATGTTGAACCTAAATACCTGTACTTTCTACTTCTCACATGTTGAACTCAAATACCTGTACTTTCTACTTCTCACATGTTGAACACAAATACCTGTACTTTCTACTTCTTACATGTTGAACTCAAATACCTGTACTTTCTACTTCTTACATGTTGAACCTAAATACCTGTACTTTCTACTTCTCACATGTTTGAACTCAAATACCTGTACTTTCTACTTCTTACATGTTGAACAAAAAAATACCTGTACTTTCTACTTCTTGCATGTTGAACTCAAATACCTGTACTTTCTACTTCTTACATGTTGAACCCAAATACCTGTACTTTCTACTTCTTACATGTAGAACACAAATACCTGTACTTTCTACTTCTTACATGTTGAACTCAAATACCTGTACTTTCTACTTCTTACATGTTGAACTCAAATACCTGTACTTTCTACTTCTTACATGTTGAACTCAAATACCTGTACTTTCTACTTCTTACATGTAGAACTCAAATACCTGTACTTTCTACTTCTTACATGTTGAACTCAAATACCTGTACTTTCTACTTCTTACATGTTGAACTCAAATACCTGTACTTTCTACTTCTTATATGTAGAACACAAACACCTGTACTTTCTACTTCTTACATGTTGAACTCAAATACCTGTACTTTCTACTTCTTACATGTTGAACTCAAATACCTGTACTTTCTACTTCTTACATGTTGAACTCAAATACCTGTACTTTCTACTTCTTACATGTAGAACACAAATACCTGTACTTTCTACTTCTTATATGTAGAACACAAATACCTGTACTTTCTACTTCTTACATGTTGAACCCAAATACCTTTACTTTCTACTTCTTACATGTTGAACACAAATACCTGTACTTTCTACTTCTTACATTTTGAACACAAATACCTGTACTTTCTACTTCTTACATGTTGAACACAAATACCTGTACTTTCTACTTCTCACATGTTGAACCCAAATACCTGTACTTTCTACTTCTTACATGTTGAACCCAAATACCTGTACTTTCTACTTCTCACATATTGAACTCAAATACCTGTACTTTCTACTTCTTACATGTTGAACCCAAATACCTGTACTCTTAAACACGAGTATCTGTACTTCTACTTGAGTAAAGGATGTGTGTACTGCCTTCTCTGGTCATAACTGAATTTAAGTCAACATCTCTGTTGTTTCAGAGTTATTTACCCGCCATTCCTGATAACTAAATCCGTTCCACTTTCCAGGAATGTACTTGATTAAAGTTTCTGAAAATCAAAGATAGTACGCTTCGTTTCTGTTATTCTGTCCACTCCCTGCTGCGGACATTTCCCTCTGCACTGTATATCTGTAACAGAACAAACATGGCCTGTAGTGTGTGTGTGTGTGTGTGTGTGTGTGTGTGTGTGTGTGTGTGTGTGTGTGTGTGTGTGTGTGTGTGTGTGGTATTACACAAGACTGCTAATAAATACACTCCGTCTTAAAGTTATTTCTGCCCAGAGCCTGAGGTCTGAAGTGTGTATGGAGTTACATGAGGCTGGTAATAAATAGACGTTTAGAGATAAGACAACGAAGATTTCTCCTCTTCCTCCTGCCGTGATGGAGATGGAGCGAGGAGCAGAGTAAAGCGATTAGGTTTTATTATTTTCTCCAGACTCCGGGCCCCTGCTTGATTAAATTAAAGCCTGTAGCGGCTTGTCTGCACACAGAGGGGTCAGAACCAAACAGAACAGAATATCTCAGGGGGAAGCAGCGAGATAAATGCAATACGATAGATGATATGGTTTGTGACGAGCGTGTGAACGGCTGAGTGTTCATGATGTGTCTGGGAAATCTGTACTTTGGAGTTTGTAGTGAGATACATGGGTCTGATATGTCTGGGAACCAACAATACAAGGTCTTATCAATCAATCAATCAATGTGTATTTATATAGCCCAATGTCACATATGCTACATTTGTTTCAGTGGTCTTCACAGTGTGTACAGAATATCAGTACGACAATACGACACCCTCTGTCCTTAGACCCTCTGTCCTCAGACCCTCTGTCCTCAGACCCTCTGTCCTTAGACCCTCTGTCCTCAGACCCTCTGTCCTCAGACCCTCTGTCCTCAGACCCTCTGTCCTTAGACCCTCTGTCCTCAGACCCTCTGTCCTTAGACCCTCTGTCCTTAGACCCTCTGTCCTCAGACCCTCTGTCCTTTGACCCTCTGTCCTCAGACCCTCTGTCCTTAGACCCTCACATCGTACAAGGAAACACTTCCAGAGAAACCTCACAGTTTAAAGGGGAACATGGGAGAAACCTCAGGGAGAGCAACAGAGGAGGGATCCCTCTCCCAGGACGGACAGACGTGCAATAGACGCCGTGGGTCAATCGAAGAGATAATACATTTTACAGCATGTAGACCGAATGTTAGGAAATGCATGTGTCTGTAATGAGAAGATGAATCCACGAGGATGTCAGCTACAATCCTGAGGAAGCCAGGGAAGTAGTGTGATGAGAGTCAGGCAGGACCGGAGAGACAGGTTCAGCCACAACTCGAAGTCCAAGACTCAGATCAGGACTCAGGATCAGGACTCAGGACTCAGGACTCAGGATCAGGATCAGGATCAGGACTCAGGACTCAGGATCAGGACTCAGGACTCAGGACTCAGGATCCCAGCGTAGATAGACACCAAAAAGAAATGTGGGGAAGCTGGGTTATTGGGAACATGAGAGAACACGGGTACAGACAGACAGAAGGAAGAAGTAAGGTGTCCCTGACAGTCTAAGTCTATAGCAGCTAAACTAGGGGCTGAATCTAATCAGCCCTTATCAAAAAGGAAGATCTTAAGCGCTCTTAAAAAAATTAAATAATAAAATATATACATTTTTGTCAGATGAATGGACTTGTACAGACTCTTATGGCACTACTTATACTTCTATTCTATTTTATTGTATTTACTTGCCCTATTGTATCTGTTTTATTGTGCTGCACTGTTGGAGGAGGAGCCTGTGACCTCAGATGTTCATCGACATAACTACACTGTACCGTAGCTACTGTATGCACGAATGACAATACAAGCCTTGCATCTTCAATTGAATTGAATGAGGATTGTGTTTGTTAATTAAAAATACATTAAATAATTTATTTGATAAACAAGAAGAAAACATGACTTAATCCTGAAAGCAATAATATGAGTCTTTTTTTTAATAACTTCTTGAAAAAGTAATAAGAAATGTGTGAGAGAAGCTGCCTCAGCATTGACATTGAGATAATATCATACTTAATTAATAAAATAGATATAAATAGGTTTGTAATTCTCGTATCAAAAGTAATACAATCATCATTATATTGTATTGATTACATTTATCATTTGTGTAAAACTGTTTTTTATGTATGTTGTATTTATTTAACATTAGATTGACTTAATGATCTCAATTTTGGAAATTGTTTTGTCACAGCAGCTTATACGCATGCATTGCAAACAACTTAAAAAGCAACATACACTATCAAATGAACTTAATTAGTAAATATATACATAGTAAAATATACAGTTTATCAATAGATATTCACAGAATATGCAGATACTATAAGATAAGATAGTATTTTATTTATTGATCCTAATTCGGGAAATGTTGCAGCCGCATACAAATACATGGCATTGTACAATAACAATTAAAGACAAGAAATAAACAAGAAAATATACATGTTTTGAATTAACCAATTAACAATAATAAGATATAAAGCAAGGTATTATATATACATAAGTATGTGACAGATAGAATATTACATTTTAAACTGAATATATACATAGTAAAATATACAGTTTATCAATAGATATTCACAGAATTTGTCAGATTACACTATAAAATAAGATAGTATTTTATGTATTGATCCTAATTCGGGAAATGCTTGTGTTGCATGGCATTGTACAATAACAATTAAAGACAAGAAATAAACAAGAACATATACATGTTTTGAATTAACCAAGGTATTATATATACATAAGTATGTGACAGATGGAATATTACATTTTAAACTGAATATATGCATGTATAATTAAGCAATAGCTCACGACAGGCCGTGGTATATGCTCATTATATCACAGCTAAGGGGCGTGGTTCGGCCCGACGCGAAGCGGAGGCAGGCAGTTTGCTTTTCAGCCCAACGATATACTGTTTTTCTCAGACGCGGAGGGATACTGACTTGTTGTGAAAAGTAACTTACAATTCTACCCGTGGTATACGCTCAGAAAATCAGATTGCTTGATTTTACTTGTCCGTTTTATAATGTACAATAGACCAAGCTACTTTTAAGAAGCCATAGGCATAGGATACTATTTGCAGCGAGGTACAGTGTGATCGTTGGGGTTTCAGCAGTTCAGGCTCCATGAGTTAATGATTCCTCTCCTGCAGCAGCGCAAGGTTTATTAAGACATGCTCTTATCATGTCGACCCTCTCAGGGTAAAGGTTTCATTAAACGCACCGCCATCAGGTCATGTGGGAGTTTAACTCGAGTAAATGTCATCGTTACCCAGAGACCCAGGTGGCTGAAACCCAGCTCGACTATTTGCATCCTCCTAATGAACAGGAAGAACGTCTGCATATCAGCAATTTGGAGAAGATAAGTTTCCGTTGGCTCCAGCTGGAGACAGTTATCACAAAACTCACAAACGATGCCAAATGATAGAGTGCTCGTGTGCCAACAATCATGTTTAACTGTTGAATCTCTCATGTTGAAATCAAACCCCGAAGTTGGAGAATATGACTCAATGTGCACAAATTGACTAATAACTAAATGACACACTGTCTCAGCGAGCAAACAGAAACACCGCGGCGCAGTAATCAACTCCCCGAAACAATCAGCTGCCGAGTTTAGATGAGCAGTTCACAGTCAGCATCGCAACACATCTGAACAGTGGAACATTAGCAATATAATAAGCAGGAAGGATGAGCAATCTACGCGTTTCTAGTGTTATCTTAATTGTGTTTTATTGTAGGTTTCTCAATATGGATCCACTGATATTTCTCAATCTTTAATATTAATGTTTTTCAGAGATCTAGGCGAACCGGAGAAACATTACGTTACATGTCACTTGTTAGACTTACATACTCAGTGCTGTGCAGGGACGTGCACAGACATTTGGAGGGGCTATTGCTCTAAACTGGAAAAGGCCCCCGCCCCCCCCGATAAAAAACACAATACCTTGTTTTTAATGTAAAAGAAACCAAATGATTATTACATCAACTACATTGAACAGTAATTCACATCTCATAACAAAATAAGCTCAGTTTACGTGCATTCGGTGACTCGATTGTAAAAATGAAAACCAGGGACATGTTTTGTTTTGCGGTCCATATCTCATTAAAATATCTAATGTTAGGAACTATTAAAGACAAAATGAGGACAATTCTGTTCTAATGTAGTTTGAGCTTTGGAACTGCAGACATACTGATAAAATAGGGCCTCTAACTAATTACCTTAAATAAACTCACTCATTAATTAAACCAGTTCAATACGCATTATTCTTATCATTCTTTATGAGCGCAGTAACGGTAAGGTATCTAATTACTTATTTAGTATTCCATAACTTAGCAACAGAGATGGTCAAACTAAAGTGATAGAGACATGGCAGAAATCCTACAATGAAGCGGGACCTTGAACTGCTCACCCGTGAGAGGGCGATCAAGAGAAGAGAGCGAGCGGCGCGTTGAGGGAGGTTACAGATGAGAAGACACAGAAACACAGAAGCACAATAACAACAAGTAGGCTATATTTAGGTGTTTTTTTGTAAATAACCGACGGTATCAAGAGGAAGTAAAGTCCCCTGGTGTGTCCCTTATACCCTGACTGCCATGAGACAACTCAAAATCAAGTTTCAAAATCCGACACTGAGGTGGTCTTAACGCACCGGCAGATGGCAGCGCTGACAAAGCGTGTTTCCCGCAGCGAGACGCTACGATACTAATTGTGGGTTTATCTTGTTGATTCGGCCACAACAGAACCAATAAAAACAAACTCTCGCTCTGTCCAGAGCGGGCAGGTCAGACAAAAAGGCCAAACAGGCCGTTGCCCGGGCAACATTAGCCCGTACCTGTGCACGTCCCTGGTACTGTGGACAATCCCCACAGGAGCAATTTAGATGAAGTGTCTTTCCTAGGGACACAACAACATGCTGACTACAGTGGGGTTTGAACCTGTGCCCCCCTGATCCAAACACCAACACACAACCCACTGCACCACACGCCTCTTAAACTCAGAAGCAAAGAGAGTGACTGAGAGTTCCTCCCGGTAACGGTAACTTGATGTGGTTCAAAGTGTATTTACAGAGGAATGCTATGTCTATGTCCAAATCAACGATATGGTTTAATACTGACGATCCAATGCAATGTCCGGCAGCGGCTCAGTCAGTGGGGGCTTGGACTGTGAGCCGTAGGGTCGCCGGTTCAAGTCCCCGACCAGACCTAAATATGGAGTGTGGACTGCTACTTGGAGAGGTCCCAGTTCACCTCCTGCCCTGCCACCCTTGAGCAAGGCATCAATAGCTGCCCACTGCTCCTAGTACTAGACTCCTGGTGCTAGGATGGGTTAAAAGCAGAGAACACATGTCGCTGTGTGCTGGGTGCTCTGCATGATGTGACCATTAGAGAGGGGTTCATCCCTCCCCGTTCTATTCTATTCCAACGCTTGGGGAAATCACTCCATAATGACCACCATCTTGTATACAACTGTTGAGATCACCACAGAGGTACATTGTGAACTACATTCAGTATCACGCTGAATATCACGTCAACCTTCACCACCCTGCCGTATGCTACCTGCGAGTCCATGAGACTAACACGGGCAATGTCAAAGATAATGAACAACATATAGAAAACTGTGACAAATGGGAACATGAGTTATAAATACCTCGGAGAGTGTGTACAGAAACAGAAACAGAGGACATTGTTGAGCATGTTTTAAAATTGTCTCATGCCTTACTGCTTGGTTCTCTGAAAAGCAGCTGGTACATCTGCCTCAAAATCAAAAAACGAAATCATCACAACAGCCTCGCTGATGATTGGCTCAATGGTTCCTTGTACTCAGATGTTTCACACACGGTGGCAGAAGAGAAACACGTGGAAGCGCTGTTGAAACACTGGTTGTACCACGTTGCAATTCATCCACCATCAAAGTTAATAAAATATCACACGATTAGTATTTTACCTTCTTCAAATGTATCCATTTTGCTTCACCATTGGAACGCTTCACGGTGAAACTATAGACCGTTTGATTGGTTTGTGTCCGTACATCCACGGCTCAGTCATCATTTATATCAAAAGCTCACGTCAAGATTCCTAAGAAACTTGCAGTGGAAACTAATCACTATATTGGGCGGACTGTAATAAGACATCTTACACACGTTCCTTTTCTGTCGGTATGACTTTGAAAATGGCTGAACATGTTATGGCTCCGACCAGGATTAACTGGGGTGAACTGCAATGACCCCATGACCTTTCTTCAGGCCTCTGTACCCGGACACACTCTACATCAATATTGCTGTAATTAGCTTATTCGTTATTCTCGCGTCCAGGAGAGAAGCTTAGGGTAAATGAGACCAATGGAGTCTCTCTCGCATCAGGTTCAAATGGGTACTTTAATTAAAATGGCGCAGTAATGTTACAAGCAGAGATATGGTTCAGAGAGAGAAACTGCAGTTCCCTCTCGCGGTCGCGGCCGTGAAGAAAGAGCCTCCACAAAGCTCCGTCACCATATCTCATTTGGCTCCTCCTCTTCAATGGCGGCTGTGGCGTAATCTTCCGCCCTCCTTTCACTAATCCGATATCGCACATAACAGAGGGTTTTGACATTGTACATTCAATACATAACTACTTTCTCCTCATATTCTCTCTCATGACTTTTTATTTAAACTTCACTATTTTTGGGGTAACGCTAGCCGCTGCCATGTTTACCGAGACGCCTGCCTTCTAGTGGGTTGCCAGGTTTGCGGGCACGGCGCTATAATCAAGTTTTTCGAAAAAACGAACCGTAATATATCACTAGAAAAACAAAACGCAAATATTTAATTTTTAAAAGTCAAGTCATCTGTCTCAAGCTTAAGTCAAGTCTCAAGTCGTGAATACCAAGTCAAAGTCAAGTCAAGTCTTTTATCGATGTTAGTCAAGCAAGTCTCAAGTCCAACACTATGCGACTCGAGTCAAGTCATGTGACTCGAGTCAAGTCATGTGACAGTACACATGACCTCATGGATGAAAAGTTCAAATATCTCTCAGTGTGTAAACCCAGTCAATGGGACCGTCCATTTCAAGTTCAAATGAAACTAAAATGAAAGAAGATGGAAGCATTTGAGGTAATAAAAGGCTTCAGAGCACATGTGATGTTAAAGAGACAGAGACGCAGGGAGACACAGAGATGGACCGTAAAGAGACAGAGACGCAGGGAGACACAGAGATGGACCGTAAAGAGACAGAGACGCAGGGAGACACAGAGACGGACCGTAAAGAGACAGAGACGCAGGGAGACACGAGACGGACCGTAAAGAGACAGAGACGCAGGGAGACACGGAGACGGACCGTAAAGAGACAGAGACGCAGGGAGACACAGAGACGGACCGTAAAGAGACAGAGACGCAGGGAGACACAGAGACGGACCGTAAAGAGACAGAGACGCAGGGAGACACAGAGACGGACCGTAAAGAGACAGAGACGCAGGGAGACACAGAGACGGACCGTAAAGAGACAGAGACGCAGGGAGACACAGAGACGGACCGTAAAGAGACAGAGACGCAGGGAGACACAGAGACGGACCGTAAAGAGACAGAGACGCAGGGAGACACAGAGACGGACCGTAAAGAGACAGAGACGCAGGGAGACACAGAGACGGACCGTAAAGAGACAGAGACGCAGGGAGACACAGAGACGGACCGTAAAGAGACGAGCTTGCTGAAAAAGAGCCGCTTCCTGTTTTGCATAAAGGGACATTCCCTCACGTTCTACCACTGAACGGAAATGACTCACCCTCCCATCTAGGCCATGTCATTCACACTGAAGCCCACCCTCCTGCTGCCTGGTCTGTGTGTGTGCGCGTGTGTGTGTGGGGGTGTGTGTGTGTGTGTGTGCGTGTGTGTGTGTGCGTGTGTGTGTGTGTGTGTGTGTGTGTGTGTGGGGGGGGTGTACGTGTGTGTGTGTGTGTGTATAAGCATGGGTGCTTTCCACTGTGTGTATTATGAGCTGGTTTTGGTTTTCTTCCAGCTACCTCAGAATACTGCTTCTCACATACCACGGCTATGAGATGATATACCACACACACACACACACACACACACACACACACACACACACACACACACACAAACTTCCCCCAGTCCAAATCGTTTTTTTAGGGTAGAAACTCAGACGGATATGAGTAGCCTAGAATTAAACTGAATTAAAGACTCGATTTGTGTGTGTGTGTGTGTGTGTGTGTGGTGTGTGTGTGTATCCAATGGCATGATCTCTACACAATTGGTGAGTGCCATTATGAAAAACTACATGGAAGAATTCTTGAAAAAAGGACACAGTCAAATCACTAATTAATATGCGAAGCTTTCAGGACACAGACATGTCTGAAAGGGTACAAAGATACAGACGGGTGACAACAACGTCTATTTCAAGCCGGCATCATTCAGGAGCACATCTGGAGCTCCCAACAGCTTCCACTGAAGGGAGGGTATTCCATGGGCTTTTGGGGTTTTTAATTGTTCATCTCCTTTACAGATATCTTGAACTCATCACTCGTGCCTTTACTCAGATTGTCTTCATGTTCAGTCCCGCATCTCACGTGTTATTTCATCCTCTTCAGCTTATTATCGCCGCCTCGTTCTGCCCTGGTTCCCTGTGTCCCTCTTCCAGGCAGTTATTAGCAGCCTAATTAATTCCATATGCTCACACTGTTAGCCCGGTGTCTTTCAGGCTCTCACAGACATGTGCACACATCAATCCAGGCTAAGTCTCTCTCTCTCTCTTCAGCCCTCGCACACGACCGCTTCCAGCCAGAACAATTAAGTTCCCATCAAAGTGGAAACAGAGGCCTTAAAGCTGGAAGGAGAAGTGACGGAGGTCCAGGGCAGCTGCAGAGGACACATATAGACATGAGACACACATCCTGCATGATGATGATGACATGTGCACATTCCCAAACATTCACCAGCGCCTAACAGAATCGTTTTTTATAATCCATCGATACAATCTTTCTAGAGCAAATACATGGTAAGAGGTTTCATCAAATAGTAGTTACGTTTGACCTGCCTGATTAAACCCTCAACAAAGCTAGATAATAGTTCACATTAACTTCGATAATATCTCAAAGTAGTCGAGGAAACATTCTAAAATTCTGTTTTACTACATGCTACAATATGTTACAGCTCCATACCGTAGTAGCACTCAAAGCGGACATGTTCTGCTCATTCTCAGGTTCATATTTGTATTTTATGGATTAGAGAAATTCCCTATGTGGGGAAGTTTGGGATTGTTGCCTCTGCAGACCATTGACATGCACCAAAGCCTCTTTAACACACTACAGGAAAGGAATACACCCCCAAAAGGACAAGAACGTCCGTTTAACCCTTTGGTTCAAGTCTCAAGCGTAATGTCAGACTGATGCGAATGTATGTTCAAATATATATCAAACCGTTTCCATTTGGAGTTTCCAACCACAACTTCACACACGCACTTAAATACAGTGACTCTCCCAGAGTTACATCTCTCCGACGTGCTGCAGTCAAATGTAGCCACGCCGGTTTGTTCGCCAGCCGCCTATACTTCTGCACTTTCCTCCCCCGCAGGCTTACTCAACCTCATGTTGAGCTGCTCATGATTTACAGCTAGTTCAGGGACGTGGAGAGACGTGATATCATTTCCTTTTTTACAGTCGCACACAAAAAAACCCTCTTTTGGCCGTGGACGACATTTGGCCAGCAATGACACACAGTTTTAGGAGTTTAAGCAATAAAAGATAACTCTATATTTAAGAGTTTATACGCCTATGAGAGCGGGTCTGTAAAGTGACCCTGCCCTGCTTCTCGGTCGCTTCGGGTACAGAAATAGATTTAAGGGCTTTCATTACAGCAGCGAGCGGTTATGCGGGGTTGTTGGACGGCCAGCTGCATGTGTGTGTGTGTGTGTGTGTGTGTGTGTGTGTGTGTGTGTGTGTGTGAGCGCGAGACTTTATACTGTGACTGTATACAACTGTGTGTGTGTGTGCGTGTGTGTGTGTGTGTGTGTGTGTGAGGCCAGGACCTAGATTACTTCCAGAAGCTGCGTTCCCCAGCCTGCTGTTTCATTACAGCTACAAAGCGACCGCACGGCTACACAGAGTGCAGAGTTGCAAAAACTTTCTTTTTTCTCCGCCTCTCGCTGCCTTTGTCCCCCGACCAGCTCCACTGCTTTCCTCTCTTTCATGGTTACGGCTGGAATGGGAATACACATCTGTGGAAATGTCTTTTTTTCTCCATGTTGGTATTTTCAGGGAGAAGCCGAGCCGGACTTATCCGATTTCAAACAATCTTGAATAAAAACTAATGTTGCTCCAACTTGGAACAACGACAGCTCTGAGAATCCAGCTGTTTGTTCAAGTTCAATATAATTCACAGCTACCATCTTGTCATCAAGTTAAATCACGTCTCACAACTTTGCACATTCTCAAATATATCGTTGGTGCTGTTTTGGGACAATTAACGCCTTTGTTTTGGTCCCAGCTGGAGTATCATACCCGTCAATCTAAAACAAACATGGTGTGAATGTGTGACGAGTTCATTCCAGTTTATTTGCAGTCAGTAAAGTTTACATCTAACAATCCTAAAACCTGGGAAGGACCTAAAAAACTGTAGCCTGGATGAGTCCTAAAACCCTGAAATGAGTCAGCATTTTAGCACTTCCTGTCACTTCCTGTCACTTCCTGTCAATGGGTTTTTGAATGGGTTTTTGGTTGTTAGCCTGAAATAAGGTCTGTGGTTAACGGAAGCTCGAGAGATAACGTTTTGTTCTACGACTTCAAATATGTAATAACCCACTTGTGAATTTAAAAATGGCGGTTGCTAACAACACGTTTAACATTAGCCACCTTTAGCTTAGCGGTGGTGACGTGAAGTCATGTGACCGTGCAGAACTGGAGTTCCTTTAAGACTTTTATTTTTGCCGCTGCTTTTAATTGAACTGTTCATATCTTAAACTGCACTGTAACTTTCATTCAATTATTTTTTATTTTATAATTTTAATTTTATTTTATCATCTTTTTAATGACTGTTTTAAATGCCTTCATTTCTTTGAATTGGCTTGTGTTGAAAAGTGCTATATTCATAAAGCGGTGATAATTAATATGTGAAGATTATCCTGCTAAACGTGTCAGTATCAAATTATTATATTCCAAAATCAAATGGAAAACTGCATTGCTTTGCACCGTGTATTGGATAAGACCTTTCCTTGATTGCTCCTTGCTACCCAGAAGACTTTGATTTAAACCGACATGTTTGTCTGTTAATTACAGGATGTGTGATCCAAGGTAAATATTAAGTGGCACTCAACAGTCACTAAACAATAAGTGGCGTTTATGTGCTACATCATAGCATGGCACGAGAGATGCTGAGAAGCCACTTCCTCCCTGTAACACAAACGTGTGGTTTGCTCTGATTGAAGCACCTTCTTTCTGAAAAGCGTAATCACGCCTTCTGTCGCTCAGCGGTGTCGCATTTCCCCGCAAGAGAGGATCACGACCCGGCAGCCAATTAGGAGGTGTACATTTCCATTGTAGGATTTAAAGGGAAAGCAGTTGTTATAAAATCAAAAGGGTACTTGAAGTTCAACGTGCCCTTTGCTTGGAATCATGTATGGAATTAATTGTAAGCTTTAGGGACGTGAGATTGTATCGCCGACTCCGGGCAATCATTGGAATTAAAGTCGGGAGAAAATTCCAGTAACGAATGAAACACAGGTGGAACAATAAAAGGGCTATTTGTGTTGAGGCAATACGGAAGAGGGTCAGGGCCACACGTTGAGATATGGAGCACATTGTTCCTTTATTTTGTGTGTTTACAAATGGATGCTTAGCTCAAAAACAGATGCATCCTTAAGCAGACAAAGTGAAACAGTTAAGCACTTTACAGGACCCTCAAATAGTGTTACGCAGCTCTGAGGCCACCTCGATACCATCCCATTTAAGGACTAACTTACCTCCAATTACTGGACCTTTACAAGCAGAACACAGGCCGTGCATGGCCCATAATAACAACATGAGTGTGTGTGTGTGTGTGTGTGTGTGTGTGTGTGTGTGTGTGTGTGTGTGTGTGTGTGTGTGTGTGTGTGTGGAGGACATTCCTCAGCCTTACATTGACTCTCCACACCCCAGACTTCCAGATGTGGTTGATTCAAACCTGCACCTGCCAGATTTTTTCAATAAACACTCACACACTCACACGTGGACACACACACACACACACACACACACACACACTCACACACACACACACAGGTTACGCTAGTCATTCTAGTGAGAGTGCAGTTGGAATGTAATGCATCCTCTTCCTGCGCTGTCTATTAATGTGTGTGTGTGTGTGTGTGTGTGTGTGTGTGTGTGTGTGTGTGTGTGTGTGTGTGTGAGAATTAATCCACTGCTTGACTCACTTCAGTCGATCCCACTCATCCATCGCTAAAAGGAAGCATTTAGGCATTCGGGTAATTTGAATCGTGGATCAGATGGGAAGAGGAGAGGACGATATGGAAACAGAGGAAGAGGAAGAGAAAGAGGAAGAGAGGCCGGAGAGAAACCGGTGCGTCTCCGGAGAGTTTTAATGACAGGACGAGAGTGAGAGAATGAGACAAACCCGCAGGAAGTGGAGATTACATCGGCCCTAAAATGAAAGCTGGGAGCGATCAGAAGCCGCACGGCTCCTCACAGACCGGCTAAGTGCATGGTCACATTTCCTAGAGATGAGCCTAGTGTGTGTGTGTGTGTGTGTGTGTGTGTGTGTGTGTGTGTGTGTGTGTGTGTGTGTGCACATGTGTGTGTGTAGACTAGCATTACTATACTTGTGGGGACCTACATCTGTTTACATAGTCACGTGTGGGGACTCGCCTCCCTTATGGGGACAAATTGGAGGTCCCCATGAGGGGGATAATTCATTTTAGGGTGAAGACTTGGTTAGGGTTAGGGTTAGGCATGTGTTGGTTCTGGTTAAGGTTAGGATAAGTCTCCAGGAAATGCATGTAAGTCAATGTAATGTCCCCTGAAGTGATGTATACATGGTATGTGTGTGTGTGTGTGTGTGTGTGTGTGTGTGTGTGCGTGTGTGTGTGTGTGTGTGTGTGTGTGTGTGAACATTCAGCAATATATCAGCTAATATATGTTTACATATATATTGCATGAGAACACGTTGAGTCTACCACATCAATGTGTTATGGTTTAATAGACATCTTCTTGTATGTGTGACTGACCAACCCTAGCTGCCATTACAATATATGATTGTTTTTGAAGGGAGACATTACCGGTCTATAAGTGCTGCATCGTCGTCGTTTGTAACATAGCCGTACATTTGGTAAAAGTCCATCCACTGGCTATTTTGATTAATAATATTCCTAGGAAAGTGCTAGAAAAAATAAATACTTCGACGGTCCATGGAATGTTTTTTGGAGGGAATAAACTCTTGTTTGTCTCTTCTGAAACATTTATTTTACCAATGACTCATAATGTCATAAAAAGGGACCCGAAAGACAGTCTTAAAAAACCATTTCTGAAAAGAAAAAAAACATAATGACAGCCTCCGTTGATCTGTAGCTGTGTTCTGTTTAAATGGAAGATGGAGAAAATACGACGTTCTCCACTTAGTATCTTGGGAAATCTAGTATCCTCTTGGGAAATCCAATGGCCTCTTGGGATTTTTTCCCGAGCTAGTCTGGTGGTATCTTTAGGGAATTATTTTGTCATCAGGGACAGAGTTCAGGCTACGACAGTCCTCTGTGTCAACGCAAGTTCAACCAAGTCCAACACGAACAGACAATTATTATCATTATGCGTCGCTTTCCACTTTCTTCTCCAGCAAGGCAAGGCGAGGCAAGGCGAGGCAAGGCAAGGCAAGGCGAGGCAAGGCAAGGCAAGGCGAGGCAAGGCGAGGCAGGCAAGGCGAGGCGAGGCGAGGCGAGGCAAGGCGAGGCGAGGCGAGGCGAGGCGAGGCGAGGCAAGGCAAGGCAAGGCGAGGCGAGGCGAGGCAAGGCAAGGCGAGGCGAGGCAAGGCGAGGCAAGGCGAGGCAAGGCAAGGCGAGGCGAGGCGAGGCGAGGCGAGGCGAGGCGAGGCAAGGCAAGGCGAGGCGAGGCGAGCAAGGCAAGGCAAGGCAAGGCAAGGCAAGGCGAGGCGAGGCGAGGCGAGGCGAGGCAAGGCAGGCAAGGCAAGGCGAGGCAAGGCAAGGCAGGCAAGGCAAGTTTATTTATATTGCACTTTTCAACACAAGGCAATCCAAAGTGCTTTACAAAAAATGAAAGACATTAAGCATTAAAAAAGAAAAGCTAATAAAATAAACATTAAAAGGAAAAATACATGGATACAAGTTACAGTGCAGTTTAAAATATGAATAGTTCAACTAAAAGCCGCGACAAAAAGAAAAGTCTCCAGTAGGACTCAGATGAGGGTGTTGCACTTTTCTTTTCCTTATACATGTGATGTTTTGTTTCTATCCGTTAACCGTCAAGTGGGAAATAAGTTTTTTGTTTTGTGTGTTTCTCTTAGTAACATAAGATACTGTTATGTTTGTGTGGAAAAAAAAATATATATATTATTATGAAGGGCAGACCATCTATTTGTATTTTGTTTTTTTAGAAAAGGGCAGCTCACATGAGATTGTATTCTTCTCCCTGCTCCTTTACGCTCGATGGTAGAGTCATGCTTTGTGGCAATTATTGTACATTTGGTTTTGCATACCATGACAAATAAAAATGAAATGAAATTCCCCATAACAGCAGAGGCCATGATGTTTCCTTAATCGATGTCAGACGGTAAAATCCATCGCTGTTCAGAGCACTTGTCTTGGCTTGATTGGCAAAACAGCAGAGCCCGACTTCATCAAGAGCATCAGGCTTTGAGACAAATGCTGTGATCTGTTCAGAGGGCGATGCAACACATTATGCCCGGGCGCTTGGGAGAAGATGGAAGAGGCATAAAGCCCAGTTCCCACCACACAGGAGACTCATTAGGGGCTGACAGAGAATGGAGGAGGTAAAACAGATCTGTCATGTGCTTCTATGATCAACCATTCGTCTCGTTTTACAACTCGCATTTGAGTCACTTTGCGACGCGGCTTGCATTTATTATTAATAAGACTTATGAAGAAATCCTGAAATACACCTGTTTATGGATGGAAGTGAAAACTAAATTGCTTTTAAACTGTCAAGCTAACTCCTCTGCGGCTTCAGTTCAAAGACTTTCACGTTGGATTTGGACTAAAAAATTACTTTTCATCACGAACCACATGACACCCGGAACACACTGCTTCAATTCGAAAAATATAGATCTTAGTGATATGTTGCCTTTCCTTCAGTGGAGGATATGCATAACTGTGGTCTCTTATTAGAACTGGAAGCATTATCTTTGCTCGTAAAAGAAGACAGGACGAGGAACTAGCTTTCTCTCTATTCTCGTGCACCTGACAGAGTGTCCAAATATCAGGATATCTACTGACTATTTTTATAATTCCACTAATGAGGTGAAATGTATTTATGGTATCCCTTATCAAAGTCATATCACTCACAAATGAGGAAACCAGGTAAAGTATAAGATGTCTGAAAATACCTTGTTGATAGGATCTTGTTTTTCAAACAGTGTGCATTGTGGGTAAGTAATGTCTTTCTTGCATGTTCCTGCAAGTCATTTCTCAGGAGGACACAGGTCAAGAGGTCTTTTGCCGTTCCTGTGGGTGAGGGGTTTGAGCACATGAGAAATTGGTAATAACAAACCAGTCTTTGTTCCTAATGTCTGGTACTGATTAGAGAAAGGACGGGCTCTTAGTTCCCTCCTTTTCTGCTGTATAGATCTGTGTTCCTGTCGCCCTTTGTCCACAGTTCATTCGGTTGTTGCACATGGAAGTTGTGAATATATCTTGTGAACTCTCCGGCCGTATTCTCTCTCAATACATAACAGTGTTTGACTAAAGCAGTGTTTCTCAAACTTTTTCATACCAAGGACCACTTAACCAATAAATAAACACTCGCGGACCACCTAACTCCACAAATATCAAAAAACACATCGTTTTCTAGAACAGATTACAAATCGCCTGAAAATGGTACAAACAGGTGGCAACATGTGTGATGAAGGTGTTGACCTGGGCTATTTCATGCAATCGAAAGTGAAACTTAACCTCGCTCCATTGCGGAGATATTCCCGCGAGAGTGCGGAAAACTTAAATTGATTAATTAATTTCAAATGTGAAATGTTACCAATATACTCACGGACCACTAGGGGGCGCTCACGGACCACCAGTGGTCCGCGGACCACACTTTGAGAAGCACTGGACTAAAGACTTCCCAGCTTCCATCCTTCCCTGAGCATTGGTTCTGCATTGCTGCGCAGACGTTTTCCTCACACTGAATGTGCTAGAAGTGTTTTGATTGGACAGATACTCGGATAGCTGAATATTTCTCAGACCTCATCTTGTTAAAATATAGATGGCACAAGGATTAATTTTTGCTTTAAAAACGTTTCAAAGACATAACAGTTAACGTAATGATCTTGAACTCAAAGGTGAAACACGTGAGTTTACTGATAGAAGTTATTTGATGGGACACACAAGATAGCTCAGACCTCTTGTTACTCAGAGCTCACCTGAACTTGTGTACAATTGTAGAAGGCAGTAGGGTTAGTTCTGGCTTTTGTTGACATGTAGATGGTGTCTCGTGAAGCCACAGATGAGTTCATGTTTTAGTGGTGATAATTAACATAAATGCCAAAAACAGGATAAGTTGAAAGAGGAGAATATCATCGGATAACAGACACAATACTCAAAGGTCAATCACCACGCAATGTCTCCCTGTTTGTGTTTCTTTTACTTATAACCCCTTAGCCGCTTTCACACCAAGTACTTTGCCGCACTTAGTGCCCAGCACTTAGTGCCCAGCACTTAGTGCCCCCATGGAACTAAGAGCCGAACGCGTTCACACCGGAATAAGTTCCTTGAGGGAGGATTAGGCAAATGAAGCCGCTGACGTCACTTCTTCTTCTTCTGCTTTGGGTTTACTGGCAGGCCGCAAACCACTTCACGGTGTATACTGTCGCCCGGAGTCCCCGGCCTGAAGTCCCCGGCCGGAAGTCCCCGGAGTTGGGGACTGGCTTCAGTAGAAGCTGCTGGGACTCCCAGCAGCTTCTACTGAAGCCTTCCGAGTAAATCGCCAGAACGCCGACACCTCCTCATCTCCACCGCTCCAATATTTGTTTTAGTGTTGCCATAAGTTAGTCTCTCTCCGTTGGTGCGCAGGGCTAATGCTAATGCTAATAATGCTAATATGCTAATAATGCTAATGCCAGCATGGCGGCTTCACAAAACTTTTCAGAGTTTTACGGGGCGTGGTTTGCAATTCGCCCAGCCAATCAGAAATTGGTACTTTTCTCTCCCCAGGATAGTACCCCCTCTCTAGCAGGCACCACACATGGGGGTAAAAGTTCTCTGAACTAAGTTCTCTTTTTGGTGTGAACGCAAAATTCCGGGCACTATCGGAACTAAACGGGAAAAGTACTCCGGTGTGAACGCGCCTATTGACACTATACATGAAACACCAGCTCCAACATGCATACTAATGCCTGGGAACCAGCATAATGCAATCCTCTCAGCTCTGGGCTCAGAATATCATTTCACTTTCTCTCACATTTTGTATTTTGGATGTGATCAAATCTCTGTCATGATCTGAAAGGTGTAAATGCAATCTGTGTTTGTTGTACCGGTGGCATGAGGCAGAGACATCATCAGACGAGTCGAAACCTCCCCACTGCTGGAGAGACCTCATTATCACATGCTCCAATGCAGGCAGAAAACTCATTACGAACACATCCACAGCTTCATCACCCCTGAACTGCAAGCCTCGTCCGGTAATATACTGGTTTGTCTTTTACATTTAATGTAATATTCCATTCTCTACTCACTTAATGTATATCATATTCTTTTGTTATGTTGCATTGACTGTAAAGCAGCCCTTCAATAGTGTTTTATTTGTCAGATAGTTTAAAGACGTTGTATCTTCACCGTCAACTTGTATATTTTCTACTTTTTGAATGCTGTTTTATTTCTATTTTGAGATGTTTACATTATATAATTGTTTATTTATACTCTTTTAATTTCGATTTATGTGCAACACCTATACTGCTGCAACGCAAACATTTCCCAAATTGGGATTAATAAAGTACAAAGAGTTGGTTATGCACGCTAAAGGGTCATTGAAAATGTTTACTTTCAGTGATTGTGTGTTGTTTGTTGTTCATGCATTGTGTCTTGATATTTGTCTGTTGACGTTACACACGGAGCTGCTGTGAAGCAAGTCACATTTCAGACTTGACTTGACCATTAGCGTATTATAATATCACGACATCTCAAAGTGTCCTTGTCTGAATGAACACCATATCGTCACAAAGTCGCCTTCTTTACATCAAGTGCAGTAGACAAACGAGATGCAGTCGCAATGAGGACAGAAAGCTGACAACAAGAAGCCTCTCATGCACGAATAAAGAAGGACGAGGTGGGATTGCTTATTTCACACCGAGTGTATGCAGATGAGACGGCATTTTAATACCAGGAGTAAATGAGTTCTCACCGACATCCGCCGATCTCATCAGGCTGTTGCTCGTTCACCAGGTTCACACACACACACACACACACACACACACACACACACACACACACACACACACACACACACACACATATCCCATGTATACATCATTTCAGGGGACATTACATTGACTTACATGCATTTCCTGGAGACTTATCCTAACCTTAACCATAACCAACACATGCCTATCCTAACCCTAACCAAGTCTTCACCCTAAAATTAATGATCCCCCTCATGGGGACCTCCAATTTGTCCCCATAAGGGAGGCGAGTCCCCACACATGACTATGTAAACAGATGTAGGTCCCCACAAGTATAGTAATGCTAGTCCACACATACACACACACACACCACACACACACACACACACACACACATGCATTACTTCCTCAATTGTGTTTAAGTTTAGGCAGTGGGGAACTCACCAAGAAACTCACTTTATATTTCTCAATCTACAGCAAGACACACACACACACACAGACAGACACACAAACACACACACACACACACACACACACACACACACACTTGGACCGACAATCCATCAATATGATCAAGCAGGGAGTGAATGGGAGCTGGCCGGTAGTACATCAACCTCTCTGAGCTTGTTAAAGCCAAACAGAAACACACACACACACACACACACACACACACACACACACACACACACACACACACACACACACACGATGTGCTGCCTTTGAGGTGACAAGCAGGGGCCGTTGAAGACACGCTTTACATGGTCCGGGCGGCTCACAGGCAGATTAGAGGGTCAGATATATTGTCTCTCATTGAAAACTGGAGCTCTCCCTGAACATCAGATCAACTCGATCGGGGAGAATCGAAACCCAAGCCTCATAAACAAACAATCTCTGGGTTACCCTCTGAGGACCTTTATCGACAGAGAAGTATATAGAGATGCAACAGTGGTAGGTCTAGTTTTCAGAAACCTCAACATGTGATAGTATGAACACGTCTGTCACGATCAGTCTGTGTGGTGTTGTGTCATGTCTAGTTCTGTCTTTGGTTTCCTGTCTCTGTGTCCCCCTCCCATCTCGTCTGTACTGCTGATTGTGTGCACCTGGTGCCCTGTGTTGTCTCCTCCCCCTCACCTGTGTCCTGTTCAGTTGATCAGTGTGTGCATTAAAGTTCTGGTTTTTCTGTCTGTCTTTGTGAGATGATTGATGTTGTTCGAAGGTGTGTTTGCCTTGCCTTATTTTACTTTGTTGCTAGTTTTCCAAATAAAGTATTTTGTATTTGGATATTCTGCATTTGGGTCCTGTGTACCTTGCCCTCCAGCTAGACCCTCCAGAAAAACGCGGGCTAAAATCCTTGATTATGCGATCAAACATGCGGGTTTTATGTGATATTATGCAGAGAAATTGCTGGGAAGTTGCGAAATATGCGGAAAAAATAAATATTGGGATGTCTTATTTATTTATTCTCTCTCACACACAACCTGCCACTAACGTGAAACCCCTTTACTCTATTCAATTAAACACATTCAATGTTAATTTATTGTAAAAGCAATTGGGCTATTTTAATCTCTCTCTCTCTCTCTCTCTCTCACACACACACACACACACACACACACACACACACACACACACTTCTCCGCCTCATTCTGTTTTCATTTACTCGTTCGTTATCTGACCAGCTTCAATCTTGTAGGCTACACACCTCGTTTCTTGTAGCCCTCAAAAGGGTTTTGGAGGTCGATGCCTCGGTGAACGTGAGTTGTTTGGCTTTCTTGTCCGCAGCAGCAGAAAGCATTTTCTAATGTTTGAATGAATCAAAGTGGGTCGTCACCGTCGATGTTCTCTCATGCTCCAACACAGTTGCACGGGGTGCAGAATAGTTTCCCCCCAGACATCGGGGTACTGCTTTGCCCGGTCTTTAGCAGAAATGTTCGTCGGTAAATGAGATGGATTAGAAACTCTCGTGTGAGCTCCACACGTTCACTCTACGGTGTTGTTTACCTTCTGTGATGCGCGAGCTGATGACGTCGCGCATCATCATCACTTCACTTTTTTTCTCCACTTTGTGTGGAAAAATGCGGGGATAATGCGGCCTTTTGAAAAATATGCGGCTTTTTAAAAATCTGCGCCATTTTGCTGATTATGCGGTAATTTCTGCGATCGCAGAATCGCGTTTTTCTGGAGGGTCTATCCAGGCGTGACAATGTCTTTCCAAATCCCACGAAAGACCATGCTTGAGTCCATACGATGGGCTTCTGCACGGCCAGCTTGTGTTGATCTGGGGTTCGAAGTGGTGATGGGTGATTCGGTGCCCCAGGCAAACACTGGGAAAGCTCACAGGCTATGTTTAAAAGATCAGAACCATAATTGCATTGTTAGCAAGACATCAGTAGAGATGAAACGCTTCATTGATATATGAGGAGAGGATAGTATTAAAAGCTCAATTAAAACACATCTCTAAAACAACTATGACTTGGCCCTACAGTGCACTAATGTAAAGCAAACTGGGTTGATTTGTTGGGAGTCTCAACCTTTTTCACACTATCGTCTAACCTCAAAAGATCGTGCGCCGACCAGATTGATAACCCTCCACTCTTTTCCATTATTAATATGTCATATTAAAGAAGCCCTATTATGCCTGTAGTGTGTGTCTATACGTTGTAGTGCATGTAAATGATCTGCAAAGGCTACGATCCCTTGTGTTCCCTCCATTGGACTTCTTTGTTTACTCATGGAAAAAGGTGACATCACTACGTAACAGTCGTACTTCTGTTGGCGATCGCTCCAACAAATTGTACGTGATAGGCTAAGGGGCGGGACATCTCTTAGCGGTTCACAACAGAGCCGGCCAGCTAACCAATCAGAGCAGACTGGGCTCTGGTTTCAGACAGAGGTTGAAGGACTCTTTAAAGTAGAGACACTACATACTGATTTACACCTGAACATCAGCAGGAGAGTACTCTTTAAAGTAGATGGACTACATACTGATATACACCTGAACATCAGCAGGAGAGGACTCTTTAAAGTAGAGACACTACATACTGATATACACCTGAACATCAGCAGTAGAGGACTCTTTAAAGTAGAGACACTACATACTGATATACACCTGAACATCAGCAGGAGAGGACTCTTTAAAGTAGAGACACTACATACTGATATACACCTGAACATCAGCAGGAGAGGACTCTTTAAAGTAGAGACACTACATACTGATACACACCTGAACATCATCAGGAGAGGACTCTTTAAAGTAGAGACACTACATACTGATATGAACCTGAACATCATCAGGAGAGTACTCTTTAAAGTAGAGACACTACATACTGATATACACCTGAACATCAGCAGGAGAGGACTCTTTAAAGTAGAGACACTACATACTGATATACACCTGAACATCAGCAGGAGAGGACTCTTTAAAGTAGAGACACTACATACTGATATACACCTGAACATCAGCAGGAGAGGACTCTTTAAAGTAGAGACACTACATACTGATATACACCTGAACATCAGCAGGAGAGGACTCTTTAAAGTAGAGACACTACATACTGATATACACCTGAACATCAGCAGGAGAGGACTCTTTAAAAGCTTCAACGTGTGGAAACTTGTCCTCTGGTTTTATTCGGAGACTTTCAGGCTGAAACTGAGTATGGATACGAGTGTGTGTTTGAATGCAGGAGCCTTTAATCACTGACCACATCCTTAATAGGAATCCTCTCATGCAGTAAGGTGTAAAACAGCATTCTCCAGTTCTGGTGTCGTTTCATAATTTGTACCTAAACAAGTTATCGATTGATATTTGGATTGATCGCTGCAGCAGCGCGTTGTTCTCCTGATGATTCCCTCAGATCTGACGGAAAACCGGAGCGCCAGCAACCAATGGCACGACAAGCCAAATCATCCAGCTCCGTAATTACAACCGGGCCACCACCGGTCCACTGTGGCCCTACAGAGGAGATGTGAGGGGAGGGGGGAGAAAGATGGATTTCATGAGTGAGAGGCTCCCAAAGTGCCCGGGGGATTGTGGCTACACTGTTGTACCCTACATCTGTTTACAGCAGAGAGAGAGAGACGGAGGGGGAGATACTGTCATCTCAGCATTGTAGTAATTGTACCTCATTATGTTCTATTTCAGTCATCATCACACACACACACACACACACACTGCTCTGTCATCCTATTGTCTAGAGAGGGGGGAGAATCAAATAATAGAGGCGAGGAAGTCAAAGGAAAGTGAGTGAAGTGAAGCTGTGTGGCGTTCAGGGTACATAATGTTAATCAGTTTCTTATTGTTTGTAGCCCATGGCGAAGATTTCCAATTGACTCTTCTGTGTGTCGATAACTAAGTGTATGTGTGTGTGTGTGCGTGCACGCAAATAGCTTTAAAAGTGTGTGTGTGTGTGACAACTTGTGCCATGAGAGATCCTAACGGTACGTCCACACAGCAGCTTTACACAAATCTTCCAACGCTTCTCTGCCCGTTGACTTTGAATGTGGGATGACGTCACTTCGCCTCGCTTTTCGCCGAACTGCATTGTGGGGGAGCGAAGCGAAGATTTCCAGGATTTCCAGGATTCCAAAGTTGAGCAATGTTCAACTTTTGAAGCTGAGCTGGAAGCGTCAGCCAATCAAACACGTTGATGCAAATCTGACAGTAGAAGCCCTAGCCAATCAAACCGCGTGTAAGCAGGGAGAACCAGACCGCAGTTCATTTCCTCATATTCCAAACGAGAAATTACGGTAGCAAATCACCCGGTTCTTTACGACCAGAACTATTAACGGGATACAAACCGGAGGAACCAGGCATGGAGGGAGGAGGCAGAGACAGTGGGGAAACTGGTAGGGTTTCGCCTGTTTGGGGAGTTTATATATATATATATTGCTCACATAAAATCCCCGGGGTTTGTTGCTTTGTATGTCGGGGGCGGGAGATTCACGTGATTGGTTGTTGGTCGCGTTGCTCGCAAAAAATCCCCAAGCTGTCAGACACGCCCAGCTCCAAGATGTTCAAGATTTTTGAAAAGCTGCGGTGTGGACGTACCGGAACGTGTCAGCTGTCTGTCTTCTTTTGTTGAGTGTCAACTTATCTCACACATTTTGCATGTGTGTGTGTGTGTGTGTGTGGTTGTGTGTGTGTGTATGTGTGTGTGTGTGTGTGGCGTGAGTGTGTGTGTGTGTATGTGTGTGTATATGTGTGTGTGTGTGTGCACGCGCGTGTGTGTGTGGCTGTGTGTGTGTCTGTGTGTGTGTGTATGTGTGTGTGTGTGTGCGTGTGTGTGTGTTTGTGGGTGGCTGTGTGTGTGCGCATGTGTGTGTGTGTGTGTATACGTGTGTATATGTGTTTGTGTGTATATGTGTGTGTGTGTGTGTATATGTGTTTGTTTGTGTATGTGTGTGTATATGTGTTTGTGTGCATGCGTGTGTGTGTGTGTGTGTTTGTGTGTGTGTGTGTGTGTGTGTGTATATGTGGTTGTGTGTGTGCGTCTGTGTGTGTGTATGTGTGTGTTTGTGTGTGAGTGTGTGTGTGTGTATGTGTGTGTGTGTGTGTGTGTCTGTGTGTGTGTGTGTGTGTGTGTGTAGTACTGGAAGAGCAAGATTTTTTTCTAACTCACTTGCTTCTAATGAATAACATTTTGTTGGGACGGATTGAAACAAAACGTGCTTTAAGTTATTCTGTTGACTCAATCTTTAAAACAGAACGCAGTATTTATATTGAAAAGCCAGAAAGGACTAAATCAAAAAGACACAATGTTCCTTTTCTTATCGAGAACGTAAAGTCATCTATCGCCTCAACAACTGCAGCAGTTTTGAAGCCAGATGCTATTCCTGGAAGACATCATTAAAATCTCGGGCTGTCTGCGGCCAAATTGAGAGTTGATCTGAAACCTGCAGAAAACAAGACGAGTCCCAACAAGTCCAAATCAGTCTCTAAACACTCGTCCAGCTCAGCTTGGTCTGGGAGGATTTGGCATTTTGTGTAGACATGCTTTCAGTTGATCACTTTGTCTCCAAATCAAAAATGTCTCTAATTGCAGTTGGCAGGATAAAATACATCGCTGTAAAAAGAAATAGGCAATAGTGCCAATGTTTTTGAGCGATATCAACATCCACACAGACGAGCACATAAACTTGTATACACACACAACTTTTAATACCATGTTTTATATATTGTTGTATGTCTTATACACAGATTCCTAAGATATAAAGATAATAAAAGTAATGTTGATAGAGCAGAAGGGAGACACGTGAATTAGTTAGACAAAAATAAATGAAGAAAAAAAGAATGGTGCTATAAAATAAACATGTGCATTATGTTTTGAATCAAATAGAAAAGTGATACTACGAAGTACAAATACTTCTTTATCATGTTCTTAAGTACATTTTTCTGGTATCAGTACTTTACTACACTACTTATTTTTCTGACGACTATTTACTTTGACTTCTTACATGTTGAACACAAATACCTGTACTTTCTACTTCTGACATGTTGAACTCTAATACCTGTACTTTCTACTTCTCACATGTTGAACTCAAATACCTGTACTTTCTACTTCTTCCATGTTGAACTCAAATACCTGTACTTTCTACTTCTTACATGTTGAACACAAATACCTGTACTTTCTACTTCTCACATGTTGAACTCAAATACCTGTACTTTCTACTTCTTACATGTTGAACACAAATACCTGTACTTTCTACTTCTTACATGTTGAACTCAAATACCTGTACTTTCTACTTCTCACATGTTGAACTCAAATACCTGTACTTTCTACTTCTTACATGTTGAACACAAATACCTGTACTTTCTACTTCTTACATGTTGAACTCAAATACCTGTACTTTCTACTTCTTACATGTTGAACTCAAATACCTGTACTTTCTACTTCTTACATGTTGAACCCAAATACCTGTACTTTCTACTTCTTACATGTTGAACTCAAATACCTGTACTTTCTACTTCTTACATGTTGAACACTAATACCTGTACTTTCTACTTCTCACATATTGAACCCAAATACCTGTACTTTCTACTTCTTACATGTTGAACCCAAATACCTGTACTTTCTACGTCTTACATGTTGAACTCAAATACCTGTACTTTCTACTTCTTACATGTTGAACACAAATACCTGTACTTTCTACTTCTTACATGTTGAACTCAAATACCTGTACTTTCTACTTCTTACATGTTGAACTCAAATACCTGTACTTTCTACTTCTTACATGTTGAACTCAAATACCTGTACTTTCTACTTCTTACATGTTGAACTCAAATACCTGTACTTTCTACTTCTTACATGTTGAACACAAATACCTGTACTTTCTACTTCTTACATGTTGAAACTCAAATACCTGTACTTTCTACTTCTTACATGTTGAACTCAAATACCTGTACTTTCTACTTCTTACATGTTGAACTCAAATACCTGTACTTTCTACTTCTTACATGTTGAACTCAAATACCTGTACTTTCTACTTCTTACATGTTGAACTCAAATACCTGTACTTTCTACTTCTTACATGTTGAACTCAAATACCTGTACTTTCTACTTCTTACATGTTGAACTCAAATACCTGTACTTTCTACTTCTCACATGTTGAACTCAAATACCTGTACTTTCTACTTCTCACATGTTGAACTCAAATACCTGTACTTTCTACTTCTCTCATGTTGAACACAAATACCTGTACTTTCTACTTCTCTCATGTTGAACTCAAATACCTGTACTTTCTACTTCTCTCATGTTGAACTCAAATACCTGTACTTTCTACTTCTCTCATTTCCCAAACAGCTGGTTCCTTTAGTCTGAATGTGTGTTTGGTGCGTGATCATTATTCTTTCAGAGTCACTGCGTGCCTATTGGTTGGAACACGATCCGTGTATCCATCACTTCCTGGTCTTCTCTAAAGAAGAGGGACCAATGGAAACGTTGTCATGTTGCCGTTGTTCACCATGGAAACATTCATTAGCTAACAATGACATTATTGTTCTATTGATATAAATGGAGGTCAGGTACTCTTTAAAACAGCTGCTAGCTATGGGTACTTTTCTACTGAAGTACATTTCAAAGCTCTTTACTTTTACTTGAGTAAAGAAGTTTAGTGAGTACTTCTACTTTCACCAGAGTATTTTCAAACACGAGTATCTGTACTTCTACTTGAGTAAAGGATGTGTGCAGGGTTCTAGTTATAATCTGAGTTTAATGGGGGTCTTTACAACTAACTAAGTAACACACACACACACACACACACACACACACACACCATGTATACATCACTTCAGGGGACATTACATTGACTTACATGCATTTCCCAGAGACTTATCCTAACCTTAACCATAACCAACACATGCCTAACCCTAACCCTAACCCTAACCAAGTCTTCACCCTAAGATTAATGATTGCCCTCATGGGGACTTCCATTTTGTCCCCATAAGGGAGGCGAGTCCCCACACGTGACTGTGTAAACAGATTTAGGTCCCCACAAATATAGTAATGCTAGTCCACACACACACACACACACACACACACACCACACCACACAAACACACACACACACACACACACACACACACACACACACACACACACACACACACACACAGCAAACAGCAGCCCTCTACTTGCTACACATTTAAATATGAAGAGGTTCAGCTATGCACACAGACATAATCGCGGCTCGCGCAGGCGCAGCACGCTCACAGACATAGATTGCGCAACAATGTATTGCGCACCTTGGAGGTGAAGTGCAGCAGGCGTCATTCAAGAGAGAATACGATGCGTAGTTCTTTTGGAAAACATGTTTTTCTTTGACCCTATTTACCTAGTTAATGTAAATAATATGCATTACATTGACACATTATTTGTGATTAAAAATAATGGTTGTTAGTAATGTATTTGCGACCCCCACGGATGTAGGATTTGCTCTCATAGCAGGGGCTCAGACCCCTCCTTATTGGCTCCCACATAACTCGAGCGCTGGATGTGTGTTCTTTTGCCAGCTGGTCAGGAGCAGGGAAACCCTTCCAATATGTTCTGTACTTCACCACAATACAATTTAGCCTCTAATTCCTCCAGCATGTCTCTTTGTCCTTCACACTCTGTGAACATTTCCCAACTGAACATTTAAATGCCCGTCCCTCGGGATCCACACAGAGCACCAGCGTGTTGAAAGAGCTTCAGATAGCTGCGGTGTCGCTGCTGTTAGACGAGTCCTCATTACCATGCACATCATGACAGAGACGACTGTAAACCTTGCTCTCTTCCTCTCTGATTCTCTCTTTTCTCTCTTTCATTCCCCTCTGCATCTTCCCCCGTCTCTGGTCTATTGCTGCAATCAATCTGTTTGGATTGAAATGCAAATCTGTAATTAGCTGGTTCACGCTAACTGCAGATGAAATGGTCGACATTGCACAAATTGGTTTCCGTCGTATTTATTTACTGAGTGTGAGTCAACAACAACACAGAGTCTTTACCTGAGCAACAGTATCCAGAGGGATGACAAGGTGGGAGTAAACATGCCGTCTCCCCCGTGGGTTACTTCTGGGCTGATGAGAAGCACACACAGGGGGTAGACAAAATAACAAAAACACCTGAGAGCGTGATTCACTCTCCAGCCCGGCGATAAAAGTGAAACTGGGTTACTGTGATCTTCTCATGTGCAACAGACGTATGCCTGATACTGAGTGTCCTCCTCCAACATGAGAGTCACTTGATAACAAAGGTATCAACTGTAGCTGTGAACATGACAGGATGTGTGATGACCCAGAAGAGCGTCAGGACTGTTTGAGGCAGATGATAGCTATGTGATTAACATGATGATTCAGCCTCTACGGAGAGAGACATCAAGCATGCTCATTTCTGATGTGGAGCTAATCTGAAGTAAACATTGATACTGCTTTCTGTTCCTCCATCTTGTGACTGTGTGACTCCCTCTCTTGATATCAGCATGTGAAGGACACTGTTCAGGAACTAGTGGATGCTCTGTATGTGATGACTGCTTCCATTCTGGAGAGGATCACAGATACATGGATCCTGAGGTTGAAGCTCAAACTGGTGACGAGTGATATTTAACATTTTTGAGATTTTGAAAAAAGTCATTTATTTTAGAAAAAGTCAGAATTTTGAGTAAAAGTCAGAATTGTTCAGATGTTGATTAAAAGTCAGATGTTTTCAGATTTTGAGTAAATCAGGATTTTTAAAAAAGTCATAAAAAAAGTCAGAAGTTTAAAAGAAAAAGTCAAAATCTTTGGAAAAAAAATCTGAATTTTTTAGGAAAAAGTCAAACATTTTGAGAAAAAAACTCAGTATTTTGAACATGACAGGATAATAATAACTGAGATTTCTATAGCGCCTTTCAAGGGACCCAAGGTCGCTTATTATCTACAACAACCGGTATCCCTCCATCTTGTGACTGTGTAACTCCCTCTCTTGTATATCAGCATGTGAAGGACACTGCTCAGGAACTAGCTGATGCTCTGTATGTGAAGACTACTTCCAGATGTTGAGAAAAAGTCAGAATTTGTATTAAAAGTAAAACATTTTATTAAAAGTCAGAATTTTTGAGATTTTGAGTAAAACTCAGATTTTTTTGTAAAAGTCAGAATTTTGCGAAAAAGTCAGAATTTAGAGAAAAAGTCAGAATTTAGAGGAAAAAGTCAAAATGTTGTGATTTTAAGAAAAAGTCAGAATTTTTAAATGTTGAGAACATTTTTTGTAAAAGTCAGATTTTTTTGTAAAAGTCAGATTTTTGAGGTTAAAAGTCAAAAATGTTAGAAAAAGTCATATATTTTTTCAGAATTTTCAGATTTAGAGAAAAGCTCAGTATTTTGAATGATACATGATGATTTATGATTTCCTACAAGACCCGGTATTCCTCCATCTTGTGACTGTGTGACTCCCTCTCTTGGATATCAGCATGTGAAGGACACTGTTCAGGAACTAGTTGATGCTCTGTATGATGACTACTTCCAGATGTTGAGAAAAAGTCAGAATTTGTATTAAAAGTCAAACATTTCATTAAATGTCAGAATTTTGAGATTTTGAGTATAAGTCAGATTTTTTTGTAAAAGTCAGAATTTTTTGTAAAAGTCAGAGTTTAGAGGAAAAAGTCAAAATGTTGAGATTTTAAGAAAAAAGTCAGAATTTTGAGATGTTGAGAAAAGTCAATTTATTTTGAAAAAGTCAGAATATTTAGAAAAAGTCAGAATTTTCGGATTTTGAGGAAAACTCAGTACTTTGAACATGACAGGATGTATGATTTCCTACAAGATCCGGTATCCCTCCATCTTGTGACTGTGTAACTGCCTCTCTTGCATATCAGCATGTGAAGGACACTGCTCAGGAACTAGCTGATGCTCTGTATGTGATGACTCCTTCCATTCTGGAGAGGATCACAGACACATGGATCCTGAGGCTGAAGCTCAAGCCGGTGACGAGAGATATTTTGATATCACCTTGTACACAGGTTTGCAGCTTTTTCATAGGGGACTGGTGACAGACTACTCAAGGACAGCCAATAGTTCCTGTGATGAAACACATTTGTGGGAATTAAGGGGACTGAATGCTTGCTTGATATAAAGAACATCTTAGATTTGAGAGGTATTGTATTGGCTTAATAAACCAAACTATTTAGTTTCAATCAAGAATGGAAATTCAACTATAAATATTATGAGTCTTCCGGATTACATTTACCCTGACTTTATCAACAACAAAACAAAGACCAACATAAGCTTTACAAAAAGATACCACATATTGACAATACATTGTAAAGTTTACAATTTCTGTAATCACGTTTTTTTCTTTGGGGTTTTTGTTGTTGTTTGTTTTCACTGCTTTGTTTTAAAGGTATCGTGCTATTTTTAGGCAATAGCATATCTCTCAGATATATAAACATATATAAAAAACATGTCTATGAAGTGTTTTGCTCAAAATACGAAACAGATCATTCTAGCCACGCCTCATATCCCTCTGTTTCACTTCCTGTTTCTAAAGTGCTGATTTGGGGATAAAGCTTTAAAGGGGAGGGGTCTGAGCTCATGCGGGACCCGGCAGCTACCGTCTAAACTAAATGCTGCCGTGATGAAACGCCATATCATGGATTATCAAGGATCTGAAACAGTCTGGAGCTCAAAGGCTTTCTCTCTGGCCGGTTACACCACAAGGTGAGTTCCTTTCTACTTCCTGCTTCTTCACACACATGCTCTCCAGTCCAGGTTAGCTCTGAGTGTTAGCGATGCTAATGTAAACACCGACCATATTACGTCCAAAACAGTCGGGCATTGTTTCTGATAGCAACGTTTCTGATTGGGCCGTGGGTCCACATTTCAGATGTTACGTCACATCGGACGCAAATCTGGATCAGCTCCGTTGTTCCCCGTTTTTTAGAGATTTGGGTACGAAGGAAAAGAGAGAGGGTTTATTTTCTGACGCTGCGTGAGTTCCCCGACGCACCGGGGACACATGTTGATGTCTGTTATACATCAACAAGTGCATTTTGCATCATAGGTCCCCTTTAAGATCCCAAGTTTCAGTTTTTTAGCTCATTTCCTGTGCGTTAAGGTGATCTCAAAGGTGCTTTAAAAACAATGTTTATTATTACTATTATTATTATTTCATTCTTTAGTTTGTTCCCCTAGTTTTTGAAAGTCGTCCTGGTTTGACCTGTTAGCTGAAAACCCAGCTCAGCAGCAATGAGTTATATCCCAGCATTTCAGATGTTATTTGAAATAAACAAAACAAATGACACAAACAATGTAATGAACCAGAGGCAGTTCTTCACGAATGCTTTAAGCCGCTGACATGTTTACACTTCTCATGTTTGTACAGTTTAGATTACTTTTGATTGGGCTTTGATGAATGTGAGTGTGTGTGTGTCGCCCATACAGACGCTGTCTCTGCAGGTGACTGAGAGCCGGGACTTAGCATTTAAACTAGCTGCTTAAATCAACCTGGGCTACACATACACTGACTTATGGCACTGTAGGTGACAAACTGTCAGCACACACACCTATCAGAGCACCACTGGGATGGGTGTGTGTGTCGCTCAAAGTGTCTGACCCGGTGGATAACAGTGATTTATGGCTGAGATTGGGGGGGGCCCGAACACACGCTTTGAGGAGACAAGGTCAACTCTGCAGAGTACGGTTTAATTTATAGCCGAATGCATTTGCATATACAGCCATAATGCACATGCAGAGGGAAGGTGCTCATGCAAAGATTAGGAAGGAATAGAAAAACAAATTAGGAAGGGAGAAATAAATGAATTCATTCAAAGCATATAAATCAGGGGTTCTCAAAGTGCGGCCCGCGGGCCAATGGCGGCCCTCGGAAATGTTTCTGGCGGCCCGCGATAGTTAATGCGACACGCTGAAATGCATGCGTTATATTTTAATCCTCCGTGGTCGTATCTAGTAAGAATTAGAATGGAATTTAAGAATGGTAAAACTGCGCCCTCCCTGGGTTGTCATTCCTAAATTATGAATGACAGCTTGTGGAAAGTTTGCTAGACTACTGGTTGCATGGCAACTAGGCATCTCGCGAGTTGCGGTAATTGGTTAGTGCAATAAGGAAAGGATTTGTTTTGGAATTATTTTGTGTTCCGTTTTTTCTCGGGCGGCCCTCAATCCAATATTGGGTACCTACATTAGCCCTCACTCATCAAAACTTTGAGAACCCCTGATATAAATGAAGAATACGATTACAAATAATGTAACAGATAAATAAAAGGGAAGGCATTGAATAAGGTCAAAGAGGAAGAAGGGAAACAGGGGAGAAAAGAAAAAGCATGGGGTAATAGAAAATAACAATAACAAGAAACAGGACCAGAGAGAGAAAAGAAGTACGGACACTTGTTGACGTGCAGGGAGATACAGTCGGCCAACTGTCTCAACTGTCTGTTGGAACAGAAAGCCTGGTTCATGAGTACATCTGAAATGACTTTAGCTAAGTTATCGAGCTAGGTGACAGCTTATCTGTCGCATTGTTAAAATAAGCAGACAAAACTTTAGCTAACTTTCCAACAAAAGTGACAGCTAGCCAAATGTATGATCCCATAATGTCAACAAGTGCTTCGATCCAATCTGTGTGCGTCCATTCTTAGTGTCCCCTGGTTTCCATTGTGCCTTGAGATTCTTGCAGCATTTTTTATTTGCAGCGTTTCGGATGCGCCGTGCTTTTAGTGAACGATGCGTGTTTCGTGAACTGTTTTCTGTTTTTTCTATTTTGCATTATTTTGAAGCCGGTTCATGTGTCCCATTGTAAATGTGTTGGCCTGTTGTAGCCAATGTGTGTCATGTCTCGGAAACCTATGGAAAGTCTATTCTTTACATCAGTGTTGTCATGTCCCTTTGTTCTGTGCCCTCCGTCTTATCGTAATAAGTATTCCTCCTCTCGTTTCAGATGTCCCCGCCCCTATGTGTCTCCCGTGTTCGTGATTGGTTCCCCCGCCCTCATTGTTTCCACCTGTTCCCCTCACCTTGAGTATATATCGTGTTAGTCCCCACCTGTCCAGTGCCAGTTCGTTTCTGATTCATGACCACGTTCAAGCCTGCTCCATGGTCCTATCCTGTTTTCTCACGATCACGATGTAGCTTTTCCTCGGAAGAATGATTTTGTGTTTCTTGTTTTTGTTACTGTGTTAATCCCAGTAAAGCGTTTATTTTTAAATACCACCCGAGTCTGAGTCTGAGTTTACCCCTTGACAATTTGCCCCTGTCGGCCACCATGTTATTTAAAGTAAATGTGGCGAAGGGAAGGATAAAAACACAGATAACCAATATGCACGTGTCATGACTATAAAATAATTACTTCTCATTATAGAAGCTGTGAATATAAACCATGGGGCTCCACAACAGCAAGCCTCATTGTCATAATAGACGTGTTGAAGGAAGACAGCGAAAGACGGTTCGGACTTGTTCGATGTGGATCAGTGATACTTGATAATTAGCCGCCGTCACCATGGCGAGAAGACTAATTGTTGTCATCAGATTAAGGGAATAATTGTGTGTGAATACATCATCAAAACATGGACGAGGCACATTTGATCAGAGCAGATGTTGAATTAATTGCTTTTGAAGCTGAGTGCATTAATGCTCTGAGTCTATTAGTGAGAGGGACTGGTAATTAACACCCGGCGTCTAACTCAAGCCTCAGTGACGATGCGCAAACAAGCTGACGGACGAACACAGAGACGCTAAACCTTTTACCGTACAAGTGATTTTCTGTTGTTTACAGAAAATAATGGGCCTGTGTTCAGTCTGCAGGCAGATAGGAACACGCAGATACACAGAGAGGGCATGAAAGGTGTTGGATATGAAATGCCTTGGAGTTGTTTACACTGTGAGTATTTAAAAAGATGTCTTTTCTTTGTTGTGGAAGGCTGCCTTTTAGACTTTATCTTTATATATTTAGTTTTTACCTGCAACCAAACAATCATATTGCTTTGGAATGTTTGAAAAAGAGGCACTGAGAGCAGGTACTTACGTATGAACATATTGTAATGAATATTTTCCAATGTAATCAAATAAGTGGGAGTATATTGTACAGCTGTTGAAAAAGGACTAATGTGTTGAGAGGGTGAAAGACAAGGCTCGCAAACAATCGACTTAATGGAGAAAGTATAATTATGACTGAGGGGATTTGTTGCATAAACCTAACAACATGTGGGATCTCAGTGTCAGAGTGCAGAGCTCTGTTGGCCCACTCTCCATTCCCACCACAACAATGAAGCATCCATGCACTCATGCTTTCATTCATTGGAAACATATGCTGCCAGTGGACAATAAGAAGAAAGTATATTTCCCATCAAAAAGCACACAAACGGGTTCCTATTAAGCTCATGTTCAGCTGTATAGTGTCTCTACTTTAAAGAGTTCTCTCCTGCTGATGTTCAGGTGTATATCAGTATGTAGTGTCTCTACTTTAAAGAGTTCTCTCCTGCTGATGTTCATCTGTTTATCAGTATGTAGTGTCTCTACTTTAAAGAGTCCTCTCCTGCTGATGTTCAGCTGTTTATCAGTATGTAGTGTCTCTACTTTAAAGAGTTATCTCATGCTGATGTTCAGGTGTATATCAGTATGTAGTGTCTCTACTTTAAAGAGTCCTCTCCTGCTGATGTTCAGGTGTATATCAGTATGTAGTGTCTCTACTTTAAAGAGTTCTCTCCTGCTGATGTTCAGCTGTTTATCAGTATGTAGTGTCTCTACTTTAAAGAGTTCTCTCCTGCTGATGTTCAGCTGTTTATCAGTATGTAGTGTCTCTACTTTAAAGAGTTCTCTCCTGCTGATGTTCAGGTGTATATCAGTATGTAGTGTCTCTATTTTAAAGAGTCCTCTCCTGCTGATGTTCAGGTGTATATCAGTATGTAGTGTCTCTATTTTAAAGAGTCCTCTCCTGCTGATGTTCAGGTGTATATCAGTATGTTGTGACTTTAATTTAAAGAGTCCTCTCGTGTATATAAACACATACTTCTAATATCAGGGAACATTTGATGAATTATGCAACATCAAGTCAAGCAATCCTTGCCTACCAGCTGTGCGTTGTTTTCCCTACGCTTTGCATTGATTTATTATTCTTTAATTAAGCTGGAAGTCGCACCTGCTTGATTCCCATTGTTGCTGCAGCTGGCATTTTCAAATGGCACCAATCCCATGAGAGCTGCAGTCCTTTCTGCTTTAACACAAACACAGGCAGGGGAGGAAGAGGAGGAGAGGAAGAGGAGGAGAGGACACTCAGCGGGCCAACAGACACACAGACAGGAATCTCACATGGAAAGGTGTGGAGGTATTTCAAGACGCTATGGTTTGGACCTATAGTTCATCAATAATGTTTTAAACAAAGCTCGTATCCACGTTTGAGTTTAGAGCTCAGATTGATCTGTTACAGCTTTGTTGGTTTTAAAAAAATGTTATGATATCTTTATTACATGTTTCAAATACAACACAAAACAGAACAGCTCAGACAAGTAGGGTGCGTAGATAAGAATAAGAATTAAAAAACACTGCGCCATGTAGGGATCCCCAACCTCTATTGTTCTCTATTCGAGGGATCGAGGCAACTACAACATCAAAGGTCTCCTAGTATACTGTTTTTCATCAATATATTACAGGTCTCAGATATATACAGAGCCTGTCTCTGATTGGCTGATACACCAACCAGATCATTGCAGCATTACCCATAATCCCCTTTGTTTCAGCCCTGTTTCCAAAGTGCTGATTCTCTGTCTGTTACTTTAGATGAAAACAAGGAGCCCCTCCCCACGCCCCTCTGAGAGACATTTGGTTACAAAGAACTCAACGGTGCTCTAGGAGGCAAGCCCGCCTTAACCTGCCATCAGGCCCTGGGGCTGATGGGTTTTGGAGGCCCCCTATTGGCTCTGTGATCACACTTCTCCACTCTGCTCTGCACGCCTGGTCCTCTCCTCCAGATGAGTGACGTATCGGGCCTCCCTCGTGTATCTGTCCGGTTGCCGTTGGTTCCCCTCCACGTAGCAAGTCCTCGTCGTCCTCTCCATCTCCGCCAACAGATAATGTCCCTCCTGTCTGTTTTTCCTCTCCCGCCACTCCATCGCTATCAGAACCAGACGGCCTACTTGGCTCCGAGGCCCCGCGGCCGGCACCGCTGCCGCTCGGTACAGAACTCATCTGTCCTTCCTCCTCATCCTCGACATTTTTTGTAATAGCTGCTTGTCCCGAAACTCCTTTTCCCTCAACAATGTCCTTTTCCGATCGCCACTCTCACACTTTTTCTCCTAAACAACCTTCATCTGTCCCTCAATCACTCGCAATTTCAATAAGTCACATGTGAAACATATTCTCATTCTGATTGGCTGTTGAGTGGTGCCCACGGACTGTTTCGGAGTCATCTCTGGAATCCATCGATCTGATTGGTTAGCGGAGCAAATGATCAAAATACTACGGAGGGAAGATATTTTTGTTTGGATTACTGGTCTGGGGGAAGCTCACGAGTGTGTGTGTATACGTGTGTGTGTTTGTGTAATTATGCCGAAGCTTCAAAGCTGTATTTATCATATGAATTTGCTGAAACAAGTTTAATATTCTGAAAGCCAAGACTTTGTTTATTTGAAACCAGATGAAAACAAACTGTAACGGACCCTGCCGTGTTGTCTATAATTACGATACGCTTACATTCATAATTTCAGCGGAGGAAGGGGAACAGCAGAGTGGCGAGGGAGAGCTGTCTTCTTGCCTTTACACGCTTCAAGAATGTATTTATCGTGTGATTTTGGAAATAAATATTTCATATTCTGAAAGCCAAGACTTTGTTTATTTAAAAAAAAATGTAAAACATCCGAAATAAAAAACTTTTTATTTTTTTATTTAAATGTTTTGTTTTTGTATTGGCTCATGATAGGCCCCTGATCTCCGTAGGCCCCTGGGCTTCAGCCCAGGTCAGCCCATGCGTTAAGGCGGCCCTGCTAGGAGGAGATTCAGGTCATAAGGTGGTTGGGGGGTTACCTTGTTGCTGATTGGCTAATGGTTACACAAGCCAAAACATCGTTATGACATCATAAAGTGACCAAAATCTGATCAGCTCATTTTCAGACAGGTTTTTATAGAAATGGATCAAAAAGAGAGAGAATCTTTGTTCCTGAAACTTTCAGAGTCTCTTTCCACAGAGGGGACACATGTTGATGTAGAAGAGACATGAAGAAGAGGGGACACATGTTGATGTAGAAGAGACATGGAGAAGAGGGGACACATGTTGATGTAGAAGAGACATGAAGAAGAGGGGACACATGT
Organism: Champsocephalus esox; assembly: GCA_036324585.1. Lineage (NCBI taxonomy): Eukaryota > Metazoa > Chordata > Actinopteri > Perciformes > Channichthyidae > Champsocephalus > Champsocephalus esox. The sequence goes on from CM070497.1 coordinate 34,071,718, forward strand.
TGATGTAGAAGAGACATGAAGAAGAGGGGACACATGTTGATGTAGAGGAGACATGAAGAAGAGGGGACACATGTTGATGTAGAAGAGACATGGAGAAGAGGGGACACATGTTGATGTAGAAGAGACATGGAGAAGAGGGGACACATGTTGATGTAGAAGAGACATGAAGAAGAGGGGACATGTGTTGATGTAGAAGAGACATGGAGAAGAGGGGACACATGTTGATGTAGAAGAGACATGGAGAAGAGGGGACACATGTTGATGTAGAAGAGACATGAAGAAGAGGGGACACATGTTGATATAGAAGAGACATGAAGAAGAGGGACACATGTTGATGTAGAAGAGACATGAAGAAGAGGGGACACATGTTGATGTAGAAGAGACATGAAGAAGAGGGGACACATGTTGATGAAGAAGAGACATGGAGAAGAGGGGACACATGTTGATGTAGAAAAGACATGAAGAAGAGGGGACACATGTTGATGTAGAAGAGACATGAAGAAGAGGGGACACATGTTGATGAAGAAGAGACATGGAGAAGAGGGGACACATGTTGATGTAGAAAAGACATGAAGAAGAGGGGACACATGTTGATGTAGAAGAGACACGAAGAAGAGGGGACACATGTTGATGTAGAAGAGACACGAAGAAGAGGGGACACATGTTGATATAGAAGAGACATGAAGAAGAGGGGACACATGTTGATGTAGAAGAGACATGAAGAAGAGGGGACACATGTTGATGAAGGAGAGAAATGAAGAAGAGGGGACACATGTTAATGTAGAAGAGACATGAAGAAGAGGGGACACGTGTTGATGTAGAAGAGACATGAAGAAGAGGGGACACGTGTTGAGCTAGAAGAGACATGGAGAAGAGGGGACACATGTTGATGTAGAAGAGACATGAAGAAGAGGGGACACATGTTGATGTAGAAGAGACATGAAGAAGAGGGGACACATGTTGATGTAGAAGAGACATGAAGAAGAGGACACACATGTTGATGTAGAAGAGACATGAGAAGAGGACACACATGTTGATGTAGAAGAGACATGAAGAAGAGGACACACATGTTGATGTAGAAGAGACATGAAGAAGAGGGGACACATGTTGATGTAGGAAGAGACATGAACATATAGGTTGAAGGAGGAAACCCTCGTAATATAGAAGCTGACGCGTTGGTCTAATACAGCTCTCTGGAAAGCGTCCACTGAAGAGTGAAGCGTACATGAGATGTGTTCCTTAGGAATGCACTCCATTACAAGAGCTTTGTTGTTCTTTAAAATCTCCTTTATCTCAAGATATATTTTCAAGACAGATTGTTATCCTCTGTTTTCTGTAGCGCGTATAAATCAAAATGATATCAACCATGTAGAATTTCGCAAAAGTGCTCTATAATTATTTAGCTGTGATTTATCCTGTGCCATATTTGGAGTAGGTTTCTATTTCACAACATAAACGCAACATACATATCACGCATATTGCTGATGTGGCATATTTGGACAGAAAAATACAAGTTTAAATACTGTTATGTTACTGCAGCAACCGCCTCTAACATCGTGCCTTATGGCTTCAGTCCCAGACAGATATAATGGTAACAAAACAAGCTTTCATCGACGTGCTGCAGGAGAACAGGCCAAGTTTCTCGATGCAGAACAATGAAGTCTAAATGTCTGAGAATAATTAGCACAGACTGGTTTTAGCGAACTGATTTACAACGTTTCTGCGGAAAAATGACCGACTTCACGATCAATGTCATGAGGACAGACTTCAGAGCACTTTGAAAATACCAACTCAAGCTCAATGTCATCATGCTTAGCCTGTAACACGACCACAATTTGTTCACCGTCACAAATGTTCAGCTTTAAAAAAGACATATTACGTCAGTATGTTGCTGCAGCACTCACTTTAAATCAGATAATTGTCATGTATCATATACCAGTTCATAATGACAAAAGGACCCTGTTAATACAAGAAATGAAATACTGACATGAGCTGTGTTCGGGTGTTAAAACAATATCTATAACATGTGTATCTAAAAGTGCAATCGGAGCCACAGCCTTTTGTTATTAAGCTCCTTTTATGTGGAACCATCTCCCAGCTTGTGTTCAGGAAGCAGACGCCCTTTCCACATTTAAGAGCAGGATTAAGAATGTCCTTTTCTGTAAAGCTTTGAGTTAGGGCTGGCTCGAGTTTAAGACTCAAACCAGCCCCTAGTTATGCTGCTTTAGACTTGGACTGTTGGGACAATTTCGACTTTTACCTTTCTTCTCTATATAGGCGCTTTCACACCGCAGTATTTTTCCCACAAAGGTTCATGAGAACTCTTTAGTTCTCATGAACGAAGTACAGATCGCGTTCACACCGGAATAAGTCCCTGGGGGTGGATTAGGCTAATGAAGCCTCTGACGTCACTGTCACTTTTTGGGAGTTTTACGGGGCGTGGTTTGCAATCCGCCCAGCCAATCAGACATAGGAACCTTTTTCTCCCACCAAAGTCCCTGCTCTCTAGCAGGGACGGAAAAGTCAGAGCCCTAGAGAGATAAGAGTTACGACACTCCCATAGACCTCCGTTGTAAAAAATGGCGGCGCCTACTTCCGGGGATATGGACATCGAAATAGTTCCAAATATTGTCATTTGGGCGTTGGACCTCATTCACTTACATTACGGCGCGTCGATTAGTTCCAGAGGTAAGTTGCTGAAATATCGAACTCTTTTGAATTGTCAAATGTCTATATTGTATCAGAGGCCCTTTATGATGCTTATACTGGTCTTCATTTGTATATGCACAGCGTAATTATCTATATTTTATCTTGGTTGTTACAACCAATTTTGCTAGCATTGCCTGCTAGTTAGCTAGCGCGACTTCGTCAGCTTTGAAGGTAAGATTTCAGTAATGAATCGCTAGCAGCTTATATATCAATGATGCTGGGTAACTAACGAGCAGGATTTAGATTGATTATGTGTTTTTATTGTTATTTTGGTTTTTATCTGCTGAACCTGACCGTGTCAGCCATCCTTAGTCGGCTTTTTCTGTATGATATGACTTAAAGGTGGGGTAGGTACGTTTCAGAAACCGGCTCGAGATACACTTTTTGTTATATTCCATGGAATGCTCTTAACATCCTGATAGCAATGAATATCTGAAGTGCTTTGACAACAAATCCATAAACAAATGTCATCTGTAGAAGCCGTGATACTGTAAAAAGTACAACCAATCCGTGTAGCCGGTTTTGGATGGCCTCCCTGCCTGTCAGCCTTCCCTCGGGGCACAAACTGATCTCGTGCCCTCATTGGTCATGTGCACGATCGTGTGTGTTGGAGGAGGGGCTCTGTGAGGAAGTGGCAGATTTTCTCCGGTTGTGTATTTTCAAATTCTAGCGCACTGGAGCCAGTTTCTAAAACGTACCTACCCCACCTTTAACTGCTAGCACTAGTAGGAAATAAATGAGGTGGCATTTGTGATAAATATTTCAGTTAATATTTCATTGAATTTTGGGATATACTAACATTTCATTATGTGACATGTTGACTGTACTTAGTTTTTTTTGTACTGTTCCGTGTTAACTCATCTGTACTGTACGACTAGCCTAGCGCTACATGTTAATGCTTGATGGCATGCTAGGATAGATTCCTTTGTATTGTAATATACACACTAGTTTAATGATTGTTCTACAAAGGTATTATTCAGTCTTAAAACAATAATAGCCTACTGGATAGGCTACTCTACAGCAGTGAATGAAGGGTGAGCCTAAAACATGGTCATGCATCCAACATGTTTATTTTTAACAAAATAAACACTTACAAAAAATAATTAGCACTTTTTTTAATTCAGCTTCATGTCAGCCATGGCTGTTGCTGCTGCTGCTGGCGGAGGCTGTTGCTGATGAAGGAGGGTGCTGCTGCTGGAGGAGGGTGCTGCTGCTGGAGGAGGGTGCTGCTGCTGAAGGAGGCTGGTGCTGGAGGGTGCTGCTGTTGAAGGAGGGTGCTGCTGCTGAAGGAGGCTGGTGCTGGAGGGTGCTGCTGCTGAAGGAGGGTGCTGCTGCTGGAGGGTGCTGCTGTTGAAGGAGGCTAGTGCTGGAGACTGCTGCTGCTGGAGGGTGCTGCTGCTGAAGGAGGCTGGTGCTGGAGACTGCTGCTGCTGGAGGGTGCTGCTGCTGAAGGAGGCTGGTGCTGGAGGGTGCTGCTGCTGAAGGAGGGTGCTGCTGCTGGAGGAGGCTGGTGCTGGAGGGTGCTGCTGCTGAAGGAGAGTGCTGCTGCTGAAGGAGACTGGTGCTGGAGGGTGCTGCTGTTGAAGGAGGGTGCTGCTGCTGGAGGAGGCTGGTGCTGGCAACGGCTGCAAGTGATGACTGCTGAAAGAAGAGGAGGCTGGAGGCTGCTGACGGAGGACCGGGAATGGAGATGCCAAGTACATCGATGGCAACGAGTAAGGTGTTTGGCAGAGGCCTAGATGTTATGACCTTCGGTGCAGAGGTCTGTTGGGTCTTCTTTGCCTTACCCTTTATGTTTATCCTTCCTCTCAGCCCTGATGCACTTTGATGCAATCCTTAACCTCAGCCTGATGTATGTTGAGAGGATGTTTTTCTTCAGGTCATGGCATGAGGGCAGGTTGCTGTCCAGCTGGCTTCTCGTTCCAGCTGTGACACTGCATTTGAGGACTCCATGAGGGAACCGCTCGTCCTCACACGGAACAGCTGCTCCACGTTCTGAACACGGGTGAAAACCTCATCAGATGCTAATCTGGCTCTAATTTGGTCTGTGTTGAAGATTTTTTTAAACTTTAGATTAATCAAATTGTGGTTTTTTTTAATGCCGAATTAATCCTTTTCCGGTTTCCCAGAGCCCTCTCGGCTCTCTTTCTTAGTGATCTCTCCCTTCTCAGTTGCCTCATTAGATGCTCCACGTGAGCCCGGTCACAACTGGCCCTGGGCAGTCTGGTCCCTGGAGCACCTGACCGTGGCAAACTGGCCTCTTCATAGCTGACCCCTGACTGACTGGCTCCTGGCACACTGATCTCTGACATACTGGCCCCTGGCAGTCTGCTGACATCTGTCTCTCTCTCTCTGTCTGTCTGTCCCTTTCATTCCCTTGGAACTCCACCTCAATATCTCCCTGAATCTCTGTAACAATAACAAGGCAATTGCTGTTATATGTGTATGCTGCCTTTACATGTGCACCTATTGTCATTTAAGGGTACACTACACTCCTATAGTGACATTTGTCTATTGGCAAAGGTAAAGTATGAAGAAATCTGTGGTATATGAGTCTTCAGAGAATCCATGAACCCTGGTAGCTTTGAAGCTGTATAATCTGAAGGTTGCATTAGGAGTGTAGTCTATCCTTGAATTATATAACATGGGAAACATTGTTAGCTTCATATATCATACCAATGTTTGATGTGCAGTAATAGGTGTGGCCATCATTCCTAACAGCTGGAGGCATACTCCCCGACGTGGATGTCCTCCTTTTCGGCCGATGTATACATACTGTTGGAACAGCATCTAGCCTCAACCTCAAATGTTCTCCTGATTTGTTGCCAATATATTGGTCGTCTTCAAATAATAATAATAATAATTCCTTACATTTATTATAGCGCTTTTCCAGATGCTCAAAGCGCTTCACAAATACACATTACACATATCATACATGCAATGGTCATGTACTGTGGACAATACCCACAGGAGAAATTTCAGGTGAAGTGTCTTGCCCAAGGACACACCGGCTCAAAGCGTACCTGTAGGTAGATTTGATCAGTTTCCCCTGCACACTTGACAAGAGTCATAATTCTCTACACTTGGGAAATATGATGCCCTTTAAGATGTGAACAAGTCACCTCTGTGAACATTACTTACATGACAGAGTTCTCTGCTGTTGTTGTCCTCTGTCAGACACAGGTGTTGTCTGTTGACCATTGCCATCCATCTCTTCCTTCGCTCTACGTCCTTAGGGAAGCCATACATCCAGAACCCCTTCTCTGATCGATTAGAGCATCCAAATGCTGCACATCCAACCGTGGTATGACAACGATCTATTCAAATGCAATATAAACAAAAGTGCCATAATATTTATTGTGCAAATATTTTAACATGAATATTGCTATGTCCTCTGTTCAGTCTGCTCCCGACGGTATTCTCTCCCCTTATTCACCACTGTTCCTATTCCTGCTCTGCCTCTTAAGGCCCTGACACACCAAGCAGTCACCAGAGGACTAGCCGACGCTGAAGTCGGCTGTTGCCTGGCCGTGTTCTCCTGCGTTTTGGCCATGTGTCGCACGGGAACACACCGCACCGACTTCAGTGCGTGAGTGGCAATAACTCTCTTTACCAGCAGGTGGCGGTAGTGTGTATTCGTCATTCAAAAGAGCCAACAACCGGAAGACAGAGAAGAAGAAGAGTATCTTTTCTCCGTAATATCATACAGAGCTGGCCTCTCCTGGATCAAGGTGATGAGCAGGTCTTCGTTTGCATCATTCCAGATCGCCATGATGAGATGAAAATGAATAGCAGTCTGTGTGTGCCTTCTTAAATCGTTTGTTTACGTCCCTCACTTCCGCTTCGCTTCTCATGCACTGATTCGCGAGCTGAACAGCCAATCAGAGTGATTATTTGGTCTGGCAGTCCAAATAAGGCGTGTCACGGCAGACGGTTTCGGGACACACCAACCTGACTACGGCGCCGCGAATGCCCGACAGCCTCTGACGGCCTCTGACTCCCAAAATCGGGTTGGTGTGTCAGGGCCTTTAGGGCCCAGGAAACAGATGAAGAGGATGTAGTAGTATTACTTGTTTGTAAATAGTTGCTCACCCTAACCCTTTTTTGTAAATAGTTGTAAAATGCACACACAATTGTTGTTCGCACAATTACGGCCCGTCCACACTGCAGCGTCGACAACTCCAATCTGTCCATTCACTTTCAATGGGGTGACGTCACGTTGCCTCGCTTTTTTGCCGAACTGAATTGTGGGTAGCCGAGCGGAGTAGCCAGTGCCAGCCAATCAAATCCCGTTTCGGAAAATCTGATAGCTCAAGCCGTAGCCGCGTCAAACCGCGTCTAAGCTGGGAGAGATATCACGCCGTTCATTTCTATATTTCAAAAAAAGTCGGAGGAGAAACTAACTATCGCCGTAGCAAATCACCCGGTTTTGTATGACCAGACCCTCTTCACCTACCGGGATACAAACCGGAGGAACCAGCATGGAGGGAGGTGGCAGAGACAGTGGGGGAAACTGGTAGGGTTTTCGCCTGTTTGGGGAGTTTATATATATTTATATTGCTCGCATAAAATCCCCGGGGTTTTTGCTTTGTATGTCGGGGGCGGGAGATTCATGTGATTGGTTGTTGGCCGTGTTGCTCGAATAAAATCCCCAAGCTCCAGACACGCCCAGCTCCAAGATTGTTTTGAAGCTGTAGTGTGGACGCTCCGTTATGCTTCTGTTTTTCACTTGTTGGTGTCCATTGTTCAGCCGCTGTATTGGTAAGCAACAATGTGTTATTCACACTCCTGCCTCCAGTTTGATGTGCTGCACTCTCCTCTGAAGGGTGCTGGTTTCAGGCAGAGCTCATGGCTTGGAAGGTTGTATATCCTGTCGTGCCTCAACAGAACCTAATATGAATTGCTTTTTTCAGTTTCTCTTTTTTGTATTGTCTCGTCGCTGGATCGCCTCACCCTGGCAAAGTGGCCTCGTCATTGACAAACCTGTTTTTGTTGTTCAAATAGTTTGAATATTTATCATAGTATCATTTCCAGTGTCCCACTCTCTCAATTTAATTTATCATTTCTTTGCCCCACCATGTTTTGTTGTCCAAGGGCACTAATTCGGTCTGTGTTGAAGATTGTTTTACACTTTAGATTCATCAAATTGTGTTTTTTGGCTGAATGAATCTTTTTCTGTTGAACCCTAACCCTCTTTGTTCTCCTTTACTTTCTGTTCTAACACACATCACTTCTTCCATACACTGCTCTTAATACTCTTTCACACATGTGTCCGTCCCTTTTACTTTGTTCTTCCTGTTGTTCTTGTTCAAACACATATATCAATTGTTCATCCACTGCTGTGGTAAAATGATAGTCACAGTCTTAACAGCTCTGCTAGCCTTGGCGCTAACTTCCGAACGATTGAGAGGCTCCGCGATCCGCCATTGCTGTAAACAAGTGGTCCATTGGAGTGAACGAAGATGTCGTAACTCTTCTATTATATGGCTCTGGTTCTCATGAAGTTATCGCGACATTTCGGAACTATATCGGAACTAAAGTGGGAAAAGTACTGCGGTGTGAACGCGCCTTATCTCTTTGCCCTCCATCTCCCATAATTATACGTTTCTAACTGAGCCTCTCCAGAGGGCTGTGTCTCTCGCCTGGCAGGGGTTCAGTGTTAAAGGTGACGCATGGATCATGAGTCGTTGCATCTTTTTTTAATTGGAAAAGCTGTAAAACTCACTTAATGCTAAGATTAGCAAAGTTAGTTGGTAGCTGGTGAGCGAAGTGAAACACAGCAGACCTCG